>JAHFWI010000012.1:9000000-9536422 GCA_028554975.1 Himalopsyche kuldschensis
TTTGTACTTATTAAGAACAGTTCTAGAACTGAGAAGCAGAAGACAACAAGTCACAAAAGTGGAATTACACGGCTAAAACAAGTACCCAATGATTTTACATTTGAGAAATATGTTTGTACATTAATATTATTCAGATGTCTCTTCATTAAATATTACTAGCGATGGGTGTGATTTTTCTCCGTAGCAGTAAACGAATGAATATTTTTTTATTTCTATACACAAAATTTAATTGAAATTGAAAACTACTAATGTAATTTTATTACATGTATTACTTTTAAAAATAACTGTATAAATAAATAAATCTTATATATAAAACCGAAACGGCGTATGTATGTCTGTGGGTCTGTAATTCCCTTTTGCATTGTTGGTCATTAAGTTGGCATAAAAACGAATATGAAAGAAAATATGTTTGATTTTTTTATCGGCGAAGACATTTAGTCAAAATGTAATAAATTAGTCTTCTACTGACTTTTCCCGGCTTTTATTAATATAATAATGTTTATTATTTACGTGAAGGTATTAATTATTTGAAATTTTTTCCTTGAATTTGGACATTTTAATGGGCGAGATTTGGGCTGTCATGAAATTAAATAAAGTTTGTGATTTTATTTTAACTCTATTTTGGATGTTAGATTTTGTGATATAAGTATGTCGAATGATATAACATTAAATAATTATTGGTCGCTTAGTCCGAGCGACGCCGGGTAGCAATACTAGTAGATATATAAATGTATCACTGTCGTAGAAGAGAAAGGTTGTGGTATATTTTAAAACCTTTTTAATATTATACGTTTTTGAGCGACGCCGGGTAGTAATACTAGTAAATATATAAATTTGTTGCTTTGCTTCTTGAAATAAATACAATTCTAAACTTTTAAGGTGTTCACTGTCAATACTTGGTGGAAAGGCATTATAATAAAAATAATAACACATTTTTTAGTACTTTTTCCACATCTGATTTATTACATCAGGACCGGTTTCGCTCATGGCGAGCATTATCAACTGATAAAAATACAATAAGACAGTGGTATTTATGCAAAAGTTAAGGATGAAAACAAGGTATGACAAACAATTGGTAATGCAACTAAGCAAATAAATTAAGTAAATTACAAGACAAATAGACTAAAATAAATGTTCAGACCTCTTAGCAATGCAAAACTAAAACATCAAAAATCAATTAAGTATGAATTTAACATTAACTAACACATCAAAAATCAATTAAGTATGAATTTAGCATTAACAAAGTAAAAGCCCAAATATTAAGTGAATTTAATAAAAATAAATAAAGCTAATGTCTGTCATCCATAATTAGATGGAAGTCCCGGTAATGAGTTCAAATGAGTCAGTGCCTGTAACAGAATAAAAGCCATATCAATTCTTACAAATTAAAATCAAAGAAAGGAAAATAAAAATAAAAAAATTAGAAATAAAAGTAGAAAAAATACAATAAGAATTGGTTTAGTGAATTGGGTATAGTAATGGCGAGGAAACGAAGACTAATTGATCATTTAAAAGATTACAATTATTCAAATTTATGTCGGTTTATTTCAAGGATTTCTAACTTATCTAGTTTTACAGATTTATTAATAATATGTAGGATTTTAAAGTTTTAGTGATATCAAAAGTATGCTTATTTAGGGAACAGATGGTTACCAAATGAAGACTTCATTCCCTTTAATTGAACAAGCTAGATGTTCTTTAAATCTAGTATTGAAAGTTCTTCCCGTTTGACCAATATACTTGGCTCCACAGGATTCGCAATCAAGTAGGTAGATCCCACTTTGGTTGAGAATATTAATTTTATCTTTGAATTTACTAAAACATTTCTTGAGATTGAAAGGATTGTAAAACGTTACATTAAAAGATTTTTATCAATTTTCCTTGAAATCTTTTCTGAAACTCTACCTAAGTAACATAATTTCACCCACTGTTTATTAACAGCAGGATCATTAGTCACCAAACTAGAGCTTACATTTAACAGGCTAATTTTTTATTTTTTAAATAAAAGTCGATCAATTAAATCGAATCATAACCATTATTCATTGCAATTTGTTTTATTGTATTTAATTCAAGATCGTAACTTGCTTTACTCATCGGAATCAAAAGGAGACGATGTATAAAGCAATGAAGGTGTAATTTATGCGAGATGTGATGTCTGGAAGAGTTATTAATGATGTTATCACTATATGAATCTTTTCTAAAAATACTGAAAAAATGCCGATTATTAATAATCTCGATCGTTAGATCCAAAAAGTTTATTTTATTCAACCCCAACTCCATTGTAAATTGGATATGCGGGTTAACACTATTAATATGTTTAAAAATTGATTAAGTTGTCTCTCCGTACCTCCCCAAAGTACTAAGATGTCATCTACGTATCTATACCAATAAATGACATTTCTAGAGATCAAAACTACTGATTTTAGATTCTAAAAATTCATGAAAAATCAGCTAAAATAGGAGTGGGGGCTACCCATAGCCAACCCATTCAACTGTTGGTAAATTTTACCATCAAATTTAAAAGTTTTTGGTCAATACAACAATTGACAATAGATATAATATCTTTAACTAATAAGGGATTTAGATTTTTACTCTCAACAAAGTCTAAAAAGCTAATTTTAACTCAGGAATAGGGACACCGTAAAATAAACTCACTACAATGTTTTTTAATTATTTATTATTAAAATTTTATTTATTATTTATTGTTTAATTACAGTGCCTTTAAATTCCAAGCTTGTTTCTTTTATTGAGTTTATTTACGTGTGTCCCTATTCCTGAGTTAAAATTAGCTTTTTAGACTTTGTTGAGAGTAAAAATCTAAATCCCTTATTAGTTAAAGATATTATATCTATTGTCAATTGTTGTATTGACCAAAACTTTTTAAATTTGATGGTAAAATTTACCAACAGTTAAAGTTGAATGGGTTGGCTATGGGTAGCCCTTTGTCTCCTATTTTAGCCGATTTTTCATGAATTTTTAGAATCTAAAATCAGTAGTTTTGATCTCTTTAGAAATGTCATTTATTGGTATAGATACGTAGATGACATCTTAGTACTTTGGGAGGCACGGAGACAACTTAATCAATTTTTAAACATATTAATAGTGTTAACCCGCATATCCAATTTACAATGGAGTTGGGGTTGAATAAAATAAACTTTTTTGGATCTAACGATCGAGATTATTAATAATCGGCATTTTTTCAGTATTTTTAGAAAAGATTCATATAGTGATAACATCATTAATAACTCTTCCAGACATCACATCTCGCATAAATTAGTTACCTTTCATTGCTTTATACATCGTCTCCTTTTGATTCCGATGAGTAAAGCAAGTTACGATCTTGAATTAAATTAAAACAAATTGCAATGAATAATGGTTATGATTCGGATTTAATTGATTCGGATTTAATTGACTATTTAAAAAAAATAAAAATTAGCTCTGTTAAATGTAAGCTCTAGTTTGCGACTAATGATCCTGCTGTTAATAAACAGTGGGTGAAATTATGTTACTTAGGTAGAGTTTCAGAAAAGATTTCAAGGAAAATTGATAAAAATCTTTTTAATGTAACGTTTTACAATCCCTTCAATCTCAGAAATGTTTTAGTAAATTCCAAAGATAAAATTAATATTCTCAACCAAAGTGGGATCTACCTACTTGATTGCGAATCCTGTGGAGCCAAGTATATTGGTCAAACGGGAAGAACTTTCAATACTAGATTTAAAGAACATCTAGCTTGTTCAATTAAAGGGAATGAAGTATCTTCATTTGGTAACCATCTGTTCCTAAACAAGCATACTTTTGATATCACTAAAAACTTTAAAATCCTGCATATTATTAATAAATCTGTAAAACTAGATAAGTTAGAAATCCTTGAAATAAACCGACATAAATTTATGAATAATTGTAATCTTTTAAATGATCAATTAGTCTTCGTTTCTCGCCATTACTATACCCAATCTCACCAAACCAATTCTTATTGTATTTTTTTCTACTTTTTATTTCTAATTTTTATTTTTTATTTTCCTTTCTTTGATTTTTAATTTGTAAGAATTGATATGGCTTTTTATTCTGTTACAGGCACTGACTCATTTGAACTCATTACCGGGACTTCCATCTAATTATGGATGACAGACATTAGCTTTATTTATTTTTATTAAATTCACTTAATATTTGGGCTTTTACTTTGTTAATGCTAAATTCATACTTAATTGATTTTTGATGTGTTAGTTAATGTTAAATTCATACTTAATTGATTTTTGATGTTTTAGTTTTGCATTGCTAAGAGGTCTTGAACATTTTATTTTTAGTCTATTTGTCTTGTAATTTACTTAATTTATTTGCTTAGTTGCATTACCAATTGTTTGTCATACCTTGTTTTCATCCTTAACTTTTGCATAAATACCACTGTCTTATTGTATTTTTATCAGTTGATAATGCTCGCCATGAGCGAAACCGGTCCTACGTAAATCAGATGTGAAAAAAGTACTAAAAAATGTGTTATTATTTTTATTACAATTCTAAACAGTTGCTCAAGAGTTATTTACATGCCACCTTTTTACCATTGATGGGCTAAAATAAGCTGCATGTCGTGGTAATGATAATATTATAAAGAACCTACGTCATCTCATAATAATTATAAAAATATCTTTTTCGATACCCTAAAAAAACAATTGTCTGTGGGTGATAAGATGAATTGATGACGCTCGTTGTTCGATTTTCGACAGTTGATTTCAAAGTCAAGATCAACGTCAGGAGTAGTAAACCGTTTTGAGCTACAGATCGAACGACTTGATATTTTTTTATTTGTCTGCATGGGTTTCAATGATGTTTTGCGATGAAACAAAACAATATAAATAAATCTAATAAAACTTATGAGCAAACTAGAAACTGCTAGAATCTAGTGGAAATGGAAATGTTAGCGGGGATAACATCAAATAATAGCAGGGCTTTTTTATTATATTTGCTATCCCCAATTTATTTAGAATAAGAATCGAAGCAAATTTCTCCAAAGCAGTACTGATGTTAGTGCAGTGTTATATGAACCCGGGTTTCATCTGTTTAGGTTCATTCGTGCACTTGAAATGTTTAAAGATACCGAAAGGCGAAGCTCGGGTCGTTAGCGACAAAAAATATGGAAAAGAAAGTACTATTTATGACACGTGTTTCACCTTTCAGGATCTTCAGGCATTTCAAGTTGGTTCAATAAAAAAAACTCAGAGATCTTTACATCAAAAATTTGTGTTATTTTAATTTAAAATTTAAAAATAAAACGTATACTTGGCGGAAGTCAACTCGTATTTTTTGGACATGCCACGCCTGTGCTTTAAACTTTAAGCCAGGGATGTGGAGTCCGACTCCGCCTCCAACGTTTTTTCCCTTCCTTTTCTATTTATTTATATTCAATAAAATATCAACCAAACAATCCGGCTAATAGCCAAATTTCACATATTATATGCATAAATGAAAATTTTGAACTTCGGCCAAAAAGCCGCGACTCCACGACCCTGCATAACCATCGATATAAAACACACATTTTTCTATCCTGTTTCCAGTTTGTTTTAGGCAGCGTCATATTATTGCTGTTTGTCGATCGATATGGTCAATTTTAATGCTATCGGGCTCTTGAAGTGTGGCCAAATTTGGCACTCGGTCCGATGATTGCGCGCATTTGATCATTGGCATACAATTTGAATGCAAAATACAGGTGTGACGGTGAATCACCAACCTGTTTTCATCTCCGCAAATAAGACCGCGACCTGCGATGTCTTTCAGATAGATGTGTACTCGGAACACCGAGGCGCTCGTGAAAAAAATACGCGAAAACCATATCTGAGCGTACACTATTTTTATAGTAATTTGCCAAGTGAGTAACCATTGTTCTAAGACCGGTTGTAAACAAACAGCGATGGCGGCATTATTCAGCTGTTAAATTATTCGGATAGAGAAATAAATTTACCGGTACAGACAGTCTCAAAAAATAGACTGTTAAAAACGGAAATGAGACTAAGATTATAATATTTAGTCCGTTGCCCACCTGGAACATATGTATTACTAATATACAGGGCTGTGGAGTCGGAGTCGGAGTCGTCGCGGCGTTTTGGCCGGAGTCGTACTCGGAGTCGGAAATTTTGAACTTTTTATTTTTGCATTTAATATGTCAAATTTGACTTTTGGCCGGATTGATAGGGTTGATATTTAATTTAATACACATAAATATGAAATTTAGGGAAAAAAAGTGAAGATATTAACCTTTTTTTAGTCGGAGTCGGAGACGTGTTTTTATTAGGAAGGTATGGTTTCAACAGAAAGAGATGATGTAGGGGGCACCCTGTCTAGCAAAGGTATATAAGCTATCTCTAATACACGTTTTAAACATAGTTCTGACGAAGGCGTAAGCCGAAATAGCTATCAACAAATATATTAAATAATTTATGTAGAACTAAAATACATTGTTATTTTTCTTTCCGTATAATATATTTATAATTATAATAATAAGCAAATTATACAATGATATTCGTTATTTCTCCCACTTCATTTTCTCTATTAAAATTCATAGAATTATTACGTTTTAATAGTTTGTTTCATATTCATTTCATACATGATGTCGTTACATTTGACCATCCTTCTGAGATATTTTTAATTGGATGAAAGATGTGAGAAAAATCCTCTCAATGTCTGGTCGTTTTCTATTGCTTTGATTGCTTGGGCAAAAGTAATTCTTAAATAATGCAATTTAAAGTTAGCAATCCCCTTGATCCATCGGCTGTAAAATGTTTGTAGTGTTGGGGGTAAATAAATAACTTTTATGTTTGGATGGGATTCGGGAAGTGTGGAGGATGACCCGGAGCGTTGTCAATAATCAGCGATTATTTTTTGACGTGACAACGTCTTATAAATCGATGAACGCCCGCTGCACGCACGAAAAAACATGACTCATTGTCCCGTTTGTCGCGTTACGCCGAAGGCAAGCGTGCGAGCGAGAGCGCGGATAAGCGATAGAGAGGCACGATCGGCCTACCGTTCGGATTGTGCCGCATCTATCTCTCTTCCGCTCGATTGGTCGATGCGTCTGAGTAGAAAAGAGACAGCGGCAGCACACAACTTATACACCTACAGTACCTACACGTGATCTGTTTACAACTGTTTATAAAATGAAGTGAAATGTTAATGTGGTTTTCATTGTTTATATTACAACAAAAATTGCGGCAATAAAGGTAATTAATTCTTGCATATTAAAAATCTGATTAACGTATAAAAATATACTTTAAATAAACAATAAATATATCAATAAAAAATTGTAGATTTCATTTCACTCCTTCTTCGTATCCATACAAAATAATGATAATTCAATAAAAATGATTCCATTGTATTCATAAAAGTATGCAATCATTTCATCAAGTTTTCTTATGACGTTGTCACGTTAAACTATCGTCCGTAAACCGACTTTACAGACAACCATTTTTTATTTTATATTTTAATTTTGGTTTCCGTCGTGAGTCTGAATGGTCTTAAGTCAAGAACTGGCTATATATTTAATTAAATATCAACTAACCAATTCCGCTAATAGCCAAATTTGACATATTATATACAAAAATAAAAAGTTCATACTTTTAAATATTTCTGACTCCGAATACGACTCCGACTACGGCCAAAAAATCTTGACTCCACAGTCCTGATACTATCTATCGAACTATCTAAAGTAGGTTATAAATTTTAAATCTAATTTTCGTAAACACAAAAAACCATGTCTTTTCTAAGTGTCTTCGTTTTCTCATTAGTCAACTTAAATTAAAAGTGTAAAATTCGGATCCAGAATCAGAAAACGTATTCGCGGTGGGTCGGACATATTCTCACTCTGCATGACAACAATCCGGCTCATCGGTTAAAAGACTTGCAATCTTCCTTGTAGTATGACATCATTCGGAATTCTGTATTTTTAGGACAATACCTGTTCGGAAAATTCATGTTAAAAACGTCTTTGCGAAGATTCCAATATGCCTATTATACGAACATACTTCCGCGTTTGCGGCACGTATGTACATCGTTGGGCAAAGTCTGGCGTGCCATTTTAATTATTATGTATCCATGTGACATTTCGTTACCTTACTTTAAAAAGGTTCTTATTGACATTTTTGCCTAAAATTCCATTTTGGTCCGAAAAGCTTGTATTTACCGCATTCTATCATATATGTATATGAATTTCAGAATTATCTATGGTTGATTAACGGAGTTAGCAGAATTCCAGAGTTGCACTGCATCTGCACACTTTTTTTTACTAAATTTATTTAACAAAATTCTAAGATTCTCATCATTATTTCTATCAAAAGATCTTATGTTGTGAAAAAATATGCTTAAATTAAGTAGTTTTAAACATTTTTTACTTGCTCATTGTTACAAGTGAATTTTAATAAACTTCAAACACTCATATCTCAAAACAGTGTCAAGAGCAGTTAGGACCTTTTCAAAGTAATGTGTCGATTTGTTATCAGAGCAGTGGCGAGCGCTGATTTTCAAGAGAGGGCAGTCGTTATTAAATAAAACAATATAAACAGCTGACTATTAGCTTGATGAGCAAACTAATATTAATTCATCACCGCTACTCAGACCATTACGGATGGTTAATAAAATATTAACTAGGTCTGGAACTCACGGTTGTCACGGGAACCAAGTACCACTTTTCAGAACCTCTTCTGATCTAATAAATTTAACATGGAATAAGGACGATCAATGTTTTATAACTTTTATTATAAAGCCATTCCAACAAGTATTGACAGTGAACAACTTTAAAGTGACTAATTTTAGTATTTGATTGTTGAACTCTGTGGACCTTCAAGAGTAGATGAGCTTTGGAGACAAGTTCTGGAAAGTTCAATAATATCTGGAATTTCTAAATCGATGATGAATAGAAGGGAATATATTGCAATACCAAATATTTTTCATTTACAAAAAAAACATTTGCTGGCAACACGTGGAAAATTTGAGTTATGCATAAAAACTAGAGCTGTGGAGTCGAAGTCGGATTCGTGGAGTCGGGGCTTTGTGGCATGAGTCGAAGTCGTCGCGGCGATTTGGACGGAGTCGTACTCAAAGTCGGAAATTTTGATCCTTTTATTTTTGCATATAATATGTCAAATTTGGCTATTAGCGGAATTGGTTAGTTGATATTTAATTAAATATATAGCCAGTTCTCGACTTACGACCATTCAGACTCACGACGGAAACCAAAATTAAAATATAAAATAAAAAATGGTTGTCTGTAAAGTCGGTTTACGGACGATAGTTTATGACAACGTCATGGAAAACTTGATGAAATGATTGCATACTTTTATGAATACAATGGAATCATTTTTATTGAATTATCATTATTTTGTATGGATACGAAGAAGGAGTGAAATGAAATCTACAATTTTTTATTGATACATTTATTGTTTATTTCAAGTATATTTGTTATACGTTAACCAGATTTTTAATATGCAAGAATTAATTACCTTTATTGCCGCAATTGTTGTTGTAATATAAACAATGAAAACCACATTAACATTTCACTTCACTTTATAAACAGTTGTAAACAGATCACGTGTAGGTACTGTGGTGTATAAGTTGTGTGCTGCCGCTGTCTCTTTTCTACTCAGACGCATCGACCAATCGAGTGGAAGAGATATGCGGCTAATCAACGGTAGGCCGATCGTGCCTCTCTATCGCTTATCCGCGTTCTCGCTCACGCTTACCTTCGGCGTAACGTGACAAACGGGACAATGAGTCATGTTTTTTCGTGCGTGCAGCGGGCGTTCATCGATTTATAAGACGTTGTCACGTCAAAAAATAATCCGGATTGGTAGGGCTGATATTTAATTTAATGCATACACATAAAAAAGAAAATTCGGAAAAAGTGACATTAAACGTTTTTTAAGTCGGAGTCATTCTTTTTTGGTCAATGTTGGAGTCGGAGTCATGGTTTTGGTAAATGCTGTAGTCGGAGTCGGAGTCGAACTTTTTTTTACCGACTCCACAGCCCTGATCAGTTACTCATATCTTGTACTGCCGAAATCTTACATACTATATAATATATATTGATAATAATTATTTTCGGTCTGCCTTCCCCTTCATCAACACACTCGAACGCCAATGTACATTCATAAGATCACGCGAAAAATTCCAATACAATAAAAGAATATCGGATATTCTAATTTTAATTGGGTTTTTTAAGATTTGGTAAATGTTATTTTAGATTTCCTGATTGATTATTACGAAATGAAGCTGGTCTGAAATTATTTCCGTAATGGCTAAGTCTCTTTTTGTTGCTGCTATTATTATAATCGTTAATCGTTACTCGTTACAGACTTATTGTCCCAAATCATTAACGCTGTTAATTAAACAAAATTATTCGCTTTTTTGATAGCACCGTCGTTAATTTCTTCTAGATCGATTTCACGACGTAATCAATTAATTTGATTAGCTCTACCGCCAACAAATAAATGTTTGTTTGTCCCACGTATGCGTTCTTATTCCGTTCATCTGAGTGCGATAAAATTTTGGTGAATTGTTGTGCGGACGCTCGAAGGTTTCTTCTTCTAAAAAAATCAACGGTTCCAGGCTTTCAGTGAAGAACATAATGAACAATATCATCGAAGCTAGAATTTTAAATGGGAAATTTAGTGTAGAGGATGGACTGTTGCCACGCATCCCAATGATTACGAAAGATGTGTCATACAAAATAGTACTCATAAGTATTCACTCATGTCCACGTGGAAGATGTTGAACTCAAAGAGAACATTGTTATAGCTTAAAAATTATTTGTATGTTTATATTACAACCTTTTGTCATACCTTTATTGGTCTTCCTTAGTTTTCAAATAAAGAATGCTGTATTGTAGTGTTTCTTATCAGCTCAAAATGCTCGCGATGAGCGATACCGGTACTGTTCCAAATTCATTGAATGTGGAATAAGTACAAAAAATGTCGTATTTTTTAAAAATATAATGTCATTCCACCAAGTATTGACAGTGAACACATTACAAGTGATTGTAAAAGCTCTTTGGAAGAACATACAATTCTCTTCAAAAATAAAAGTATATATGTTAACAGTCTCAAGAATTTCAGAGTTCTCATTTTTGCTCCGTATAAGCTGAAAGATATATGTGGATACATACACATATTTTTAATATGAGATTTAACACTTCTGGCGACCATCTTAATGGTCTCAATATACCGTCGAGTTATATTTTTTACAAAAGTATTGGAATTCAAATAAAAGTTAATAGTTCATGTTATAATTACATATAATTTTATTCGACACGTGTTGTGTCGTGCTGGTTATGTGTTAGTATGAGGAAATTATTTAATTGATGTGATAAATATCTAACACATTGAGTACACGCACAGTAATTAGTAGCAATTATTATTTTTATGATGAATAATTGATTGTTCATTGCACAGTATTTTACTTTCAATAAATTATTTTAAATACATGTCAGGTCCTTGGTCGAGTGGTAGACGTCTTTGCCTTAGATTGCGATGTTCAAATGCTGGAGTTATTTGCTTCACCATTTTATTCGGAATCTCTTGAAAAAAGAGCTTCTGTGTGACGAGCAGTTCTCGTAAAAAATCTTTTATTGTAATAAACTCATATTTCAATCACAACATTTTGGTTGCTTGAGTCACCGGTCACAAGGACTGTTCGACTGTTCAATGCACTGCCAAAGAAAGTAGACTTTTTCAGCAATGGACTTGTTGGTTTACTCTTATATTGAAATTAATATGTTTTCTTCTTTATGCCATCTGCAATTGAATAATTATTATCCTTGGTTGTATGTAATATTTACCATCTTTAATACATCAGTCAAATGAATTTGCGTCAGCTGTAATATCATGTATTGTTTTCATTTACAATTAACAATAGACACGGCTTAAAAAAGTATTATTCCAGTCTGTTACTAAGTCTGAATGATGTTATAGGGAATGGCTAACAATCAGTACACGTAACCAATGTTGCCTATAAGCTGCACATGATTTAAACGATCTGATTATAAAATATCACTGAAAGATCAAAAAAATAAAGAATCACAAATTAATAAAACATATATTTCCGATCCTGATGAGGAGAATATGGCCTCATAATGAAGAATTCTAACAGAAGTTGCTCGATGATCGAAATTATGCCGCGCATTTGTTGGATTGGCCCGCCCAGTCTTTGAATTTTCCGCGCAGCTAGTCTCTCTGTTTAGAAGAAACATTGCTCGTAGCCAGGGCTGTGGAGTCGCGGGTTTTTGGCCGGAGTCGTACTCGGAGTCGGAAATTTTGAAAAGCTTAAACTTTTTATTTATGCATATACAGTGGAACCCCAATCTTACATTCTCGCATTATACGTTTTCCCGCGTGGTGCGATCATTTTCTATAGTCCCGGCATTTGGTTCATATTTAAAACTTTCCCGCATTAATCGTTTGTTTTATACGGTCCCTTGAAAAACCTAGAATCGGGGTTTCACTGTAATATGTTAAATTTGTGCGTTTGGCCGGATTGGTTGGTTGATATTTAATTGTATATACATTGTACATAATTAGGAACGGTAGGAAAAAGAACGTGACACAAATTAAGCATTTTTAGTCGCAGTCGTGTTTTTTCGTCAATGTCGAAGTGGAAGTCGTGTTTTATTTTGACGACTCCACAGCCCTCCCCGGTCGTAACGTATTGTTAAAATTCAAAGTGAAATGTTTTGTATGTGGCAGAAAATCCTTTGCCGTTCTGCGGCGAGTTGTGGAAGAAGAGCACTGAGCGTCTTCGCATGTGGGATTAGTCAAATAATCCAACTATTTATAGACAAACAAAAAAAAATCCGTGCTTTGGCATAACACAAGGTGTCGCCGAGGCATTATAATTTATTCGAGTTCCGGGTACGCGCTGAACAAATGATAACATAACGTCATTACACATTAAGACGTCGACTGCCAACCTTTTTATTTTTGATTATCTCAAAAGTGATATTCTTTTTGCACCGTAATGAAATCTACAATTTTTTATTGATACATTTATTGTTTATTTCAAGTATATTTGTTATACGTTAACCAGATTTTTAATATGCAAGAATTAATTACCTTTATTGCCGCAATTGTTGTTGTAATATAAACAATGAAAACCACATTAACATTTCACTTCACTTTATAAACAGTTGTAAACAGATCACGTGTAGGTACTGTAGGTGTATAAGTTGTGTGCTGCCGCTGTCTCTTTTCTACTCAGACGCATCGACCAATCGAGTGGAAGAGAGATATGCGGCACAATCCGAACGGTAGGCCGATCGTGCCTCTCTATCGCTTATCCGCGTTCTCGCTCGCACGCTTGCCTTCGGCGTAACGTGACAAACAGGACAATGAGTCATGTTTTTTCGTGCGTGCAGCGGGCGTTCATCGATTTATAAGACGTTGTCGTCAAAAAATAATCCGGATTGGTAGGGCTGATATTTAATTTAATGCATACACACATAAAAAAGAAAATTCGGAAAAAGTGACATTAAACGTTTTTAAGTCGGAGTCGTATTTTTGGTCAATGTTGGAGTCGGAGTCATGGTTTTGGTAAATGCTGTAGTCGGAGTCGGAGTCGAACTTTTTTTACCGACTCCACAGCCCTGATCAGTTACTCATATCTTGTACTGCCGAAATCTTACATACTATATAATATATATTGATAATAATTATTTTCGGTCTGCCTTCCCCTTCATCAACACACTCGAACGCCAATGTACATTCATAAGATCACGCGAAAAATTCCAATACAATAAAGAATATCGGATATTCTAATTTTAATTGGGTACTTAAAAGATTTGGTAAATGTTATTTTAGATTTCCTGATTGATTATTACGAAATGAAGCTGGTCTGAAATTATTTCCGGCTTAATGGCTAAGTCTCTTTTTGTTGCTGCTATTATTATAATCACTTAATCGTTACTCGTTACAGACTTATTGTCCCAAATCATTAACGCTGTTAATTAAACAAAATTATTCGCTTTTTTGATAGCACCGTCGTTAATTTCTTCTAGATCGATTTCACGACGTAATCAATTAATTTGATTAGCTCTACCGCCAATTGAATAAATGTTTGTTTGTCCCGTATGCGTTCTTATTCCGTTCATCTGAGTGCGATAAAATTTTGGTGAATTGTTGTGCGGACGCTCACGAAGGTTTCTTCTAAAAAAAAATCTTTACCATTAGGCTTTCAGTGAAGAACATAATGAACAATATCATCGAATTTAGAATTTTAAATGGGAAATTTAGTGTAGAGGATGGACTGTTGCCACGCATCCCAATGATTACGAAAGATGTGTCATACAAAATAGTACTCATAAGTATTCACTCATGTCCACGTGGAAGATGTTGAACTCAAAGAGAACATTGTTATAGCTTAAAAATTATTTGTATGTTTATATTACAACCTTTTGTCATACCTTTATTGGTCTTCCTTAGTTTTCAAATAAAGAATGCTGTATTGTAGTGTTTCTTATCAGCTCAAAATGCTCGCGATGAGCGATACCGGTACTGTTCCAAATTCATTGAATGTGGAATAAGTACAAAAAATGTCGTATTTTTTAAAAATATAATGTCATTCCACCAAGTATTGACAGTGAACACATTACAAGTGATTGTAAAAGCTCTTTGGAAGAACATACAATTCTCTTCAAAAATAAAAGTATATATGTTAACAGTCTCAAGAATTTCAGAGTTCTCATTTTTGCTCCGTATAAGCTGAAAGATATATGTGGATACATACACATATTTTTAATATGAGATTTAACACTTCTGGCGACCATCTTAATGGTCTCAATATACCGTCGAGTTATATTTTTTACAAAAGTATTGGAATTCAAATAAAAGTTAATAGTTCATGTTATAATTACATATAATTTTATTCGACACGTGTTGTGTCGTGCTGGTTATGTGTTAGTATAAGGAAATTATTTAATTGATGTGATAAATATCTAACACATTGAGTACACGCACAGTAATTAGTAGCAATTATTATTTTTATGATGAATAATTGATTGTTCATTGCACAGTATTTTACTTTCAATAAATTATTTTAAATACATGTCAGGTCCTTGGTCGAGTGGTAGACGTCTTTGCCTTAGATTGCGATGTTCAAATGTTGGAGTTATTTGCTTCACCATTTTATTCGGAATCTCTTGAAAAAAGAGCTTCTGTGTGACGAGCAGTTCTCGTAAAAAATCTTTTATTGTAATAAACTCATATTTCAATCACAACATTTTGGTTGCTTGAGTCACCGGTCACAAGGACTGTTCGACTGTTCAATGCACTGCCAAAGAAAGTAGACTTTTTCAGCAATGGACTTGTTGGTTTACTCTTATATTGAAATTAATATGTTTTCTTCTTTATGCCATCTGCAATTGAATAATTATTATCCTTGGTTGTATGTAATATTTACCATCTTTAATACATCAGTCAAATGAATTTGCGTCAGCTGTAATATCATGTATTGTTTTCATTTACAATTAACAATAGACACGGCTTAAAAAAGTATTATTCCAGTCTGTTACTAAGTCTGAATGATGTTATAGGGAATGGCTAACAATCAGTACACGTAACCAATGTTGCCTATAAGCTGCACATGATTTAAACGATCTGATTATAAAATATCACTGAAAGATCAAAAAAATAAAGAATCACAAATTAATAAAACATATATTTCCGATCCTGATGAGGAGAATATGGCCTCATAATGAAGAATTCTAACAGAAGTTGCTCGATGATCGAAATTATGCCGCGCATTTGTTGGATTGGCCCGCCCAGTCTTTGAATTTTCCGCGCAGCTAGTCTCTCTGTTTAGAAGAAACATTGCTCGTAGCCAGGGCTGTGGAGTCGCGGGTTTTTGGCCGGAGTCGTACTCGGAGTCGGAAATTTTGAAAAGCTTAAACTTTTTATTTATGCATATACAGTGGAACCCCAATCTTACATTCTCGCATTATACGTTTTCCCGCGTGGTGCGTTCATTTTCTATAGTCCCGGCATTTGGTTCATATTTAAAACTTTCCCGCATTAATCGTTTGTTTTATACGGTCCCTTGAAAAACCTAGAATCGGGGTTTCACTGTAATATGTTAAATTTGTGCGTTTGGCCGGATTGGTTGGTTGATATTTAATTGTATATACATTGTACATAATTAGGAACGGTAGGAAAAAGAACGTGACACAAATTAAGCATTTTTTAGTCGCAGTCGTGTTTTTCGTCAATGTCGAAGTGGAAGTCGTGTTTTATTTTGACGACTCCACAGCCCTCCCCGGTCGTAACGTATTGTTAAAATTCAAAGTGAAATGTTTTGTATGTGGCAGAAAATCCTTTGCCGTTCTGCGGCGAGTTGTGGAAGAAGAGCACTGAGCGTCTTCGCATGTGGGATTAGTCAAATAATCCAACTATTTATAGACAAACAAAAAAAAATCCGTGCTTTGGCATAACACAAGGTGTCGCCGAGGCATTATAATTTATTCGAGTTCCGGGTACGCGCTGAACAAATGATAACATAACGTCATTACACATTAAGACGTCGACTGCCAACCTTTTTATTTTTGATTATCTCAAAAGTGATATTCTTTTTGCACCACTGCTACTTTTTAAGTGACTCGACAAAAATACACTGATAATTGAATCAAACAAAAAATAATTGAGGATCTTTTTAACATTTTACAAACTTTACGACATTTTTTATTATATCATTTGACTTAGTTGTCAGAGTCAAACGAGATTAACTCGATGGTAAATAATGTATCAGTTGTGCACAAAATCAATGATAAATAACATACACCCAGCCCAAGATCTCTTTTTTTACAATTGAAAAAATCTGACCTTGCCGGGGATTGAACCCGGACACCCCGATTGCTAGGACAAAGCTCTTGCCACTAGACCACAGGAACCGACAAACATTATGACATTTTCCAAACTTTAGCTAAGGCACACAATCTAATAAATACGGTTTTTGAAATAAGGATAATCAAAAATTGATAAAATATAGTTTTTCAATCAATTTTTACAATGTCGAGCAGGACTCGACAATATGGGACTTGAGCGTTCCATAAACGATATCAGGCTAGACTCGACATAGTAGTTGTTGGAGTTAATAATATTTTTTTTCGTTTAAGCCATACATGGGCAACTACCAGCCCGCGGGCCGGTCCGGCCCTGATTCATTTCGGAAAAGTAAAAGAGAATAAATTATAAGTTCCAGAGAGGGATTATTTTTTTTTAAAACATTCTCCCACACTCGTCCACACAAAATTTTGTAGTCAGTATATAATATTAATATTATGTCGTTCATTATATAAATAAAAAAGTATATAAGAAGTAGCAACGTGTTTTATTGAATTAAATACTACTTTAATATGTTTAGTAATTTGGTCCGGCCCTTGACTCGGAGACAGAATGATAATTTGGCCCCAGACCTAGGAAAGGTTGCCCATGCCTGGTTAAGCCGAGAATATATTTTTTTTTTAAGTTTTACCGTTTGTTAACTGTGTTCATGAGTTTTGTACCTCAACGTCCAGGCTTCACCTTTCGACATTTTCAGGCATTTTTGTGTGTTAATTTTTGTTTTCTTAAAATGTTGAGTAACTGTTCGAGTGAAAAAAATCTGTTTCGTTTTTATAAATAATTGAATATGCACTTCATGATTCTACGGAATTTATGTTTTAACCGCGGTTCGCGGGCCGCGAGTAAGTGTTCTCTGTGAAATAAAATACTGTCACCACACGCAGTGGGTTCAATGTCAATATTATATTTATTGAACTCAAAACCAGCCTTCTTAGATAATAATAAACAATCATAATGTGAATGCTGCATCTAAAGAAATCGTTCAATACATATGTGTGTGGGTTATTAAATAAATAGTGATTATGTAAATATGGAATTATATAATTACTAATTGCTTGCAAATAAAATTATGGTAATAAAATTTTCCTTCTTTTGTATGGTACGTATATAAAAATAATTTGTTTTTACTACACAGTCAATTTGTGTAATAAATGGCAAGTCTACAGTGGCGGTGATGATTAGAATATTATGGAGTGCAGAAAAAATTGATTTTAGCAATACTAACTTTTTCTTAACACTAAAGTTTGGAATGAAATCGTATATTATCGATGGAAAACTTACATTTAGACTCTATAGACCGAATAAAACAACTACCATTATTTTTCAATTCTATGGCAAAGTGGTCAATAGTCTTTTTTATCAGTTGCATATTTGGCTTGGGTGTTAAACGCTCAAACTTTTTTTCCCTTTAATTACTGTCAAAAATATCAATCGGCAACCATAGAAGCGGGAAAGCTAAGAAGAAAACATAAGTCAATTACGAGATCTTTGGCCGAGGTTTGATTTTAGGTTTAAAATTTACTGTGTCATGTTTCATAGCATGATAATAAAGATCTAAGCGCATGAGAGAGAACGGGCTAACAATATATTTTCGATGGTTTCGGCGGTAACTTTGTGGAAGTTCATTTTAATATAATTTTTTTTTTAATATAAATTTTTTTTTTTTAGGCTTTAAATTATATAGGCTAACAATATGTTTAGGTTTTCATAATAAACACTCACTCTCTTTATATCTCCCCAATTAGGGACTCCAATTACTCGTCATCTCAACTACTCGAGTATCGAGTATACAAATGTAAAAATACTCGAGTACTCGAGTATACTCGAGTAGTTTCATCTGAAACTACCAAAATATTCTTGACATAAAATCTCGTCATCATAAAGTTAAAGCCAACAAAACAGAAGACCATTTAAAAAAATATTACCTGATCGCAAAATATGTTGCTCGTGAAAAAAATCGCAAGGAAATATCAACCGAACATAGACATATTGTTTTGGTAGCTGAGGTGATAATAGCAGGGCTGTGGAGTAGGAGTCATGGAGTCGCGGCGTTTTGGCCGGGGTCGTACTCGGAGCTGGAAATTTTGAAATGTTTGAGCTTTTAATTTATGCAAATAATCTGAAAATTTGGCTATTCGCCGGATTAGTTGGTTGAAATTTAATTAAATACACATAAATAGGAATGGGAGGAAAAAACGCGTTGAAAATCAACGTTGGAGTCGACGACGTCTTTTTTATCAATGCTGGAGTCAGAGACGCGTTTTTTTTCAACGACTCAACATCCCTGGATGTTAGTATTTTATTTTCGAGTTTGAGTCATCCACAAGTGTAAACGGTTGAAAGCCCCTGGATTTTAGTGTTGTGTAGCCCTGGCCTTGCCAGTGAATCAATATATACCAATAATTATATGCATTAATCATTGACGTTCATTTTCCCGTTTTTTAATTAAAATATTTCTTAAGCACGCAGTGTCTCGTGTGAAGTATAAATTAGTATTACATACTATTACAAGGTTCACATTACTTTCTTAAATATCCCGTAATTATCACAATGCTTCTGGTAGAATCAAGCTTGGAAGAATCTGCGAAAACTGTTTTTGTCTTCTTAGGAACCGGTTCTTGGCCAAAAATATTAAACAAATTTAAATGAGCACGTACGCTTCTTCTCGGTTCGTGGAAAACACTAGAACGTTTTTGTAAACAAAATTAAGACAGCCATCTTAAATGGTTTATTTTCGCTGAATTCACAGCACTAAAAAATGTTTTCGAAACAAAACATCTATACATATATTTTCATCTTATTGTTGAGTTTATCAGCATGCGAAGAAGATGCTTCAGGTGGCTCGATCTTCAGAATGAAATTCCATGAAGCAGTATTTCGTTAGGCCGTTAGGGAATCAAACATTGGCCAATCAAAGTATACAATATAAACTACCAATAGCATCCAGTGTTTATACTTTCAGTAAATTATAATTGTTGTATTTGAATATTTCTTTGTCATTTACAATTAATTATAAATGCGATAAAAAATATCATTCGTGGATTAAAGTCGTCGTTAAAATCATTCCCAGTGAATTTAACTTGCAACCATTCTGATAAAGTAAGGAATACATTTCACCGTAGATTAGAGGTAAAAGCTTGACTTTAGGAAACAAATGGATGTGGAATCATGTGGACATTATTTATGTTTTGCAAAATTGAAAATTTCGACTGAAGGTGTTTGATGGAATTTCAATATAAAATTTGAATCGCTTGAATTTGTACTTTTTCATAAGTTTTGTCGCTAACGACGCGGATTTCGTCTATCGGCATCTTTAGGCATTTCAAGCGCACGAATCAGTTCAAGTTCAATCGTGCACCTGAAATGCCTGAAGATATTGAAAGGCGAAAACTAGATTGTTAGCGACAAAGCTCATAAAAAAGTATGAAATTGAAACGGTCCAAATATTATTATGTTTCAATTAAGAATATTGGGTCTAATTCTCATGAAAAAAGACTAAACACTAAAAAAAAATTGCCAATAAACGTTTTGTCGGGGGACATTTTTTCGCGAAGATATTTTGTCCGGAGACGTTGTGTCGTAGATCCTGTTTCAATTAAGAATAGGAAATATTGGGTCTTAATTTTCATGTTATCTTGAATAATATTTGTAATTGTGAATTCCGATTATGCTTTATTTTCTTGCTTATGCTTGATAATTGATATTTTGTATAACATGCGTCATATTTTATAAACATAGCCAGCGATTTCCAAGAATCGTTTGGATATTGTTTTTAGATTTCATCGGGAATCTATATATCAAACATTCAATTCGATGAATTAATTAATCAATCATAGTAGCATGCAAAGGTAGTAACCGGTTTATGATTAAGTAGCTAAATGTTATTTAAATTTCCCAGATCAATGATGAAGTGTTCAAGTATTTACTCACTGTTCCAAAAGTCCGCTCTCAATTAAATCCACAGAATATTTTGACACTAAGTAGAATCAGTCCTGCGCGTAAATTAATCTTTCAGTCGCTTGTCACTTATTGCTGCGTTCTCAAACTGGGAGGCGCAAAATCGTTATAAAAAACGAGTATATATAATTTTCATAACGTAATATGTACTAATAAATGAATATTGATATCTCTGTGTGGAAGTGAGACTTTGGCGAACGAATGCTTGTTTTGTTTCTGTATTCGTACATGCATTTAATTCTTGTTAAACCTTCTTGAAGCTAACGACACACCGGTGGGTAACTACTTTTAAGGCGTCAAAAAATTAATTTTCTCAAATTATCACATCGAATATGTATTCGAGATCTCTTAAGGCTCACAACATGAATATAAACTTTTCGTTTAAATAATTTTCTTAAAATATATTCAACAAAAAGTGTATAAAGGCTATCAGGGCTGTCAAAACTTTTGATAACATATTAACAATATTTACGTAAATATTATTTTGCATGTATATACATATATGTTTCAAACGAATTGAATAAATATAAATTATTCATACAATCATAAGAAAAATTCAAGAAAAATTCATTTTATGGTAGCCAATCGGGGTGCAAAATTGACATAATACTATAAACTATGTGTGACATGCCTTATCGACGATTCGTAAATACGCTCTAAAAGCCATGCGGTATGGAAATTAACATGGGATTGCTTTCATAAGGGACCAAAAATATCTAAGCCCTTAATTAACGTTAGTAGTTTTAAGGTAATGTCCTTTTTAAGTCGTAGCTACCAACAGGTTAAAAATGTAAATTTTAAAAATTGTCGCGCCAAAACGCTCTGTTTTGGCTATAAAAGACAACCGCTATTCGTATGAAAACTTCAAATGAAAATTGTTTGAGCTTTCTTTTTACGTTAGAAGTAAAAAAAATCATTATACTGACACTACCTACTCATTTGTTGCCAACTGTTTCGATTTCAATTTTATTGGGAATTTACAAGTATGTAGTTGTTATCAATAGAACTGAGTTATTGCCATTGGGTCCGTGGTGTAGTGGCCCACGCCGTTGACTTCCGTGACTTCACGGTTTCGAGCCTTAGTACGAACAGCATTTTTCCATTCGATTTATTGATTCTATTCAAAGGCATCTTTCGGCATCATCGCGAAGTTCAAGGGCACGGTTAACCTTGAATTGACGAAATCAGGGTCGTGAGCGACAAAACTCATGGAAAAGTACAAAATTCAAACAATTCAAATTTAATATTGAAATTCCATCGAGCACTGTTTGTTGAAATCTTTGATGACGGATTGTCTGAAGATGTTTCTTAAAGGGGCGAAGCACGTGATACTACTTGGAATAAGTGGTATCTTGATACATAAATAAGTACCAGGTCGGTCATTGGTTTCTTCCAATTTTTATTTTTTATAGGTCAAAAAACTTGCAGGGCGGCGCCTCGGCTCATTTTCAGGTGGTAGGTCGCCGATCTGCAATTGTTTTTTATTATTAAAAGTTGACTTCCACAAAGCTTTCATAGAACCAATCGAAAATATCTTATTTTTTCAAACAAAATATTGAAATTGTTGTCTTAATTTGTAGGCACGCGAAAACATGACAACTGGTATGTATTACATTCCCTATTTTACGCTATCCGTGTTTACAAATCAACCGCGTTAGTTAGCGTCAAATCAAATTACAAATCAACCGTGTTAGTTAACAAATCAACTGCGCGCTATTATAGTTATATTGCCCGGGCCACCAGTGGTCAATTTATTTAGATCATACATGGGCAACCACTGGCCCGTCGAGCTTTTTTTCCGGCCCTGATTCATCTCTGCGAAGTAAAGGAGAAATAAATTAATAGTTCCAGGGAGGGATTAAATAATGGAGATGACACGGGCGCTTGCAGTATAAATAATGTGTTAGCAAATTTACACATGGAAATTATTGAGCTACTTCAGGGGGATTTAGTGTTAAACCCTAATTTAACAACATTGCTTTGACGGATTTTTATAAAATATATTTGGTGGAAGAAAATATACAATTTTAATCGCATTTGCAAGAAAAATCATTTGTCTTTTTGGCAGCACATATACGTGTGAACAGTTTTTTCGAAGATGAATCATACTAAATCAAAAATTCTATGCGATTGATTATCCGCAACATCAACGTCAATATTGCTAGTCTCGTAATTCAAGTACAAAGCCAATCTTCACACCAAATTTTGTAATCAGTATATTATGTCGTTCATTATATAAATAATACAAAATATATAAGAAGTAGCGACGTGTTTTATTCAATTAAATATTTCTTTATTGTGTTTAATAATTTGGTCCGGCCCTTGACTCTGAGACAGAATGATAATTTGCCCCCAGACCTCGAAAAGGTTGCCCATGCCTGATTTAGATGTTGCCAGTACAACGGTGTAGATAAGTAAATCACGAGAACTGATTGCAAAATCGACTCAAAATTCCATGACGACAAGACAGTTGACTGTGCAGTCATTCGATGCATCATTGCTCCAAACGGAAGCGGTCACATTCTTTCGATATTAGAATACGAATCTTAGACGCGGCCAGTCATTCCGACTTCCGGTTCTCGGCCGGCGAGCGAGTGGGCTGTTCCGGTAGGCGTAATGTAATGAAATGGCGGTCTGCGGCAACACCGGATATCAGTGCTTTATTATATGTTAATGGCACGTTTACTTGGACGGCGCTCTCATTTCTTCACCAACTACCGGAGGCGACTCGAAACGGATGTTCTAAAAGTGATCGTTTCACAATATTACCATTACCGAATGAGTTACTTGCTTCAAGATATTTCACTTTTGCCACCAGCGGCGTCCGAAGTCGACAGAATGATGAATATAAAAATAACAACGTCGTGCGTTATTATGAAAACAAATGCGCGTTGAAAATAAAATACGGGTAATTTTAAGATGAGGGGTTCAATCATTTTTTTTGCATTTGACACAAAATTCAATATGACTAACAAGCCCAAACAAACCAAACCAAACCAATCATAACCTAACCTAAGCCTCTACCATAAAGAAAATTTTCATAAATCAATTCATTATTAAGTTTCAGAAAAACTAAATATTACTTGTTCCAACACGTAGAAATATTCATCAGCAATTAATCGAGCTCTGTGTTGGCAGCCATCTTGAATTATGTGTTAAATAATTGAATTTATTATTATACAAAATACATAATTTAGTTTTACATCAACATGTATTCTGATAAAGATCAGGACCGGTTTTAATCATTGCGAGCACCGGCCAATATTATAAATAATAGACCCTAGACGATTTACGTCAATGAGTAAATTTAAGAAACGAAAAATTGAAGCAGTTGATAATAACATTGTTTCCCGAGCAAAATGGGTTTGAATGGTCTATGGGTCTATTTTTAACTCATCAGTTGAAAATGAACGCGATGAACGTAACCGGTCCATATCTTTATCCGAATATATATGGACGTAGTTAGTACTATATTATGTGTTTCATTTATATAAGCAATGCCAACGACTTAAAAAAAATATTACTGATTGGAAAAAACCTATCAAAAGTTTAAAAACCGTCAATCGTTGATTTTTTGCTCATGTAATAGTGACTCTGATAGTGCTCGCGATGAGCGAGACCGGTCCTGATCTCTGTACAATTAAAATTTCGGGAAAATAAAATATTGCATCTTATGCCTTTCCGCCACATAAGAAGCATGTTGATTGATTCTTGTGAATGTATCCGGTACATGGCATTACATTTGACGTCGACGCGCCATGCATTTGACAAATATAGTGTATAGTTATATGTTTCGATATCTTGTTGTTGGCACGGCACTGAAGATGATACAAAGCAAAGCAAGACCGGTTTTTTCTATTGTTTGCGATGATATAAATCCACTGCTTGCAGAGGATGAAGTCGGCTGTGTTGGTAATTTATTCAGTATCTGATATGTAAATTTCGTAAATCTGCTGCGACTTGGTTTTTCATAGTAATCTTATTAAAATTCAAAAACTTATGTTTGCTGCATAAAACCATGACTGTATGAACCAGGAACTCCGACTCCAGCATTGACCAAAAACACGACACTGACTCCAACATTGACTAAAAACACGAATCCGATTAAAAAAAATGAAATTGACACTTATTTTAACAACCTTTTTTTAACCATGCCCGCTCCCAGCTTGGAGCATATGGACTCCTCACGGAGTTTATCTCAACATATGTTTTTCTACGAGAACTGCTTGTTACTCTGTTGATCAACCTCTCTTTTTCGAAGAGAGTAAGGATGGAAAGGATACGAGGACTAGGACAGAACTAGTGATTGGCTGCAAATCGCTGTTACTATGCGTCGCTCTTTGGGATCGGAAAGGTGGGAAGGGATTTTTAACAACACAAACACCCATGAATTTGAACAGATTTATCGACTGAAAAAATCCGCTCGTACCGGGAATCGAACCCGGGCGGTCCGGCACGCAAGCCAACAACGTTGACACTGCCCCACGGACCGGGCAATATTTCTTATTTATATGTATTAAATTAAATATTGACCAATCAATCCGGCCAATAGTCAAAGTTTACATGTTATATGCACAAATAAAGTTCAAACTTTTCAAAACTAAAATACGTTCGCTATTTTTTCACCGTGTTATAATGGAGTTCTGCTCAGTCAATACTAAATTAAAGCAATATATTCAATACATTCAGTTAATATAAACCATGCAAGCAAATTGTCCTTTTGACCATCATCCGCTCTACATGTGAAGTACAGTGAAATCATGATTCTACGTTTTACAAGGGACCGTGTAAAACAAACGATTAATGCGGGAAAAGATGAATACTGGAAAGTTTTATATATCAACTAGCTGTACCCTGCGCGCGTTGCTACGCCAGCAACTAAAATAAATTTGAAGGCAAGACATTACACAAATATTCAATTCAATTGTATACTTCCATATCAATTGTAGGGGGGGATTGGGGGGTTGGGTGGTGGAGGTGGTGTACGCCAGAAAGTTTCGCGGAAGTGTACTCGAGAAATTTGTAAAAAATCTATATAAACTTTTGCGGGGAGGGGGGTTGTTTGGCGGGGTGGGGTTTGGGGAGCGTATGGAGGGGGGTATGCCAAAAACCTTCGATGAAGTGAACTCGAAAAATTCTCAAAGTTTAAAACGAAAATTGGGGGGGGAAGGTTGGGGGGTGGTTGGGGGGAAGGGTTGGTAGGCCAGAAACCATTGCGGGGGTGCACTCAATAAATTTGTAAAGTTTCACATCGATCGGTCGAGCGGTTTAGTAGTCCATAGCGGACATACATACAGACATTCATTTTTATATATATAGATAGATAGATAGACTATATGCCGGGACTATAGGAAATGAACGCACCACGCGGGAAAACGTATAATGCGAGAACGTAAGATCGGGGTTCCACTGTATATAATTATAATATACTTGAATACCTTTCTACCGAGTATTGACAGTGAAAACATTACATTACTTTACATTAAATTTTGTACATGCATAATTCCTTCAACATCAAATAAAGAAATGAATACCGCAGTGTTTACGTCTGTATTTTGTTATGGTAATTCCGTTTCGCGTTACTCTGTGACTTCCTCGATGAGGAAACAATTAAAGCTATTCAGGAACAATATTCTTGAACCGTTTACGAAACAGGAAGACGAGCCTTTGTGTCTCGACCCTGAATGCATCCGGCCAACGCAAAAACACTTCCGCAACACCCAAACGTAATTCAAAATACCGATTGAAACGTCACGCAGAATGTCGCTCGATTTAAAGACCATTTTGTATTGTTTCATTTTTAAATTTTCATGACTACAAAGATAATTTACTTGAGACAGTGGCATGATGTTATAAATACAGCAGGGCCGTAGAGTCGTTAAACATACCGTCTCCAGCATTTCCCAAAAACACGTCTCCGACTCCGACTAAATAAAGTTTAATTTCGTCACGTGTTTTTCATACCTTTCCTATTTGTGGTGTATTCAATTATATGTATATCAACCAACCAATCCGGCCAATAGCCAAATTTGCATATTATAAGCAAAATTAAAAATTTCCGACTCCGAGTAATACTCCGACCACAACTCCGCGATGACTCCGACTCCGACTCCACAGCCCTGAAATACTGTCATTCCCGGACACCTTACCCGAACCCGAACTGAGCCCGACAGGTTTTTCATTAAAATTTTAACTAACATTTAAAATAATTTTATATGAACTCATCAAATAATATTATTTTCAAATTTAGATATACGATTGTGGCGTATACATTTAGAATAATTTGGGGTGTTTTTATTCTTTGTCTCCAATATCTTGGGTCCGAATATGAACCTTCGTTACCCTCGCAAACATCTTATTTACACTGTGTAGAGATTGGGACTACGCAGTAAAAATACTACGTACCCATAAGGGACTTGGCACCCAACACACAATTTGAGGTTAGGTTCTTTTAATTGTATTCAGCAAATCAAATATAATTATGAACATATTAAAATACCATGTATTTAATTGATTAAAAACGCATAAAACACATATTTTAATGCACGTTTAAAATAGGTATGTATTTAATATATATATATTAGGTAATCCCGGAATTAATGTCGTTTTTTTAATATGCAATTTAGACTCAGTGTGTTCGGGTCTGTTGCCCAGTAAAGACGTGAGTTATTGTTTTTCTCTTCTCTGTGATTCTTTACCTGTCTTTTAAACAAAAAAAAACTTTTCTACCCCATCTACAAAAAATGGCAGAGACGTTTCCTTCGGAAACACATTTAAGAAGCTGTATGCTGTTTTTGTTCCATTCAAAAAAAACTGCAACAGAAGCAACGGAATCCATTTGTGCGATTTACGGTGATATACTGGACGTAAGGAAGTGCCAACGATGGTTCAGAAAATTTCGTTCGGGCAATCTCGATTTGAAAGATGAGCCTCGAAGTGGACGGCGCAGTCAAGTGGATGAAGCAGCCCTGAAGGCGGAAATTGAAGCAGATCCGACGATGACCATCGATCAATTATCCGAGAAGGTCGGGACATCACGATCAAATACTCATCGCTATCTAGAGAAACTGGGGAAAGTTCAAAAAGAAGGCATTTGGGTTCCTCACGCGCTCCTCAGAAAGCCCTATTGTGAGTGTGGTCGGATTCGAAAGGCGTGATTTATTATGAAGTGTTAAAACAAGGACAAACTGTTACTGCAGCTCTCTATTGTGATCACATGGACAAGTAAAACACAAAGTTAAAAGAAATTAGACCCGCTCTTATGAATAGAAGGAAAGTTATTCTTCAACATGACAATGCCCGTCCGCACGTTGCCGATATTACACGAAAAAATGAATCCAGGACCTTGGCTGGGATGTTTAATTGCATCCGCCCTATTCACCGGACTTGGCACAAATTGACTATCACTTGTTTCGTTCTTTAGAAACGCAATTAAGGAACAAAAAATTCAACAATATTGAAGCACTAAAATCAGGTCTCTCGGAGTTCTTCGAATCTAAACCAAAGACCTTTTAATGAGAAAGGAATTTTAGATCTTGAAAATAGATGGCAAAGATCATAGACAACACTGGCAATTACTTTGTTTAAAAAAAATAACAAATAATTAAAAAAATCAAATTTGAGTTATACTGTAAAAACGACATTAATTCCGGGATTACCTAATATATATGTTAAACATATCCGATCCGTACTTAGAGCATATGGTCTCTTGACGAAGTTTATCTCAACAGGTTTTTTTTCTATTAGAACTGCTAGTTGCTCAACCTCACCTTTTCGAAGAGAGTAAGGACTGTAAGGATACGAGAACTTGAGCAAGACTATGGGTAAGCTAATCGTTTACGCTACGCACGGCTTTTTGAGATCGGAAAGAAAGGGGGAGGGATTTTTACCAGTATAAACACCCCCTGCATTCGAACAGAATCGATTTATTGATTGAAAAAATGTGCTCGTACCGGGACTCCAGCCTGGGCGGTCCTTCACGGTAGCCAACGACGTTGACCACTGCACCACGAACCTGGTGTATATGTTACACTGAAACTGTATTCTCAGTGAAAATATATTATTCTCCAAGCTGTCATTGAAATAAAATTTGACCGCCCTATCTTCAGCCCAATGTTTGTCTGTGTTTTGCTTTGGTTCTTTTCTTACGAAAGGTACTACTTGCTGATTTTGTTTCATTGAACAATCCAAAATTTTAGGCCGGCAAATCATCGACTTGGGCCAATAATTTCAATGATCGTGACCAGTGAAATCTTGTTGTCATACAAATCTATTACTTGATACATTTTCACTGAGAATACAGTTTCACTGTAACATATATATAAATATGAAAATTCTAATCTGACTTTTTGCGTTTTGTAGAAAAAACCTTCACTATAGAATGGTTTACTTTGAATCTATAATTATCTAAATTAGTTGTTTTCATTTTAACCGTGTTTCATTCATTTTATAAATATTTAATAAATTCCGAAAACAAGAGAAAGTCTAACAGTAAAAGATCCATGCAAAGTTTAATTGAGAAATGCATCGTAATAAAAATTCCTTCCTCCTTTTACAAACCAATATTATGATCAACGTTTCTTGCGCTGACATTTTGAATTCAACTGACACTTTTAGCGGTATGCAGTTTCTCGTGTGCCGGAAGTGAACTTTTTGTTTTGCCGATTTAGACCGGATGTAGAAGTAGCTGAGCGAGAAGCAAGAGGTTCGTTGTTCGACGTTTCGTGTCAGTTTGTATTATTGAAAGGAAGTGCGCAGGTGACTGTATTGTGCGATAGAAGATATTTTTAAACATCTTGTAATGACCTGTCTAGATCAGTGATGCGAAACCATAAGCATTCGTCTAGCCATTTTAAATATGGTACAAGTTTATAGGACATGACCACGTACGTATTTGTTTGGGTCCGTAATGGTTTGTCAAGTTCGTAGGGTTCGGTTGCGGGTTTGAATCTAAATCGTAAGTACATATTGATTCAGATATTTATAAAATTGTCCGGTCCGTGGCGCAGTCGTCAACGTTGTTAGCTTGCGTGCCGAACCGCCCGGGTTTGATTCACTGATACGAGCGGATTTTACATTCAATTAATCGGTTCAAAGGCATGGGTGTTTGTGTTGTTGAATATCCCTTCCCACCTTTCCTATCCCAAGGAGCGACGCATAGCGAGAGCGATTAGCTAACCACTAGTCCTGTCCTCGTATCCTTTCCATCCCCTACTTACTTCGAAAAAGAGACGTTAGGCAACTGATTAACAAGCAGTTCTCGTAGAAAAATAAATGTTGAGATAAACTCCGTGAGGAGTCACAAGATTTTGATTTAAGATGCTCGATGGAATTTCGATATCAAATTTGAATCGTTTAATTTTTTTACTTTTCAATTAGTTTTGCCGCTTACGACACGGGTTTCGTCTTTCGGCATTTTCAAGTGCAAGAATGAGCTTCAACTGGTTGAACTTGGCAGTCTTAGTTCATTCGTACACTTGAAATGTCTGAAGATGCCGAAAAGCAAAACTTGGGTGCTTGGGTGCTTGGGAAAAACAGGACAGGACTGGTGGTGAGCTAATCGCTCTTGTTACGTTTCGTTTTTAGGATATGATTGGTGTGCGAGGGAATTTTAGACAACACAGTCATCCAGTAAAAGAAGACTGGGTGTTCTGGGATTTAAGCCCGAGAGTTGCGCAAGCGAAGTCAACTTTATTGACAATCGACCACAGGCTTGAAAAAATATCCTTTTTTTATAAATACTACGCATCTTTTGACAATTGTTTCCAATAGCTGTTTCCAGTTCCGGTTTTGAATAAAAGCAACTAAAAAGTATTTCAAGCGTTTCAATTCTTTTCTTTATTATTCGGGTCAAGCGTTCTCATTCACAACTCATGACCCCCCCCTAATTCTTCAATAACTATCGTTAATGTATGCAATTTTAAAAGCGATTCGACGATTTCTAATGTATTAATTTAGTAAACGATGAATGAATATTGATTTCTTGATAAAAATAGTATTTTCGAAGAATGCTAAAAATATCTTTCGCTAGGTCACTCATGTTGTTATTTTGAGCCAATTTGAATTTTAAATACACTTCTAGGTCTTGCGCTACAAATGATAATTAGTCAAAGAAAGACAGCAGACTTTCATTAATTTCTACGATTCGTTCATTCGAGTCGTATGACAGTGTAATGAAAAATAATTGACTCGCGAGTGGATTCTCGTTGAGTCATTTTTTTTGCTAAAGATCATAAAATAAGTTTGTGCGTCTTCTCATGCGATTTTCTATAGTGAATAAATATTTGGAAGCATTTTTTTTGCGTGCGGATGGCTGACCGTATTCGAGCAGCCCGATATGGGTCGTTATATCTTTGACAGTTCCCTTAATAGGTCATTATCTATCATCGTTTATTGACTTCATCAATTTACCGGAAGCTGTTGGGATAATTTGCCCCATTTTAAGGGATGTGGAGTCGTTAAACAAACCACGACCAACATTGACCATAAACATGACTCCGACAAAAAAAAGTTTAATTTTGACTCTTTTTTTCTACCTTTCCTATTTATGTATTTCATTGAGTATCAACCAAACCGGTCAATAGCTAATATTCTATTAAACTTCTGTAATCGTCTGAGTAGCGGTGATGAATTAATATTAGTTTGCTCATCAAGCTAATAGTCAGCTGTTTATATTGTTTTATTTTTTAACCATCCGACTGTCGACTAGCGGTGATGAATTAAAATTTCATCGCTAATAGCCACTGCTCTGATAACAAATCGACACCTTACTTTGAAAATGTTCCAACTGCTCTTGACACTGTTTTGAGATATGAGCGTTTAGATTGATTAAAATTCACTTGTAATAATGAGTAAGTAAAAATGTTAATTATAAGGGATGTGGAGTCGTTAAACAAACCACGACTCCGACTAAAACATTGACCATAAACATGACTCCGACAAAAAAAAGTTTAATTTTGTCTCTTTTTCTCTACCTTTCCTATTTATATATTTCATTGAATATCAACCAAACCGGTCAATAGCTTAATTTCACATGTTATATGCATAGAAAGTTTAATCATCTCAAAAGATTTTCACGATTCTGACTCCGTCTCCACAGCCCTGCTCATTATAGATCAGTGATGCACAACCTTTTTTAAAGAAGGGTCAGATATTCAATTATCATCTAGTTCGAGAGCCGCATGGGTAAAACTTATCGATATTTTTAGTGTATATAATAAAATTTAAAATTTCATTATTTTATATTGTTCTTCCATCGTTCGGAAAAAGTTCTGAAGAAAAAAAGTGATTGATATTTCGACTCCTTACTTTAAAAAGGTTCTAACTGCTTTTGACACTGCTTTGATATACGAGCGTATAAAGTTTCGATTGATTAAAATTCACTTGTAACAATGAGCAAGTAAAAAAGCTTCAAATTACTTATTATAAGCATATTTTTTCACAATTCTTGATGAGAAATAATGATCTTAAAGATCTAATGATGGAAATAATGATTACAATCTTAGAACTTTGTAAAATAAATGTAGTAAAAAAAAGTGTGCAGATGCAGTGCATCTCTGGAATTCTGCTAACTCCGATATTCAACAATAGATAATTCTGAAATTCATATATATGATAGAATGCGGTAAATACAAGCGTTTGCTACCAAAAGGTCATTTTAGGCAAAAATGTCAATTAGATAACGTAGCGATTTGTCATTGCGGGCCGCATGTGTATCACTGTTATAGATGGTAAATATTATTATGTAAGCCAGTGATTCATAAAATAAATTTTATTTTGCTTTTATTTGGCTGATTCCGGCTACAAAATTGATAAATATTTATTCACCTGCATAAAGGCAATCAACGTTAGCAGGAAAACGTAGCAATATGTACGTATATTCCAGGGCTGTGGAGTCGTTTCAAATAAATACGACTCCGACTTCCACTAAAAAAAGTTTAATTTCGTTACGTTTTTTTCCTACCTTTCATATCTTATATATAAAACCGAAACGGCGTATGTATGTATGTATGTCTGTCTGTGGGTGTGTTATTCTTAGGGAACGATATAACATTAAATAATTATTGGTCGCTTAGTCCGAGCGAAGCCGAGTAGCAATACTAGAAATACCGAAACGGCGTATGTATGTATATCTGTGGGTCTGTAATTCTTTGGGAATGATAAAACATTAAATAATTATTTGTCGCTTAGTCCGAGCGAACCCGGGTAGCAATACTAGAAATACCGAAACGGCGTATGTATGTCTGTGGGTCTGTAATTCTTTGGGAATGACATAACATTAAATAATTATTGGTCGCTTAGTCCGAGCGAAGCCGGTTAGCAATACTAGAAATACCAAAACGGCGTATGTATGTATGTATGTCTGTGGGTTTGTAATTCTTTGGGAATGATATAACATTAAATAATTATTGGTCGCTTAGTCCGAGCGAAGCCGGGTAGCAATACTAGTTTATGTATATTCAATTATATATCAACCAACCAATCCGGCCAATAGCCAAATTTTACAAATGTGCAAAAATAAAAAGTTCACAATTTTCAAAATTTCAGAGTACGACTTCGGCCATAACGCCGCGACGACTCCGACTCCGACTCCACAGCCCTGGTATATTCCATTGTGAACAAATTTACTTTATAATGTCGCACGAGGACACTATGCAGACAAAATTAAAATACCAAACATTTCACTTCCTGCTGAATTTTAAACACCCTCAGTGTCTTTTGTATTTTGAAAATTGTATTTTAGAGCATTTTCCAGAACAGTTTTAATCACCAGGTGTTTCAGATAAATCAAAACCCATTTATTATAGCTGTTATAAATAAGTCTGTCACTTTCCAAATATTATTTATTTAAGCCTGAGTTTACTTTATAGTCGAATGATAAATGATCTGTTTTTTTCTTCATCCAATATCTATTTGGAGCATATGGTCGCAACTAGAGACTCCAATTCGAGAATCGAGTACTTGATACTCTTTGAAAAATACTCGAGTAATACTCGTAATATATAAATGAAAATTTAATTCAAAATTTTATTTTGTTTTAAGCAGCGTACAGAAAAACTAGATAGCACAATTTAATTGATTGTTAACTTTTAAGCCAATGTCCACAACAACAGAGAGATTTTTCTACAGCTGGAATTAAAAAACTACAATTTGGACCAAATTTAAATTTGAGACGTTTAATTCTCTATTATTTTTGAAAAATATGTTTCATTAATTTAAATAAATATAATGATAAAATAAAATAAGCTTATTTATTTATGTATCATCTATTTATAGACACAAATTTGAATTAATAAAATATATTTTGGCACATCTGAAACTATCGAGTATACTCGAGTATTTAAAAAATGTACTACTCGATACTCGAGTAGTTGAGATGTCGAGTAATTGGAGTCCCTAGTCGCTACGCGGTATCTCTAAGATTCTCTACCAGTCTCCTTGCCTCCTCCCATGTCATCCCTAGCTCCACCGAGTACATCCTATGGATGGTCATCAGTGAAGTACCAAATAATCTTAGTTCTATAAAATTTGATGATCAAACATTAAAGACAACTACATCGAATAAGAAAGAGATTACATTATTGGCGACAACAGAAAAATTTTGTTCAAAAAACTAAATGTACATATTCTAAATATGTTCTTTCCGCGTGGAGTATATGACCTCGTAATTGAGGTACATGTTTCAACATATTTCTATCTACGAGAACTGTTCGTTACTCAGTCGCTTAACCTCACTTTATTTCGACGAGAGTCGATATAGGAAGAATAAGGCTACTAGTATACTGAACAAGTTGTTAGATTGGATGATTAAGAAGTAATTTTGTAAGTAAACACTCATGCCTTTGAACAGAATCGATTGAAAAAAATGCTGCTTTTATTTGCAATTGGCACTCCATATTTCACGCAGTAGCCATAAATAAAATGAATTCAAATTAAAAAAAAAGGGTATTTATTTAATTAAACTTATTTATAATGAAAATAAATGAATTAATTGAGTAGGCATTTACTTGGTAGAACTCCATTATAATACGGAAAGAAAAATAGCAATGTATTTTAGTTCTACATAAATTATTTTATATATTTGTTGATAGCTATTTCGGCTTACGCCTTCGTCAGAACTATATATAGTTCTATATGTAGTATGTATATAACTATATGTAGTACTATAGTTCTGACGAAGGCGTAAGCCGAAATAGCTATCAACAAATATATAAAATAATTTATGTAGAACTAAAATACATTATTGATTTTCATTCCGTAAAATAAATGAATGTCGTATTGAGTGACGTTTGAGAAAAAAGCGTTTATGAAAATATGGAATAGATAAAAATAACAGTTATTGGGAACAAGTAGTCTTTTCCGCATCATTAATCCAATGCCTTGTTGATTAACTATCGGTGGAGCACATTGAAGTGAGAAAACATCGTTTTTAATAAATACATAGTAAAACTGTTAGTTTTACGTAGTGTTCACAACATCACAAGGCATACTATGTGGGCCAAACGGATGTGATATGTCTCGATATTTTCCGGTATGCCTAAGATACGTTATATGTGAATGCGTTCGTAGACCTAAAATTAAAGAATATTTTCGTATTATTTACAATTTTCTATGTGCTGCAGTACCGTTCATTCGATCGCAATGAAACTTTGACAACATTATTGTTTTCACTTTCGCGGATGATTTTTGCATAGCAAAATTAACTTACAGTAGGTCTTTTATATAAAAATCAATGTTCATTTTGACAACTTATTGTTGCATTTACGCAAAGGTTATAGTCATAGTATAATTAACTTTCAGTAGTTGGCGCGTGTGTAGTACCATAGACAAACGGCAAAAGACAAATAGCGAATGTCAGACGGCAAATGTCATCGATACCGATCAATGTTAGTGAAAACATTTATCTAAAATACTGTGCATCCGAAAGCACTTCAATAAACACAAACACTTTCTTTCTTTGGGTCGGGTACCGGCTAGTTTAGAATATTATTTAATAAATTTTCTTACTGTTGATACTTTGATTGTTGTATGCTTTATCAGTTGAAAGCAGGGCTGTGGAATCGGTAAAAAAAACGAATCCGACTCCGACTAATAAATGTTTAATATAGTCACTTTTTTCCGACTCCGGCCAAAATGCCCCGAATCCACGATTCCGACTCCGACTCCACAGCCCTGGTTGGAAGTGTTCGGGACGAGCGAAACCGGGCCTGATCGAAATAAATTTCGTCATAAATGTTCAGTTGCAATATAAGTGATCATTGAAGTGTTTTAAGTGAAGTCGTTTTTTTAATGGATTGATTGAGTTGGCATTTACTTTGTAGAACTCCATTATAATACGGTGAGAGAAATGACAATGTAATGGACAGAAATTATTTTACATATTTGTTGATAGCTATTTCGGCTTACGCCATCGTCAGAACTATGCTTTAAACCTGCATTTACACATCCTTATATACAGTTGCAAACAGGGTACACAATACATCTTCTTTCTCTGTTCCACCATCCTAGTTTTATACGGTAATAATAAGTTATTAAATGTGAAAAATTGATTTGATGTATTTCTCGAAGTGAAAGCTAATATGGGTTTTTACTAAGTAGGAATAAACGTAAAATTAGTATTGGATCAGGTTGATTTATTTAAAATTGCATTAACTCTTATTAACGGGTTAAGAAGTGGTGAGGCAATAATGATGTAATGCTCGTTAAAAAAATTTTTCAATCGCATTTAGCTTAGGGCCCTTATTACAAAAATGTAATCAAATCGGCACTTAATTTATGTTATGTGATTCCTCTATGAGGTGGTTTGCAAATTGCGAATATGTGTGTTTTATTATTAAATGATCTTACATGTTCTTTAACTCGAATCGATATACTCCTGCCAGTTTTTATTAACACTGATTTCCTGCAATACCATTTTTATTTTCTCATTCCTTCTTACTAAGAAACGCATTTGGCGAGTTGGCAGTAGTTGTCAGTTGGTCACAATGAGATATGTTTAAAGACATCGATACGTATTTAGATAAATACGAGGATAAAAAAAATACGCCAAAAATTTATCAATGTATAAATATATAATTCTGATGTCATTATTCGAATATATTTACATGTTATTACTAAGAATCGTTGAGGAAAAACTGATCGAGTGTTTTGAATTTATTTAGATACCTGTTCAGTTTGTTTTTCCCAATTTGCAGATACAGTCATAACAATGTTAGAACAATAAAACGTTTCTTACCTACGTTAACTGAATATTAAGTAACTCATTCAAAAATTCTCTCTTTGCCAGTGATTAATGTGTAAGTTAGGTAGGTATACTGTCGTGTTAAACATTTACACTAAATCAATTATTTTTTTCCTTCCAGAAACTCTTCAATAGATTTGAAAAATCAAATAATATCACAGGGTTTGTGTATTTATTAATTAGCATGGTAAAACGAAATACCGATAAATATACCACATTATGACATGTTAATCCTTTCCCACTAGAGACTCCAATTACTCGATATCTCAACTATGTACTCGAGTATCGAGTAGTAAAATTTGAAAATAATCGAGTATACTCGAGTAGATTCAGATATACCAAAATATATTTTTTAGTTAGAATTTGTGTACATATATAAATAGATGATAAATAAATATTAATCGAGTATTTTTTAAATTACTCGATTATCGAGTACTTGGAAAATGGACGAGTATACTCGAGTATCGAGTGCTCGATACTCGAATTGGATCCCAAAGAGCGACGCATAGTGACAGCGATTGGCTAATCACTAGTCCTGTCCTAGTCCTCGTATCCTTTCCATTCCTACTCTCTTCGAAAAAGAGAGGTTGAGCAACTGAATAACAAGCAGTTCTCGTAGAAAAATATGTGTTGAGATAAACTCCGCGAGGAGTCCATATGCTCCAAGTTGGGAGCGGACATGGTTTTAAAAAAAAAAATGACATGTTACAAACATTAACTAAGACAAACAATTCAATAAATACAGTTTTTGAAATGATTTGAAGTGTTCAACGCCGTTGGCTTCGGCGACTGACTTCGTGGGTTCGAGCCCAGTACAAGAAGCATTTTTTCAGTCGATTTATCGACTCTTCTCGAAGGTATGGGTGTTTGTGTTGTCTAAAAATTCCCTCCCACTGGTCCTGTACTAGCTTTTATATACCTATTATCATCAAACTAAATAGGCTGTGCGACTGAGGAACAAGCAGTCTTAGTAGAAAAATATGTTTAGATACATTCATTAGGTGGCCATATACTCCACATTGGAAGCGGAGATGAATAAAAAAATATTTATCAAAATTATTCAAGAAGCTGGAAGTGGACAGCAATCTTTCTTTTTTATCAGGGCTATGGACTCACTTGTGTTGAGTTATAATTTTCCATTTTAACAGAAGTTGCTTTACGAGAACTGATTGTTAGCCAGATGCTCAATTTGTATTTGGGAGTATCGGAAAAGAATGATCAAGGAAGAATTTTGAATAATCGCTTTTCATTAGAAACGGTCAGTCTCGCTCGGTAGGCTCGGTCAAGGGATGAGAGGGGACATAAAAACATCCTAAATAATATATATATATGTTACAGTGAAACTGTATTCTCAGTGAAAATATATTCTTCTCCAAGATGTCATTGAAATTAAAATTGACCGCCCTATCTTCAGCCCAATATTTGTCTGTGTTTTTCTTTGGTTCTCTTTTTATGAAAGGGACTACTTGCTGATTTAGTTTCATTGAAGCAAACCAAAATTTTTATCAAATCATCAACTTTTGGGCCATTAATTTCAATGATCGTGACCGATCGGTGAAATCATGTTGTCATACAAATCTATTACTTGATACATTTTCACTGAGAATACAGTTTGACTGTAACATATGTATATATATTTTAAGTATATATGATGAATAAATAAAGCTTCCACTATTTTATCCATCGCAAGAAATCCACGACGCTAAGTTTTCAGTCATACGGCACGATTTTTTTCGCACAAAATCGTGGAAAACAGAATTCGTCTGGAAGGGGTAATTCAGTGACGGCGTACATACTTTTGAGTGCTGGGAGAGGCATAAAGGCGAGGGGGGCAAAAGCCGACGACCTTGCGGAAGTAATATAATGGGCCGAGAGACAGGGGCACTCCACAGTTTACCGGAAATCTAGAAATGTATACATAAACAATGAGTCCATTACAGTGCAAACAAAAGGTGAGCAACAACGCCCATGCAAAAATATATTGTTTTTATTTTTTGTATTATTTTATTTACGCTAAAATAGCAGTCGCATGTTTTAATTTATGGAATTTTATCCAAATGTTGCAATAAATATGATTTCGAATACCTTTTGTCAAAAACTCTCAAGTTGAATGATAGCCAGGGCTGTGGAGTTGGAGTCGGAATTTTTTGGCCGAAGTCGGAGTCGTCGTGGGGTTTTGGCCGGAGTCGTACTCGGGAGTCGAAAATTTTTATAAGTTTGAACTTTTTATTTTTGCATATAAAATGTCAAATCTGGCTATTGGCCGGATAGGTTCGTTGATTAATGTATTATTGAATACACACAAATAAGTAGGAAAAAAACGTGACGAAATTAAACTTATTTTTTTTTATTTTTTTTTTAAACAGCGGATTGAAAAATTAGATAACTCTTTTTAATCCAATGTGAACTTTTAAACCGACGTCCACAGCAGCAGATGGACTTTTTCTACTGCTAGAATAAAGAATCAAAACTAACTTCTAACCAAATTAAAATTTGAGACGTTTAATTCTCTATTATTTTCAAAATACATAATATATGTTTTATGAATTGAAATAAATTTATTAATGAAATAAAATAAAATAACTTATATTTTGGTACATCTGAAACTACTCAAGAATTCGAGTTGAGATGTCAAGTAATTGGAGTCTCTCCAAATTCCAATTTTATATCCTTACAGAAACAGAAAATCCAAAAGAACAGAAATAGCATGAGCATCTATATGACAACACGTTCACGTAAAGCAGCTTCCGATGAGATACTCATTTGCAGACTGTAATATCAAATGTACCCAATGGTAATAAATATAAATAATATTTAAAAATAAAACATCAAGTTCACTGCTGAAAATTTCTACCTCAATACGCGGTGTGGTGTATTAGCCGAACAGCCCTTGTGACTAGTGACTCAAAAATCTAACCTACAAATAAGTTTTAATAAAAAACAAATGCTTGACAAAAAATGCTATATTAATTATAGTTATGTAGTAAATTTTTGGTTTATATTAATTAACACACACAATTTCAATTTCCAATAGGATTGTTATTTCCAGGGTTGTGGAGTCGTTAAAAAAAATTACGACTTCGACTCCAGCATTTTCCAAAAACACGACTCCGACTCCCACATTGACCAAAACGTCGGTTTTCCTAGTACCTTTCCTATTTATCAATTATATAGCAACCAACCAATCCGGCCAATAGCCAAATTTGACATATTATATGCAAAAATAAAAGACTCCGAGGGCGACTCCGGCTAAAACCCCGCTACGACTCCGACTCCACCGCCCTGGTTAATTCTATGAATGTAAATCAATATACTTACTTAGAAATATCATTAAAAAATTCGTGCACCATTTTTTCCAACCTCTGACCGTCTTCCGCGTCATCGGACATTACAGTAGTAAGCAGTTAGTAAGTCCAATACAGAGAGCAAATATTATATACTTATGTATTATTGTAAACAGGAAATTGCGGTGGGATTTTTTGCTACATCATCGCTGAGCAAATCTTTCCTCAGTCCACTTAACACAGCAGGGCTTTCGTTCCTCGCGAAATGTATTACACACCCGTTCAGTGGAAATGTGTTCTTCGTTGGGACAATTCGTGGGTGTAGGGACATACGGGCGAAGTTGCAAAAATGGCTGTTTTGAGTAGATATTGCTCGGCTTTCCTGCAAATCCGTAAGAACAAAGCTTAACATTGAAAACTGTTTTGCCATTTATCTCAGTTCGTTGTTTTTGTAGTTTTGCCCGTATGTCCCTACACCCACGAATTGATGTCCGTTACACAGAGCGGAACATAAATAATATCCACTCTTTCATTTCGACAGTTTTTTCATTACAATAAAACATCAGTAGAGCGAAACCGGTCCTGATCTAATAAATTGAATGAAAACACATTTCAATCCCTTAGGGTCAAATAAACATATTAGGTTCAATATTTCACGGCCTTAACAAGATATATATAATATATATACGTACATATTAATAAAAATAATAAAACCTTTTTATTACTTATTCTGCAATAATTTATTAGATCGTGACCGGTTTCGCTCATATCGAGCATTATCAACTGATCATGTAGATAATATGAGTTGATAATTCGCTATGAGCGAAACCGGTCCTGATCTAATAAATTTTATTTGGAGGAAGTACTAAAAATGTTTTATTATAATGGAATTCCACCTAGTATTAACAGTGAACACCTTAAACCTATGGTAGCAAATATTTTCTTTGATTTATTTATTTATATAGTACATACATATATATATGTATGTATATAGGTGCAGTGGTCAAGTTGTGGCAGGTTGTTGCGGACCTGCCGGGTTCGACTGCCTGTACAAGTAGATTTTTTCAGTTGATTTATCTATCCTATTCGAAGGCTATCAGCGATTATCTAACCACTAGTCCTGTCCTAGTTTTCGTATCCTTTCAACCAGTGGCGGCTGGCGACAGAGTATTAGGGAGTACTACGTCAGCCAAAAATTCATAAGACTGGCACTCCGTTGGTATTGCGAACATCTGAATTGAAAGTCCATGTTATAGAAGTGTTTTAAAATCCAATGAATAGGAACGAACTCTTGCAAAAATAGTTGAATCTTTTTTTGTACTCCCTAATACTCTGTCACCAGCCGCTACTCCTTTCAACCCCTTCTCTCTTCGAAAATGGGAAGTTTATCAGCTGATAAGCAACATGAATTTTCGCATCCGACTTCAATGTCATTTTTTTTAAAATTGAGTCCCTGAACGCTGTTTGAATTAATATAGTGATAACAGCAAACAAAAATTTTGATATAAAAACCGTGAGTGTATTAAAGTAAAAACTTGCAATAATTTCGCCATATAATTATCTATTACGTTGCATCTCAAGGTAGGAAGTGTCGTTCGGTTTTTTCGTCAATCGATTTGGGAAAGATGACTACTCAAGCGGTGTGTAATTGTAACTGAGTCAACACAGCTTAGTAAATTAAATTACGGTTATTAATTATCGCGGAAGTTGGAAGCAAGACAATGGATTCATTGCCATTGGACGTAATCTTCAGCCGTGATAATGACTGGTTAATAATGGAAGAAATATTAGTCAATAATTAATTAGTTTATTTCGTTATGATTATATGTCTGTTATGAGTCCAGCTATCAAATAAGATATGCTGATATCTTATAGAGACTTCTTTTTATTTTATTTTATTCGACGTATTTTTAATACAATAACCTGTATCATCCGCGTAAATCCTTTTCTAACCCCGTGTCTTAGGTAGGCGAGACGAAGCGCTGCGGTGCGCTGCGGCGACATGTAAAAACCAATTAATTTTAAACGTAGCGGACTAAAGGTCGTATGTGCCATCGCTTGGCCGCAATTAACGCTCAGGTGAGCTTTCGACCGTTTGATAAGCGATTCGCGCGCGCCATGAGTCAGGCACTTGAGGCGACTTACGACATATGCCGTCCTGACCGGATCGCGTCGCCCACATATGACACTTGCATGGGCGAGGACCGTTTGACATTTTAAAAACTCTGCCGCTTTTAAAGCGCGCCGGATCGCTTCGCCCACCTAAGACGACCCGTAAGTGGCTGAGCAAGTCACATTTTCTTTGTTTTCCTGTTCTTTAGGCACTTACTTTAGTGCATGTTTAAAAGATCAGCCCCGTGCAGCTCTGTATCACACTAATGTGAGGAGTTCATTTATTTTCTTTATCGTATAGCGTTTTTTAAGACGACTGTGAAAAACCGCTGCACACATATAACGGGAGTGGTGAGGGGGACAACCAACTTATTCACGCAATTATATATTCTCAAATAAGATGTTTTATCATTGCCAATATGAAGGTTATGCATAACATGCGGCCCGAAAAAATTTAACTTTTTGTTTTTACATTTAATATGTCAAATTTGGCTTTTGGCCGCATTGATAGGGTTGATGTTTAATTGAATACACATACATAGGAAAATTAGGGAAAAAAGTGACGATATTAACCTTTTATTTAGTCGGAGTCGGAGTCGTGTTTTTGATCAATGTCGGAGTCGGAGTCGTGGTTTTGGTAAATGCTGGAGTCGGACTTTTTTTGACCGACTCCACAGCCCTTGGTTTTAAGGATCGGAAGGGTAGGGGTTTATTTAAGATATCATGCTTTCGAACATCGGTATGAACTGGACGATTACCACTCTACCAATAGTATGATAATAAAACTATGACTAATAGATAAGATCTGCGTTTAATGTGGGAATTAGTGGAGTAAGTCATCTTGGACTCAATAAGTCATAATAAACATAACAACTTCCGGTTGTTGTGTGAGAGAGGAAATACCAACAGGCCAAAGAAATTCACGTTGAGTCATTAAGTCATATAAGGAAAACTATGATTAGGGTTGCCAGTCTGTATAACTTTTTTTATTAAACTACTTGAACACAATTGTTGGTGATTACTTATTTGGCTTTCTAGGTGGAATTTCCACTACCAGCCGAATAAAACTTGAAAAAACTAGGGAATATTATTCCGCATAAAATTTATTGGATCAGGACCGGTTTCACTCTCGGCGAGCATTACCAACTGATATAAGTGTTATCAATTTTTTGAATTGATTGATTTCAAGCAGGGCTGTGGAGTCGGTAAATACGATTCCGACTCCAGCATTTTCCAAAAACACGACTCCGACTCTGTCTCCGACATTGGCCAAAAACACAACTAAGATTCCAACATTGACCAAAAAAACGACTCCGACTAAAAAAAGTTTAATTTCGTCACATTTTGTTTTGCCTATCATATGTATGTGTATTAAATTAAATATTAACCAACCAATCCTGCCAAAAGCCAAATTTTACAAATTATAGGTAAAAATAAAAAGTTCAATCTTTTCAAATTTCCGACTCCCACTTCGACTCCGATCAAAACGCCGCGATGACTACGACTCCGACTCCGGCCAAAAAACCCCGACTCCACTACTTCGACTCCAACTCCACAGCCCTGATTTCAAGTGTTTGTGTGTCAGTTTTAAGTTTTCGTGTCACTTCTTTGACACACTTTGCATTTGGCAACCCTAACTTTATGCGCGTCCATCACAACAACAGTATTGAGGTTGCAAAAACAAAATATCTCATAGAAGACTGCGAGTCGCTGAATTCGTGACAACACAATTAGCGCGTGACAAAATTCATTATTACTATGTTAATAAATTATTTTAATAATATTTTATTTATCGGATGGCACGTATTGATGCTTTGAAAGAAAATTTGTCCACAGTATGAAATCAAAAGTGTTCTCATTGAAAGTAAAAATGCCACCCAAAATAACACTATTTAATTGTTGACTTGGCATATTTGAAAATGGAATCGCACAATTTAATTGGTAAATAAATGCATGTTAACCGATTCTTTTTCCTTGCAGCGTGACTGACAATTTATCAAGGAAGTGATCGTAACTAACAACTAGATGATAAAATATTTAACGGCATAATAGTAAAACGATATGAAAACGTGACAAATTAATTTGAAATAAAAATGTACACTTTAAAGCGTATGGCCACAGTGACAGGCGTACATTTTGGCGTAGCGTAGAGAGACGTGCTTCGTAATCAAAGGTTGCCGCAATGACTTTAACGATGGTGCCATTTGAGATGTCAAAACCAGGGCTGTGGAGTCGGAGTCGGAAATTTTGAAAAGTTTAAACTTTTTATTTTTGCATATAATATGTCAAATTTGGCTATTGGCCGGATTGTTAGGGTTGATATTTAATTGAATACACATAAATAGGAAAATTAGGCAAAAAAAGTGACGATATTAAACAATTTTAGTCGGAGTCGGAGTCGTAGTTTTGGTTAATGCTGGAGTCGGAGTCGGAGTCGAACTTTTTTTGACCGACTCCACAGCCCTGGTCGAAACGAATCGTCATAACGTAAGCAATTTTGTAAGCAAGTTTGTCGTAACTAATTTGACTTCGGCATTTACGCTGCGCTTCGGCTTCTCAGACAGCGCCATCGTTAGAGTCATTGCGGCAACTATTGACAATGAAGTAAATGACGATACGCCACCCAACAAGTTACGCCTGTCACTGTGGCCGTACCCTATGTATAGCCCGGTCCGTGGTGCAGTGGTCAGTTCCGTGACGGACCCACCGGGCTCGATTCCAAGTACTAGCAGATTTTTTCAGTCGATAAATCGATTCTGTTCTACAGCAATGTGTGTTCATCTAATGGGGTATAGTTGTATAAATATCACTGTTATGTTGTATTTCTTAACAGTTGACAATGCTCGCCATGAGCGAAACCGGTCCTGATCCAATAAATTTTATGTGGAAAAAGTACTTAAAATGTTTTATTATCTTTATTATAATGAAATAATCGATGTTCATTTGTTCTATTTCTGAGCAATTGTCACTGCATGTGCCGCGGATCAAAAGATGAGAACGTAATTGTATACAATTAGTACATAAAAAGAACAGGAATTTAATAATATTTTTTTTTTAATGGGCGGGACATCAAATGGTACACACACATTAGAGGTCTGCACGGGCCGAAATTTTATAATTTCACCCGGCCCGAGCCCGAAAACCTCCGACCCGGCCCGGCCCGAGCCCGAGGCTCATTTCCAAAATCTTACCCGAACCCGACCCGAGCCCGACATTTTTCAGCCTTGCCAGAAAAAAACCCGATTTTTTTACAATTCCAATATTTATTTATTTTTTTAACCATGTCCGCTCCCAACTTGGAGCATATGGACTCCTCACGGAGTTTAACTCAACATATGTTTTTCTACGAGAACTGCTTGTTACTCAGTCGCTCAACCTCTTTTTTTTTGAAGAGAGTAGGGATGGAAAGGATTCTAGGACTAGGACAAGACTAGTGATTAGCTAATCGCTGTCACTATGCGTAGCTCTTTGGGATCGGAATTTGGGTAGGGATTTTCAACAACACAAACACCCATGCCTTTGAACAGATTTATCGACTAAAAAAATCCGCTCGTACCGGGAATCGAACCTGGGCGGCCCGGCACGCAAGTCAAAGCCGTTGCCATTGCACCACGGACCGGACTAGACTAGATCGAAAAATTAATAATAATCAAAATTAAAATTTACTCGATTATCGTGTGTTTTGCAAAATAAATTTCTTCTAAATTACTTAACGTAATGACTTAACAACATAAATTGGTTACCAGTTTACTATTTTAAATATTTTTGTAAAAAATGCCCATTTCTTACCGGTAAATTTAAAAAAAAAACAACTTACCAAATCGAATTGCTTCCGATCAAAACAACCATGTAAGAAATACTGAATTTGGGATCATATTATGAAATTTATTATGCGTATTGTACAAACTCCTCAACAGCAGACATCATTAAAAAATACTATACTCGCGACAGCAGTCATTAAATTAAGAACAATGCGTTTTGTTCTATCGAATGGATGTGTTCATACGAGAAGATAAGGTTTTTAAATAACGAACAAGTTGTCGAAAAGATGACTGTAATACGAGTGCGTGAAGTTTATTATAGTATTAAATTTAGATTTACGATAATGTTGAGCTCAATCAGAAATGGCCCGATGTTTGTTATATTTTTTGTGTGCCTCTGCCCAAGCATGAATCCAAACTCTCGTTACCCGGCCCGTGCAGACCTCTAACACACATTAAGCGTAAATTCTCTGAGCAATTATTTGTTAACCGAGCAAAATAAATTAATCCAAGCCACGTTTGCCGGCGATATAATTACACAGTTTAAAATAGTTGTTTAAAAATAGCATAAACACAACGTTATCTTTCTAGCGTATGAGATCACACAGTATTTTAATGTGATACTAAGAGTTCATGTTTTATAATCATTCTTGATAAAGCGTGAAACATGATAGCATGAAGGAAAAAAAATCTAAAAATATCATATTATGGCGCCAACCACCTGAAAAACATAATTGTTGGTAGCAATTTTATCAAAATAACGTCGTGTTATTATGTATTAACTTGAGACTATTTTTAGCAAATTAAATAATACTTAAATTACATATCGACAACATATTTTGAAATGGTTCTAACCAGAGCTGTGAGTCGGTCTAAAAAAGTCCGACACCGACCAAAAATACGACTCCGACTAAAAAGAAGTTAATATCGTCACTTTTTTCCCTAATTTTCCTATTTATGTGTATTCAATTAAATATCAACCCTATCAATGCGGCCAAAAGTCAAATTTGACATATTAAATGCAAAAATAAAAAGTTCAAACTTTTCAAAATTTCCGACTCTGAGTACGACTCCGGCCAAAACGCAGCGACGACTCCGACTCCGACTCCACAGCCCTGGTTCTAACTGCTCTTGGCTTTGTTTTCAGCAGGGTTGTGGGGTCAGAGTTGAAGTCGTGGAGTCAGAGCTTTTTAGCCGGAGTCGGAAGTTTTTTAATCTTTGAACTTTTTAGTTTTGCATGTAATATGTCAAATTCGGCTATTAGGCGGATTGATTGGTTGACATATAATTGCATATACATAAATAAGAGAGGGGGGGAAAAAAAGTGACGAAATTAAACTTTTTCTAGTCGGAGTCGGAGTCGAAGTCATGTTTTGGTCAATGTTGGCGTCGGTGTCATGTTTTGGGAAGAGTTGGAGTCGGAGTCTTTGCTAACGACTCCACAGCCCTGGTTTTGAGATAAGTTTGGCGGATCATACATAGGTACTATTTAATTCAAAATATTAAATTCACCCGTAACGAGCAAGTAAAAATGTTTCAAATTACTTATTTTAAACACCATTTAATCATTAAGCTCTTGAGAAATAATGATGACAATCTTCGAACTCTATCAAATAAATTTAGTAAAATAAGTGTGCAGATGAACTCCGGAATTCTGCTTACTCCTTATTTCAATAATATAAGATTCTGAAGTCATCATATATGGTGATTACAAACTTTTCCGACCCAAATGTCATTTTTTGCCAAAATGATAGTTAGAAGTTTTATAACCTTTTCAAAGTAAAGTAACGATATTATAATACGCGAAAAAATATTCATTTTGAGGTATTTTTTAATGATTAATTAATACCACAGGCTCGTCGTGACAAAAATTCTACATTAAAATCGATTGTTATTTCAGACACAAATATCAGGCGTGGTCACGGTATAATTGAAGTCAATAATCGTGATCAAGCATCAGTGCTTCTCAAACTGGGGGTCGCACAAAACAAATTTTCAGGATGATCACGGGTCGCGGACTTTTTTTTGATTGAGGGGGGCATGAAAAAGTATGAGAAGCACTGATCTAGGATGCCTGTTGGTAATTATTATGGAGAAAAACAAGTTTTTGTTGTTGTTCTATTTCTTACAAGTCAAGCTGTATTCTACTGACAAATTCAAGTGGGTGACAAATGAGTGGTCACTCATGACTCATTGCAGTGTATTAGTCATATTGTGTTTTGTTTTCCAAAGGTAAATGTTCTCATAGAATAAGAGACCAACCAATCAGCACTCTGGAGTTGGCTGCGTGTTGTGATGGCTCCGGAGAACCTCAGTACTGCTTGCCTCTTTTTCCGGGATTCTTTCGTCCTGGACGATCATCGGCAACAATAAAATAGGACATACACTTGGGCCTCGTATAAAACGCGGCTTTAAACAAAACTGTTTTATACAGCACGGCTTAAGAAGATTTTTATGAGATGGATATTCATGTCATCCAGGAAATATTGGATGTACGTACGTTGAACGAAGAAGAATTAGTCGAAATGGTGGATGAACCTACCACAATTAATGACTCAGAAACAGTGACGGCTGGTGACGGGGTGCTGGGGGGTGCAAAAGGAAGATTCAACTATTTTTCCGTACTACGGAAAAGAAACAGTTGGTATTGCGAACATCTGAATTGAAAGTCCATGCTATAGAAGTGTTTTAAAATCCAATGAATAGGAAAGAACTCTTGCGAAAATGGTTGAATCTTCCATTGCACCCCCCAACACCCCGTCACCAGACGTCACTGCTCAGAAAGCAGTTGCATCGAAGTAGCTATGTACATGTTTCACATTAAAAACAATAAATCACGACATGGAATTGTCCTCCGATGATGAAAACTCACAACCGATCTCGAAAAAGAGTAAAACATAAAGAATTATAAGTGATAGCGATGATGAATGAATGGTATATCATGTTATTAAAGTTTCTTTTAGTAAATATATAATTGCTAATTTAAAAAAAAACTCTTCAATATGTTTAACAATATTAACTTCAAACTTTTTATAGCACAGTTTTGTATTACACGTCGTTTTTGTGGAACCATTTAACCGTGTTATACGAGGCCCAAGTGTACTTCATATTCATATAGTAAGAGTAAGTAAAACAGATAGGAGGAGATATTATCCGCATATGGTGCGAAGCTCTCAGCTTCTTAAATCAAATACAATTAAGATAAAACACCATTTGTGAAAAATAAGCCACTCAACCGTAACCATATTCGTAAAACTTCTGTCTTATGAGTTGAACATACATATTTATATCAATATTGCCAAAGCTGGATTTCTATTTCGGGAAATAATCATTTAGTATTTTGGCTACGTAATATATTTTCACAAAGAGAAAATATATGAGAAGTTTTTTCACGTGGGTCGTATCATACAATCTGTGTGTATGTGGAATTAAGCTCAGCTTCACAAGTAGACGCCGTTGAGACGTAGCCAGGGAGAAATGCTCTTTTGACAAAGGGGGTGGTCTTAATAATGGGGTGAGAGGCAGGCACTTCCGGGTTCATTTCTCCCCCGTAACGTTAGCTCAGTGCCCACGCGAACGACCGGATATACTTTCTCCTGCAAAGCCTTCACCCCCCTCATGTTGTTCCCTCCCTTGTTTACACCCTGCCGAGGTTGAAGGAGTCGAGTTTTCAAAGGCTTACGTGGCAGAATTGAAAATGTAAGGTTCTATTTTTATGGGTTTTGTTAACGGAATAATGTTCTTGTATTTTTTACTTATAAAGATGCGATTTTAATGATGTAAGGGCAAAAGAGTGTGGTTCTTCCTGGTCCCAATATGAGTTCATTTATTATCTTCTACCAATTTATTCATCGTCAATTATTATGATGCATTGAAAATATTATATTTCTTTTTACTAAAATCTGGTAAATATTGTGAAAATAGGGTACAACATTTGTTAAGCAACACAACCACCCATGCCTTCGTACAGAATTGATAAAATCAGGGCTGTGAAGTCGGAGTCGGAGTCTGAGTCGTGGAGTCGCGTTTTCACCGGAGCCGGATTAGGAATCGTGAAAAACTCTTGAAAATTTGAACTTTTTATTTATGCATATAACATGTAAAATTTGGCTATTGGCCGGATCGGGTGATCCAACTGGGACTTGGGACCGTAAGGTCCGCCACGAAAGCCAACAAAGGTAACCTTAGCACCATCGACACGGTGAATGATTCATGGTTACCATGCTTACAAATCTTATTTACAATTATTTTTCGTTTCTAAAATGTTTCTATATAATGATATTTTAATGCGGTCGACTAAAATTCATCGCACGCTTAATTTTGCTCGCAAAATTCAATTGAAATGCATAGGTCATTCAAATAATCAATAAACAATTGTTTTATTCACAATATTTTCAAACTTCCTTAAACTTTACCCATCGTATCTGCGGTTTCGCATAATAGCAACACTGATGTCACCCTTTGGCGAGGAAGTGACATAAACTATATTCTGATAAATTGCGAATGTAGTCATTGCTAACATTTCTGTGGTTATGGGGTTTAACATTCACGGTTAATATGTAAAGCTATGTTAAATTATTTTATGATACCATATGACCACATACTTTACTATCATAATTATCAATTTGTTGGCCGCAAATGACATTTCCATAAGATAAATATTATTTTTGATATTGCATACAGGGCTTCGTAACCCAATTGATCACGTGCCAAAAAAATACAAATCATGGCATTACAGCTGACGTCAATACGCCATGCATTTGAGAAATTTAAATACACATATATATATATCCCTATTATCATCAAACTAAATAGGCTGTGCGACTGAGGAACAAGCAGCCTTAGTAGAAAAATATGTTTAGATACATTCATTAGGTGGCCATATACTCCACATTGGAAGCGGAGATGAATAAAAAAATATTTATCAAAATTATTCAAGAAGCTGGAAGTGGACAGCAATCTGTCTTTATCATCAGGGCTATGGACTCACTTGTGTTTATTGATTGAATAGGCATTTACTTGGTAGAACTCCATTATAATACGGTAAAAAATAACAATGTATTTTAGTTCTATATTTATGTAGAACTAAAATACATTGTTATTTTTTACTTGTGTTTAGTTATAAATTTCCATTTTGACAGAAGTTGCTTTACGAGAACTGATTGTTAGCCAGATGCTCAATTTGTATTTGGGAGTATCGGAAAAGAATGATCTAGGAAGAATTTTCAATAATCACTTTTCATTAGAAACGGTCAGTCTCGCTCGGTAGGCTCGGTCAAGGGATGAGAAGGGACATAAAAACATCCTAAATTATATATATATATATGTTACAGTGAAACTGTATTCTCAGTGATAATATATTCTTCTCCAAGCTGTCATTGAAATTAAAATTGACCGCCCTATCTTCAGCCCTATGTTTGTCTGCGTTTTTTTTGGTTCTCTTTTTATGGAAGGGACTACTTGCTGATTTTGTTTCATTGAAGCAAACCAAAATTTTAGGCCGGCAAATCATCGACTTGGGCCAATAATTTCCCGGATCGTGACCAGTGAAATCATGTTGTCATACAAATCTATTACTTGATACATTTTCACTGAGAATACAGTTTCACTGTAACATATACAAACATAATAAAAATCACAAATTGTTTTCATAAGAACAGAGAGAAAAAAATAATAAAAACTATATTAGAATTCACATCGGGCCGGGTAACAAAGGTTTAGATTCGGGTATACAAAAAATAAATCCGACTATTATACGCCATTATTGTAAATCTAAATTACATAATTATTATAATTTGATGAGTTCACATTAAATTATTTTAAATGTTAATTAAAATTTTATTGAAAAAACTGTCGGGCTCGGGTCGGGTTCTGGTAAGGCGTTCGGGATTGAGCCTCGAGCTCAGGTCAGGCCAGGCATACTTTTAAAATTTCGGTCCGTGCCGATTTCAAAGTTGTACGGTTATTTTTTCAATTCTTTATTTTTTTAAATATATATTTGGGACTATATAAATATTCATATTTTATAAAGTTTTACGCGTTTTACATACTGTACGTGCAACATCCAGTGTTTCACCTGTTTATAACAATGTGACCTTGACACGTGCGTCTTTGTGTATGCTATATTCCCAGAAAAGTTATAGCATTTGGTGAGCGATTTCGTTTTGTACGGTTTTCCGCGGAACGCATCTTCCGCACAATAAAAGATTTGGGTTTAAAGCTATGTAGAAATACTAGCAGAGGTACCTTATATATTTAAGTCATTATTTATTCATCTTCGAAATGAAAATAGTGGGTGAATACAAGAGTGGTATAAAGGGCAAGTTATATAAGAAGAGTAATGAAAGATGTCGGGGGAATACCGCTGAAAGAGGTTACTCGTAGGGTTGACGGAAAAGCGGTAAGGGTAGGGGGAGAAGCGAGCTGCGAAATTTCCAGTGACCTACACCAAATGCAGACATCGAAATTCATTTTCATTAACATACTTCGTTGAATGAAATCATAGAGTTATATTTATTTTATGGGGCATAATGCTAGAAGTGAATATGTCAAAAATAACAATGTATTTAATTCTACATAAATTATTTTATAGATTCACTCGAGACATTGCGGATTTTGAGTTTTTTCACACGATAAAAATAACCCGAAAATACCCAGATTAACGTTCACTTCAGAATTACGCCAGATCAATAAATTATTTAAATTTTTTCCATGTGGCGTTGGGATGGTTGAGCAGAGAGGGGATGTATGGTGTACCCTATCTAGCCTAGGTATATAAGCTATCTCTAATACACGTTTAAAACATAATTCTGACGAAGGCGTAAGACGAAATAGCTATCAACAAATATATAAAATAATTTATGTAGAACTAAAATACATCGTTATTTTTCTTTCCGTATTATAATGGAGTTCTACCAAGTAAATGCCTACTCAATCAATATATGTCAAATATATATTGCCATCCCATGGAAGACGGTAGTAACTCGCAAAATTACTGAAATTTTGCTATGAATGTCATTTGCTTAATATTTTATGTATTGTATAGGAACTAGAATTCTCTAAAAATTCTTACATCTGCTAAAAGTATAAGATTTTTTTGCAAAAAGGAGCTCTACTTACGTCAGGAAAGAAGCAATCAATGTAACTACTTAGCGCACGTCGATGCAATACGGGAGAAGCCTTAAGGACAGTTTTTTTCCCTTACGGATCGCCATGGAAGACCAGCTGTTGACCATCCATATGATGTATAAGGCGGAGCCATAGGATGTTAATATGTCACGAATGCAAGTCAAAAGACAAGTGAAAAAGTAACTTTAAAAGTTTTTCCTCCCAGTAACTCCTCAATAAATTTGAGAAATTGATTGATATATTTACAAGGTTTGCGTATTTATTAGCATGGTAAAACGAAATACGGAAAAATATATCACATTGTTACATTGTGTTAAAAACTTTAACTGAGACACACAATCCAATAAATACAGTTTTTGAAATAAGGATATTTTAAAAATGAAAAAATAAAAATTTCCCAACGAAGTTTCACAACATCGAGTAAAAGGAGTTATGGGAGCTAAAAAAATATACTATTGATTGAGTAGGCATTTACTTGGTAGAACTCCATTATAATACGGTAAGAAAAATAGCAATGTATTTTAGTTCTACATAAATTATTTTATATATTTGTTGCTATTTCGGCTTACGCCTTCGTCAGAACCATGATTTTAAACGTGTATTAGAGATAGCTTATATACCTATGCTAGACAGGGTTCCCCATACATCCCCTCTCTGCTCAACCATAAAATTTTTAAATGAGTTTAAGTTATTGGTCTAGCGTAATCCCGAGTACTGAATCTGGGTATTTTTGGGTTATTTTTATCGTGTGAAACCACTAACTCACCTATCAATTTTTACTCATAACTGTGATCGTACCGATCAAATATAACATATTTTATAGGAGCTGCGCGTTCTAGGAGGTAAAGTAGAAGACAGTATAATTATCTACCTAACTCAATGAAAATACCCTTTTACTTAGTGCGTCACTGCGTGCAGTTTTTCTTTCAGCGCTCTCAAAGGTTTCATTGTGATAGCCTGCCGAGTTGAGCCTCGGAGGAAAGCTATATTTTCCTTTTACCTGAAATAAAAAGCACAAAGATTTTCACATTTTCACAGGTTTGCTTTTATATTACCTAGTTTACACCCCGCCGACAACTCCATGCGGTAAATTTCGGACCTTATTATTATATAGTATCATTCATCCTTACACTACTCGCTTACTAAAGTTGGTCGAATATGCATGGAACTAAAGACCTGTCAACACTAGAGCCTGGTCTACCAGTAACAAAACAGTAAAAAAACTAATATTTGTCCATCACCGCTAATCAGACCATTACGGAAGGTTAATACAATTTTAACCGACACAATAAAAACTCGCACTTAAATATAAAATCAATTTGTCATATTACATAATCTATTATCTATCTATCTATATATATAAAAATGAATGTCTGTATGTATGTCCGCTATGGACTACTAAACCGCTCGACCGATCGATGTGAAACTTTACAAATTTATTGAGTGCACCCCCGCGATGGTTTCTGGTCTACCAACCCCTCCCCCCAACCACCCCCCAACCTCCCACCCCCAATTTTTTTTTTAAACTTTAGGAATTTTTCGAGTACACTTCTTCGAAGGTTTTTGGCATACCCCCCCCATACGCTCCCCAAACCCCAACTCGCCAAACAACCCCCCTTCCCCCAAAAATTGATATAGAATTTTACAAATTTCTCGAGTACACATCCGCGAAACTTTCTGCCGTCAACCCCCTTCCCCACCCCACCTCCCCCAATCCCCCTTACAGTTGCTGGCGTAGCAACGCGTGCAGGGTACAGAGTAGTTACAATATAAAATTAGGATGTCAATCCTAATTTTATATTACAGAAGAGAAGGTGTATTGTGTACCTTTTTTACACCAGTATATATAGATAAGTAAATATATGCTGAAACAAGTAATTCTGAAGTCGAAATAGCTATCAACCATCAATCTTACTATTTTTGTAGATCTAAAATAGATTGATATTTTTTACCGTGTTATAATGGAGTTCTACCTAGTAAATGCCAATTCAATCAAGAAAAATCTGAACCATTCGATCATTGTGCTAAAAACTTTAACTCAGGCACACAATCCAATAAATACGGTTTTTTGATATAAAGATAATTTAAAATCGATAAAAATAATTCGATTATAATAATAAATAATAAAACTCCTCGCCTCGTGGAGTTTATCCATATATTCAATATTTTTTGTAGACATATAATATATATCTATCATTTTAACCGTGAAATAAATAAAAACTATACTTATAAAGTTGGTTTTTTTGCTGAGGGGGAGTTTGTTATCATGATGTTGGAAATGTGGTTGAAACAATATTTAATAATTTATTTTAAATTTACCTGTCAAAAATCTACGTTCTACTTCGTTAGGATTTAAAGGCTGCATATATGCAGCATGACATGCGGTACAAAGCTAAATTATAAAAACCGTATATTGCATGGGTATAAAATGGTGGAAAGCCACCTTCATCATTTTTAATTTATATGCTAATCGCTTGCACGCGGAAGGGGATGGCGGAAAACACATGATATCACAAGCACGTCGCCGGCGCAGTAAGTCCGCCCACTTCGCGAGGGATCGTTTACCTCAGGTGGGCGGGAAACTGCCTGACTCGGGCGGAAGTTCCGTCGACCCTACACCCCATTTCCGGAATATATTGCATTTTAAGGGTTCCGATTAGAGACTCCAATTCGGTTTCAAGTACTCGATACTCGAGTAATTTAAAAAATACTCGAGTAATACTCGTTATTTATAACTGAAGATTAATTTCCAATTTTTTTTTTAAAGCAGCGGCAAAAAAACTTGATAGCTCTATTGTATCTAGACAGCAACAGATAGAGTTTTTTCTACTGCGGAAATAAAAAAACAAAGCTTCGAACCAAATTAAAAGTTGAGACGTTTATTTCTCTAGTATTTTCGAAATATGTGTTTCATTAATTGATATAATTGAATGAATGCAATAAAATAAACTTATTTATTTATTTATCATCTATTTATATATGTATATAAATTTGAATCAATAATATATTTTGGTACATCTGAAACTACTCAATTATACTCGAGTATTTAAAAATGTTACTACTCGATAATCGAGTAGTTAAGATGTCGAGTGATTGAAGTCTCTAGTTCCGATGGGGTAGGCCCACGGTGAAATTGGTAGCGAATTTTCATTGTTTCAGTTGTATTAGTCATTTACACATTTACAGAACAAAATAAAACCTTTTAAAGGTTTCTTTTTATTTCCGGTATATTTTTTTACCAAGAACTCGAGTGGTGTTCTTAGCGAATTTTAAGCAGAAAATAATTATCTTTATAATAATAAATAAGAGTCCGTATTTCACAGTTTTAAAGTATGATCAAGACAGATTTGGCTAAGCGGGAAAGTATTTTCAGCTGGCGTTATCTAAAAATGTAATAAGTAATTGACGGATTCATCTGACTCAGGCATTTGAAGTACACGAGTGAACTTGAACTGACGCGTAATAAATATAAGAATACAAGTATACGGTGAAAAACATAACAATGTATTTTAATTCTACAGATTTTGTAAAATATATTGGTTGATAGCTATTTCGGTTAACGTCATCGTTAGAACAAGTCAGCAAACATCGTCAGATGGCGATAGCCGAAGCAGCTATTAACAAATATATAAAATAATATCTCTAGAATTAAAATACATTGTTATTTTTTTTCTTCGTATTGTAATGGATTTCTAACAAGTAAATGCTAATTCAATCAACAAGTATGTCACTAAGTTTAATTGTTACAAGTTTGGATTAATGAGCCAACAATTTGATGTCAATGATTTTGAATGAATTATGAATGTGGCTTAGTTACGATTATCATGTTCTTTAAATGTGGTAATATGGAATTACCAGCAAATAGCATGGAAATGACAACTAATAAAATAGGTGTGCTTCAACCGATCGATTATTGACATTTTTGCATATTGACGCGTAGAAAAGTACACTATTCAAACGATTCAAACGATTCCAACGATTATAATTTGATATTGAAATTCCATAAATCAACTTCCAGTCAAAATTCTCAATTTAGGAACAGGTATAGAGACAAATGAAAACAAATATAAGTGGAGTGAGTGGAATTCTATAAATGGTCAGTTATAAATACTTCAAACGGTCAGTTAAAAATAATAAATGGTCAGTTAAAATAAAAAGAACAATTCATAAATTTGCCTATTACGACCATATTTGATAAAATTCACAAGCTGTCAAACTAAAACTTATCATTTTTTAAATACTAACCATTTTTAATAAATAACTAACCATTAAAATATATTACTGACCGTTTTATTTGATAACTGACCACATTCACACTGATACAATGACAACTGACCGTTTATAATATTACCTGACCATTTTGATTTTTAACTGACCATTTATTAATTTAACTGACCAAAACTTGAATTAGTTACTGACCCATTAAATACATGCCATTCTTTAATGGAGTATTATCCAACCAAGTTTCTTTTAGAAATGCTTTCGTTTCACTCTCTTGAAGCTCGAGGATCAATTTCAATATTGATTTTTTTTTCTCTTACATTATTAAGACTATAAACATGCATGCTCCCAGTTCTTGTTTGTCACGTAGGTATTTTGAGTTACCAATCGCAAGAGCTGTTCGGCTGATGAATGTACTACCTGGACATCTTCGGCAGTGAACTTGGTGTTTTGTTTGTATTTTTTTCTTTTATGTAACTAATGTTTCTTGTTTTTGAAACGTGTTATGTTATGTCAGCAGTAATGCAGTAATGGAATGTATTATATAATATGTTTTCCAATATATAAATAAGTAAAATAAATAAATATATTGTATGCTTGTTTTTCGTGTACATATTCAAGAATATCTCTCCTTATTGTACAGCGATGTAAAATATCATAGAAAATCGCCTGAACTCATCGACGTTGAATGTTGACCAAGTCACTTCTCAGGTCATGAATGTAGCGAGCTGTGGGGTGGTATGGGCGTGGGGGCGACTCCCCCGCCCCACAGTTGAACGGGCGCTGACGCACGGCTTCCCGGAAGTGAATAGGAAAGCGAGGTGGCCATACGCTTGTATTTTCGCGTGGGATTTCCCAAAGGGTCGGACGGAGAACGACTTTATATTAAAATTTCATACGAGCTACGCGTTGCGAGATACTAATTGTTTTCATCTTAGATTGCGAACAAAATCGTAAATATTTTATCAGCCAGGACTAGCCAACCTTCACTCCTCGACATGATAAGTATTCAGAAAGAGTTTCTACTTCTTCTTGTAATATATTAGCTTCATGTGTGGAGCATATGGCTACTACGCAATGCGATGCCATGATACCCCGCCACCAATGGCATGTCAGTATATCAGGAATCCCAACGGTCACAGAATAATTAGTTGAAATCAGTTGATGCTGGCGATGAGCGAAACCGGTGCTGATCCAAATAACTTTAATGTCGAATGATTAAAAAAAGACGTCGATATTTTCAGTCGATTTATCGATCCTGTCTAAAGGCTTGAGTGTTCGTGTTGTTAAAATTCCTTTCCCCTCTTTCCAATCCCAAAAAGCGGCGCATAGCGAGAGCGATAAGCTAAACACTAATTCTTTCCTCGTCCTCGTATCCTTTCAATCCCTACTCTCTATATGTTGAGATAAACTCCGTAAGCAGTCTATATGCTCCTCTTTGGGAGTGGACGTGGTTTAAAAGATATAAAAAAATACAATAAAATGTTTTTGTACTAATTATAATTTAAGACCGGTTTCGTCCATCGCGAGAGTTTTCAACGAATAAAAATGCTTGAAAATAAATTGTGGAATAAGTATATTTTTCACTTTTAATAAAGTGTGTGCTGTTAATACTTGGTGGACTGGCATTATAATAAAAATTATAACACATTTTTAGTAGTCAACTGATGGTAATGCTCGCCATGAGCGAAACCGGTCGAGATCCAATATTTTTTTGATGTGGAATAAGTACTAAAAATGTGTTATTATTTGAATTAAGTTTATTTTGTTTTATTATTTATATATATATGTATATAATGCTATTCCACCATATATTGAAAGTGAAAACCCTCGATGAATGACTTTAATAACCGGAAATAAATATAGAAAGCGGGGAAATCGGAGTTTCCCTTTTACATAATGTACACAAGTATTTATGCGTCATTAAATGGACTAGCATAGAGAATTTTTTACATCAATCCAAAAATCCTTCAGGGTATGTTTGCATTGTTGTGTATCCAAAAAGGCCGGATAAATGGGTTCGCCATTCCAGTCGGCCGACTTCCGGTACACAAGAGCCTTAATTGATTTTCGCGAGACGGATGTTGTTTAATTTCCGCTACATTTTGAGCCAGCTTGTACATATTTTTTAATATACCTCCTTTCTTCGCATTACTATTTTTTCCCTCTATTTACTTTCATACTGAAACTATATGTGGAGTCCGCTAGGCGGGCTCCTAGTTTCCTGGCTATTTTTGTTGCTAGGGTGGATACAGACTAAGTCTTTGTTTCTCTTTCCCGCATGTAAGCTAGCTAAGTATTGACTTTCTAAAAGATTCTGTCAGCTCCTTACTAGGAATTGCTCGTAATGTTTACGTAAACTTGAGGAGTTTACTTGTTGTTATAGTAGACATGCCCAGTCCCTAACTGTTACTGAATCGACGAACCTAGATCGTAGCTTAAAATGTATCTCTTAGGGCGTTAGTTTAGAAGCTGGCAGGGCTGCTAGCTTCTTCCACGCTTGCCTCCACTGTTGAAGAAATTGCTGTAGGAGAAAAGTGGGTGGAGCATAAGGTTTGAGACATCGTCCTGACGAGGTTCTTAGAGGCCTTTAGTTGGTTTTTAAAGTTAGATATTTTCACAGCTCGGAGAGTTGGAGCGAGGTGGGGACCCTGCTTCAAGCTTTCCACGAAGCTGGCTCGGTGGAGGCGTAGGGTCTCTTTACTAGTTGGCGATTATGTTTTTAAACTACTGAAATGGTTTTATTGCAGGGCTGTGGAGTCGGGACTTTTGGCCGGAGTCGGAGTCATCGTTGCGCTTTGGCTGGAGTTGTACTCGGAGTCGGAAATTTTGGTTGAAAGTTTGAGTTTTTTATTTTTGCACTTAAAATTTGGCTATTGACCGGAATATCATTTAAGACATAATCTACAGAAATATGAAAAGAGTCTACATATTATCAATATACACATATATAACGATAATCAACGAGACTTTTTCAAAACAAATAAATCAAATTACAAATAAATGAGTTAAGAAAAATCCTAAAATTCTTTTTTAGAATCATTGATATTTTATACTTAATGTTTCATAAGTTACCTATAAAACATTCAATATTCTTGTTTTGCAAACGGGCTCTCCCGCCCATGCGTAATCGCTACCTTCAATTCTGGCGCGAGGCCCTTACTTCCGGCGCTGTTGCCAGGCGGAAATAGCGGCGTGTTGACGCGCCTGCCGGAAGAGGCGCCACCGGTGGGGGTAAACGCGGAAGTAGAGCTTTCTCACTTGGGTCGTAGCCTCCCCGACCCTTGCTTGTTTTCTTGGGCGGTCGTATTCCAGCTTACCCTCCCCAAAAGGTTCAGGGCTAGCACAGACCTAGCAATAATAATAATGGATCAAAGTATTAAAAATTAGTTTACTAGTAAAGCGAATGCTTAACTTGTTTTATTTATAAATTTTTAATGATTCGTTGGAATGAGCTTTGATATAGCCAATTCATTAACTAACATTAAATTTGAGTGTTTCCGTGGTCGGTTTATATTCAACTAGTATTGCTACCCGGCGTCGCTCGGACTAAGCGACCAATAATTATTTAATGTTATATCATTCGACATAATTAAATCACAAAATCTAACATCCAAAATAGAGTTAAAATAAAATCACAAACTTTATTTAATTTGATGACAGCCCCATTCTCACCCATTAAAATGTCCAAATTCAAGGAAAAAATCTAATTTGCTGTCAAACAAATTTTTTGAGAAACGGGCCGGATTAAATTGTTCGGAAACTTGGCGGGTCGGATAAAAAATAAATTATAACTAGAATTCAATTAGAATATTAATTTATTTTTGCTGACGTTATATAATACTACTAGTATTGCTACCCGGCGTCGCTCGGACTAAGCGACCAATAATTATTTAATGTTATATCATTCGACATAATTATATCACAAAATCTAACATCAAAATAGAGTTAAAATAAAATCACAAACTTTATTTAATTTGATGACAGCCCCCATTCTCGCACATTAAAATGTCTAAATTCAAGGAAAAAATCTAATTTGTCAAATAATACCTTCACGTAAATAATAAACATTATTATATTAATAAAAGCCGGGAAAAAGTTGGTAGAAGACTAATTTATTACATTTTGACTAAATGTCTTCGCCGATAAAAATTCAAACATATTTTCTTTCATATTCGTTTTTGTTTTGCAACAATAATGCAAAAGGGAATAACAGACCCACATACATACATATGCCGTTTCGGTTTTATATATAAGATATAGGCAGTGGCGGCTGGTGACAGAGTATTAGGGAGTACAAAATAAGATTCAACTATTTTTGCAAGAGTTCTTTCCTATTCATTGGATTTTAAAACACTTCTATAACATGGACTTTCAATTCAGATGTTCGCAATACCAACGGAGTGACAGTCTTATGAATATTTGGCTGTACCTAGTACGGAAAAATAGTTGAATCTTTTCCAACTGAATATAGGTGTTACGGGCATGACTGTACTGAAAATCAATCTTTGGTATATCATACACCGACTTAAATGAAAAAACTATGATACATTTATGAAAAGGTTCACTTGAGCGTGCTTGAACAAATAAATAAATTAAAATTTTCGCTCTTGATAAGCTTTATAGGTATAATTCCTTGTAACTTCTGTTGAAATGCTTCATTTGGAGCGGAAATGAATCGTACATGGATTGAAAAAAAAATGCTTAGAACATGTTTTATTAATTTATGCTTCTCGGTGCTGTGATATTTTAAGTAATAGATTATCAATCAGGTCGTTAAATTCATCAACTGTTAGTGTGCGCGCCAACCTGGAAATAGTGCGCGGGAGTTTAAAACTACTGCGCGGTCGCTGGTTATGGCTTTATTAGAGAAATAATCTTATATATAAAACCGAAACGGCGTATGTATGTATGTGGGTCTGTAATTCCCTTTTGCATTGTTGTTGCAAGTTCAAACAAACGAATTGATTTCGCTCGCGAAAGTTTCGACGGTAAATTTGTTTCGTTATCAATGTGTGTGTAGAGACTCCAATTACTCGAGTATCGAGTAGTACATTTTACAAAATACTCGAGTAGTTTCATATGAACCAAAATATCTTATATATAAAACCGAAACGGCGTATGTATGTCTGTGGGTCTGTAATTCCCTTTTGCATTGTTCGTCATTAAGTTGCCAGTTGTTTCAACTTGGCCCGTCTAAATTTACGCGCCGAGGTGAACATAACCCCAAACTGGTCCGAGCGAAGCCGGGTTCGAATACTAGTAATTTATATTTTACAAAAAATGTTAAAAATTAGAGAATAAGATATTGCATAAAAAGCTTTTGATTTGCAAAGGCGAGTTCAACCCTTAAACAGCTTTCCCATCCCTTACACTTTACACACAATATGCTAGTAGGTATGTGCACAATGTATATTTGTTTGCGAAATGAATATGCCGCAAATCAACTGTGTAAAATGATGAAATATCTCCTTACTCACACTCTCTTTAATATTAGCATGTTTTATACTATTTTGAATAATCTATTACTAACTACAAATCGCCGAGTGATAAATATAGAAATCTGGTGATTTAATATGGTACATGTTTATGCATAAAGCCGTACTAGTTTGGGGTATATATTGTATTTCGCTAAAATCTAATAGTCTATATCTGAGTCTTAAAGCTAGAAGTGCGTATGTAAGACTTTGGCCATTGGACTTAAGAATCGTAAAATAACTCATTCTTTGTATCCTAGAAATCTCTATGGCAGTTGAGTTAAAATGATTGAAATATAAGGACAGCTAATTTGTAAGTCAAAATAATGTTGCAGTATACGACATACATGGTGCCAAGAATTTTCTATGCTCATTATAGCTATAATCAGAAGTTGAGCTTAATTAGCGTAAGAAGTGTATATGTTACAGTGAAACTGTATTCTTAGTGAAAATGTATCAAGTAATAGATTTGTATGACAACATGATTTCAATGGTCACGATCATTGAAATTATTGGCCCAAGTCGATGATTTGCCGGCCTAAAATTTTGGTTTGCTTCAATGAAACAAAATCAGCAAGTAGTCCCTTTCATAAAAAGAGAACCAAAGACAGCGTATGGAACTCGAAAAATTCATGAAATTTAAAAAAAAAAATTGGGGGTTGGAGGTTGAGGGGTGGTTGGGGGGAGGGGTTGGTAGGCCAGAAACCATTGCGGGAGTGTACTCAATAAATTTGTAAAGTTGCACATCGATCGGTCGAGCGGTTTAGTAGTCCATAGCGGACATACATACAGACATTCATTTTTATATATATATATAGATAGATTGCATCAATATTTTGTATTTTCATGTTGATATTTAAGACATACTAGTTATTTCAAAAAAGATTCTTAGATGAGATACCATTTCCTGTAATAATTCTGACAAAAAAACATCCAATAATATGTATCCAATACTGTTCAATTAACAATTCGGTAAATTTGTAACTAATTTGATGTTTGACAGGTGTACACGTCATGTGGCTTAATGGCGCAAAGCTTTTAGGCTTTATTAAAGTTGCATATTAATGAATGAATACCGACGTGCACATGTGACAAATTCACCAGACGAGGGGCAAACGATTGCACCAAAACACTTGACAATTTATCGGATGACAGTATGGAAATACCTCTTATGTGATAACTGGGTGAATTTTGCTATTGTAACAGAATTATTATAAACTAAAACGTTATACATTTCACTATTACAAATATCATTTAATATTATTCGCCTTTTTTAAAGGCATATCAACCGAAGTCAGACAGAAAAATTGTTGTTTTATATGATAAAAATGTACAATTAATTCGACGATTTTATATTAGATATGCAATCAAGGCCGGTTTTACAATTTTAATTGATCTCTCAATCAAGTGTATAATGAGAATAATTGGCGTTCATTAAGAAATCAGTTGAAAATATTAACTCGTCAATCGAAGTCCATAAAATCGTAGCATCTTCGCTAAAACATTGCACTTTTTGAATACCTTTTAAAAAAATGCTATTTAATTGTTTGATTGAATTGGCATACTTTCGATGGATTCGGCGGTAACTTTGTGGAGGTTCATTTTAATATAAAATTTAAAATAACTTTGATTATTACACGTATTGATACAATACAATACGCTATTTTATATAAGATTGAATTAGCATTTACTTGGTAGAACTCAATTATAACATTGTGAAAAAAGAGTAATATCTTTAAGTACAGATATATAGTTTAATATATGGTTGATAGCTATTTCGGTTAACGATAGTTCTGACGATCGTGTAAGCCGAAACAGCTATCAACTATGTAGAATTTAAAAAAACATTGCTATTTTTTCACAATGTTATTTAAGCTAAGATTCACGATACCTTGAATGTGTATTCCTGTATTTTATATTTGGAATACATATTTCATATTCATAAACCTTTCAATCAGTTGGAAATATTCACTTTCCATTAAAAACCATGCAGTCATAATTATTGATTGTTTTCCCTCGTTTCTGACATGTATTCGTAGGTTCCATGACAAAACAGAATATGACAAAACAGAACAAGACAAAAAAAACTTAACCTAACCTGTTTTATCATATTCTGAAAAGTCATTTTCTTTTTTGTCCAGTTACCAATTCTATATTCCTTATAAATAGGTGTTGTTTGGGTATAAAATTATTACTGAAAACTATTGAATTAATTAACGGAACCTTCCAAGAAAAATTAAAGGATGAAAAAAACAGAGAGAGCAAATAAACTGTCTACAAACATTAACAGTGACATCATATCTTAAAGTTCCTATTCAGGCTATGATCAACCACCACCGAAATGTTATTAGGTCATCATTTAAATTTTGAATAAGAATGAACTGAAAATTAGATATAGATAATTTTATTTAAAAAACTAATCCAAAAGATTTATTTCCATGATGATTTTGTCACTTACGTGGAATTGTACACATGATACATTTGAGGTTGATAGGGAATGCATATAGGTTAACTTATATAGAGGTACATTCTACATTGGCAAACCTCCCCAATATCTTTTTATGCACAGATGTGTGTTTATTATTATTATTCTATCACGTAACCATTTCCATGTGGAAGTACATAATATGGGGGAGATGAACAAGTGGGAGCGGTGCGAGGGACCAGATAATAGAAAAAAAATAGTATTAACTAAAACGATTTAATAAAAATTTAAATTGATCCACATTTTTATTTTTTTTTTTTTTTTTTTCCCATATCCGCTCCCTATTCGGAGCATATGGCCGCCACACGGTGCCTCCAAGATTCTCTGTCTCCCGCCAACCTCCTCGCATCTTCCCAGGTCATCCCGGCGTCCCTTAGCTCCCCTGAGTACATCCTATGGATGGTCATCAGAGGCCTTCCGCGGCGTCGGGATCCATCAGGTTGATAGAAGAGGCAGGCAGGATTCAGGCTCCCCTGGGGCATCCGCAGCACATGTCCAAGCCAGGTCCATCGTCGCCTTTTAATTTTGGACGTAATAAGGGGCTGGTTTGTCCGCTCTCTTACCTCCGTATTCCTGACAAAGTCAAACCACTGTACCCCTAGTATTCGCCGCAGGCATCTGTTTTCAAAGCACAGTATACGGTTACCCTGTGCTTTTGTGATGTGCCATGACTCGCAACCGTAAAGCAGCACAGTCAGTATGCATGCGTTGAACAAGTGGCACTTGGTTCTGACCGAGTACAGCCGTGAGTCCCAGACTTTCCGCATTGAATTAAATGTTGCTCCAGCTATCCCTAATCGGATCGCGAGCTCATTACGCGGGTTGCCATCTCCCGTGATGTGTACTCCCAAGTACCTAAAACCATCGACTCTCTCGATTTCTTGCCCCGCACTCAACAGAGAGTAGTCTGATCTGGACAGGCGCTGTTGCAGAGCACATTGGTTTTACTCGCGTTGATTTTGAGGCCAACGCGATACGAGTTGCTCTGCAGTCTATCCATTGTTTCCTGGATACCCGCAACTGATTTGTCAAAGATGACAGCGTCGTCGGCATACTCGAGGTCACATAGTTTCAGGTTGGGAGCAACGGTTACTCCTCGGTCAGGTGGAATTGACTTCCTCAGGATGAAGTCGAAGATTATTATAAAGAGGAACGGAGCTAGAACACAGCCCTGTCTGACGCCGGTAGTGATGCCAAACCATTCCGTAGTTACGTCACCGATTCTTATGCAGCATTCACTGCCCTCGTGCAAGCATTTGATGATGGCGATTATCTTGGGTGGGATCCCATAAAGCTTTAAAATGGCCCATAGGGAAGGCCTATGCGGACTATCAAAGGCTTTCTCGTAGTCGACAAAGCAACACGCAAGCGAGCTATTGAATTCATTGCTTTGCTGGAGAAGGCATCTAAGGTTGTGGATTTGGTCCGCACAGGATCGGCCAGGTAGGAACCCGGCCTGATTTTCCCTGAGGATACGCATTATTGGGATCCTTATTCTCGCCAAGACTATCTGTGCCAAAACCTTGCCGGGCACGCTGAGCAGCGTTATACCTCTATAATTGTCACAGCATAGTGGGTCACCTTTTTTGTGGATGGTGACTATCTCACCGTTGACCCAGTCCCTTGGGCAGCGCTCCTGATCCCACACCTTACTAATAAGTTGGTATAAGGGGGTGCAGAAGCGCCTCCAGGCCGTACTTGAGAAACTCTGGGTGTATACCATCTACACCGGGCGCCTTCCCATTCTTCAAACGCTGCACGGCTGAGGTGATCTCAGCACGCGTAGGCGTATGGTCGGGTATATTCGACGCTCGGGGAATATCTACAAGTAAGGCTTCATTGGGTATATCAAATGGGTTCAAGGGAGGAGGGCGATTTAACAACCCGCAGAAGTGATCTCTCCAGATCTTTTGACACGCTCCGCGCTCGACTCTATTGCCCCACTTGGACTACGTATAGGCCCGGAGGTCGGTGGTCGTCTCCCCGCAAATTTCGCGCGTGATTTTAAATAATTTTCTCGTATCACTTCTGCGTGATGCTTCCTCTGCTGCTTCAATTTGGCGATCTAAGAATCGGCGTTTATCGAGTCGCACTGACTTTTTAACTATCTTATCATGGTTATGATAGTCAGTCCGGCGGTCCTCGATCCGGTTTGGGTCTGTCTCACTGTCCCTCAGTGTTTTAAGCCGAGCTCTTTCTGCAATACTCCTCCACGTGTCGTCGGACATCCACTTTGGTTGATCACCTCTCCGAATTCCAAGCACTTCATGAGCGGCTGACGCGACAGTATTCTTAATACTGGACCATTCTGATTCTATGGCGTCGGGTCGTGGGTTTTGCCGATCATTGGCACTGTTGGCGACGTTTTTCCTCATAGCAACATCAAAGTTCAGCTGAATTCGTGGAAATTGAAGTTTTTCAACGTCGATTCTACTCCGAGTTGGAGGTCTTGCGGGCGTCTGAGTCTGAGACGAATTTTGCCGACAAGCAGCTCATGATCGCTGTATATGTCGGCACCCCTGTAGGTTCGTACGTCAAGAAGTTCCCTTCGGTGATTCGTGCTGTAGAGGAAGTGGTCGATTTGCGCTTTGGTGCGACCATCCGGGGAGGTCCACGTGTATTTGTGGATTTTTCTGTGGGGAAGATTGTACCGCCAACTGTGAGCTCATTCATAGTTGCAAACTCGATGAGTCTCTCACCGTTGTCGTTGGCTACACCGAGGCCATGTTTGCCCATCACTGTTGGGCCAAGCAAAGGGTCAGTTCCGACTCTAGCGTTAAGATCCCCCATTACTATCACGCGGTCTCTGTTAGGGATTGTTGAGATTGCAGCGTGGAGAGAGTCATAAAACGTTTCCTTCACCTGTGTGTCGGCATCTTCGGTGGGGGCGTAGCACTGAAGGACAGTTACCGAGCTATCAGACGTCCGAAAGGTGGCTCGTATCAGTCGTTCTGAGATGGGTTCCCATTTGACAAGGCAGCGGGCTGCCCTCCCCGACATCAATACTGCCACTCCCTGGCGGTGGTATTGCTCCTGGCCTGAATATAAAATTGTGTATCCACCCTCCAATAACTTTTTCCCGGCGCCTTTCCAACGCACCTCACTCAGCCCTAAAACGTCAAGTTTGTAGGTTTGCATGGTAGTCCTTTCCTGGGGAGCGCATAGTACGCACATTATATGCGCCTATGCGCATTGAGCAGTTATTGGAGAGTATCATGTCCTTTTTTCTTGCTGGGTCGTCGAAGAGCAGAACAGGGCGCCCGAGGCTTCTGCGGTGGTGGTATCGTAATCTATTTTTTTTAAGAGGACAGGGTGATTAACCCTGCGCCTCCGAGGCCTGAGTCACGAGGGCTCTACAGGTTGGCTCAACCCGGTTTTTCTGTCGGGGATTTCCTTCCCTTAGCCAGAAGACCGGTTTTGAGGCGCCGGATGGTTCGCCTTTCGCCCCCTGCTGTTAGCTACAGCTAAGCTGCATTGCCCGATGGTCGCCGCGGGGAGGCCAGCAGATGGACTTGCTGGGTTCAATATTTCCCATCATTTTCTATGCGCACATCTATTGGCATCGATGCACTCACATGGGAATCACCAACCATGACCACCAATTTTATTTACTGTTTCCAAATGCTTTATAATGCTAACAATGAGCAAAACCGGTCCTGAATATTACAAAATATATCTGAATATAATGTTTTTGACAGTTATCATTGTAAAAGTATTCATCTAATACCAAGAACGATATTTCAATTTGCCATACTTTACAAGCAAATTTCATAGGTAATAAATTTTAAAAAAAAATAAAACATTTTTTGTACGTATTCCACGATTAATTTTTGAAGTTCAGGACCGGTTTCGCTCATCCAGAGCATTTTTAACTGATAAGATAAAACAGTTAATACAGTTATTTGTTAAGAACAAAGGAAGACTAATAAGCTGTGGCAAACAATTGGTAGTAGAAATATGATTATAATTTATTGAATTTTTTTGTAAATACGATAAAGAAAGAACAACTCCGTGATCAGAAAAAGAACAATATGTATAACCAATGCAATTTATGATTTTTCTGTCTCCTTTTATCTGTTAGGTGACGGCTAGGATTAGTATGGCCGTGCATGGAGGGCCTTTGGATTTTGAATATATTTTAATAGTACATTATAAAAATTTACCATATATAAATACACGATGTGTCATTTACGCCATCATTTATTCAAAAACAGAACCAACAAACGTTTCACAAAACTTCAGAGTAGTCACAATACTCACACAGAAAATACCAAAACGTGACTTTAAATCGGAGCTGATCCATAGTAAATTTAATCTTAAATGTAATCAAAAAATACGTTCAAAATTCTTGAAGCAAATTAATCGTCTTCCACTGAGTGTTATGCCTCAAAAAAAAGTTCTACGCATACCCTGCTAGCGACACATTTCAACACAACGAAACATCTCTTTTTAAAATCGATATACATCTTATAGATTACTATACAATATCTTTAAAGTTCAAGAATTACGTCTCAATTTCAAGAGATTTCACTAAATGCACGATATATATTTTCAAGTTGTTATAAACGTTGCTCGTGGCCTTTAAACCACGTCTCTAGTACTGCGTGTAAACACACGCATTTTGTATGGCCAGCCCTACGAGCACAGAATTGTTTGGCGTGTAAACACGGCCTCGGCATCGAAGAGATTAAATTTGTATTGAGCCAGTGGTTTAGTAGTTAAGGACGACGTTAATGCAAGCTTGTACCCCGCGCATGACTCTAAAGAGCTTGTAGAATGCGACCTCCATACTCTAGCTAAGCTCAAATCGCAGGGCATAGGGAGGGGTGACTGCATTATTCGAGTTCCGCTTATCCCTTCTGGAAGTAAAGTTGCGAAATTAATACTGGCAGCTCACGTGGAGGGATGGTATGGGGTGGAAATTGTTCCTTTGTAAAAAAGCAAGCATGTGATGAGCGAGTAAAAGATTTTTTGGTGTTGTTTGAAATAAATCGAGCGGTAAATGTGTAAAAACCCCGGATGCTGTCATTAGCTTTATATGGACGATTATTTAAAAGGGCAGTAGACCAATGTGCCAAGCTGGGTCGAAATATTTTTGGATGAAAAGTGAATGGCACTTATATCTCCAATAAGGTTTTTATCAGGGCTGTGAAGTCGGAGTCTTTTAGCCGGTGTCGGAGTCGTCGCGGGGTTTTGGTCGGAGTCGTACTCGGAGTCGGAAATATTTAAAAGTTTGAAATTTTATTTTTGCATATTATATGTAAAATTTGGCTACTGGCCGGATTGGATGATATATAATTGAATACACTTAATAGGAAAGGTAGGAAAAAAGCATGACGAAATTAAACTTTTTTGATTGGAGTCGAAGTCAAAGTCGTAATTTTTTTTAACGAATCTTACATGTAAACAGTGACGGCTGGTGACGGGGTGTTGGGGGGTGCAAATGAAGATTCAACCAATTTTGCAAGAGTTCTTTCCTATTCATTGGATTTTAAAACACTTATATAGCATGGACCTTCAATTCAGATGTTCGCAATACCAACTGTTTCCCTTCCGTAGTACGGAAAAATAGTTGAATCTTCCTTTTGCACCCCCCAGCACCCCATGTAAAGATTTCCACTCACTTCACCAGTCACTGCATGTAAAGATTTACACAAATATTTGTAAGTCATGTGCACTCCCAACTTGTAGCATATGGACTCCTCACAGAGTGTATCTTAACATTTTTTTTCTGTTAGTTGAGAGCTGTTATTGTTGGATACGAAGACTAGAATTGAATGAGTGATTAGCTAATCCCATGATGATAAAATGTACTAGGACGCCCGTGTCAAGGTTGCATTGTAATAATCAGGTGAAGCACTGGATTTTGCACGCACAGTATGTGAACAACGCGCTGCTGATAACGTTATTACATATATATGTACGTTGAAATAGTCCAAAAATATTGCATATAAAAAACCGCATAACTTTTAAATCACACAAAAAGAGGTCTGAGTGTACAATGGTGTTTTTCACAAGAAGGGTATATGATTAAACAATAAATAAAAATTTGCGGCGATAAAAAAACATACCATCAAAATGTAGGATCAAACAGATGTCAAAAAGTTATGCCATATATCACAAAAACGATATTATCCGCTATGTCGTCTCTCTTCCTCGTTGCGATTGTCTGATAGTACCCAAAGCTCAAAGCAACCTTGAAAACAAAATAACAAATCTCTTCCCCCTCGAAAGTGTTGTGCGGCTTTAAAAAATGGTCCCCAATATCATCCCTTAACCCAGAAACTAACTGGCCTATAGAAAAAGCACCCCATCTAAATGGGGCAGCGAATGCCAACAATTTTGTGCTAAATTACATTATGTATAATTAAATATGAACCGATTTTAACAGATACATATTTGTAACATGTCTTTTTTTAACCATGTGCGCTCCCAACTTGGAGCATATGGACTCCTCACAGAGTTTCTCACAACATATGTTTTTCGACGAGAACTGCTTGTTACTCAGTTTTTCAACCTCTCCTTTTCGATGAGAGTAGAGGATGGAAAGGATACAAGGACTAATGGTTAGTTAAAAGCTGTCATGCGTCGCTCTTTGGGGTCGGAAAGGGACAGGGATTTCTAACAACAAAAACACCCATGCCTTTGAACAGATTTATCGACAGAAGAAATCTACTCGTACCGGGGATCGAACCCGGTCGGTCCGGCACGCCAGTCAACAACGTTGACCACTGCGCCATGGACTGGACAGATTACATAATGTACAATTAAATATGAACCGAATTTGTAAAACATTCAGAAAATGGCGCTCTAAAATATTTGCCTGCAGTGGATTTAATTCATTCGAAATACTTTATTTGGTATGCAGATTAAGGGTAGATATTAATACGTTGAGAGAATAGCTCATTCGGAATTTATCTACATGTTTGTAGGGTTGGATATTATCATTATTTTTAAATACAAAATTATGAATGACACATTAATTGAATCATTAATAGCCTAACAGAACAACTTTAAACTTCATAATAACAAATTTACCTAAATGAAATGTTGAAAAACATCCTATCCGTGAACAATAAATACATGCTGTGTTTCTTTCATAAATATGAAACACATTTTTTGGTTAGATCTTTTTTAAATGATCAGCCCCGGTTTCAATCAGCAAATGAACATTCAAATATTTATTTCATTAATTTATAATTTTGTTGATGAATTTTAATAATTTCATCCCACCGTTTTAAGCAAAACAAAATGTAAAATTTATGTGTGTATTCAATTTGAATCGTTAAAATTTTGACTATTTCAATGAGCTCTGTTACTAAAGACTCGGGTTTCGCCGTTTGGCATCTTCCGGTATTTAGAGTGCACGGATGAAAATAAACTGACGCTTATTAAATACTTGTATGTATGTATCGTATATATCAACAAATATATAAAATAATTGATGTAGAACTAAAATACATTGTTATTTTTCTTTCCGTATTATAATGAAGTTCTGCCAAGTGAATGCCTACTCAATCAATAAATAAAAATAATATCAGTTAAAAAAAAAATCAAACAATTCAAGCGATTCAAACTTGTTCCAACTCCATTGCGCACCTGAAGTCTAAATCCTTAATAATGAGTATCCAATTCTTTACATTATTTCGTATGTTCGTCATATGTTTTCAATTGAAAAATAAATCTTAGACCGGGTGTTTGTAATCTTTCCTTGAGTTTATCTCATATGACTTTCACAATTAAAAATATTTGGCGCAATGATTAAATGAAAAAAATATATTTTCGGTACGCATGCCGATGGTGTGTCTGCACATTGAAAGTTCGACTGAAACCTGTTCCGTGTACATATAATATCCTTATGTCTCTTATCCACACTAGTTTCGAAAAAGAGGGTGTGTAAATTCATACACACTTGTCGCTGCTTTTTTTTTAAAAAGAATTTGGATTACATATAATATGAAATATAATATTTTTACTGAAGATTTGAACATATTATAGGAACAGTAAATAAGTGTGTTTGAATATTCAATATCGTTTCGGAATAAATCAGCTATATTTTTTCAATAATGTATAGAAAAAATCACAAAAAATAATGCTCTAAATATTTTAAGTCGATAGCTAAAATCAGGGCTGTGGAGCCGGTAAAAAGAAGACCGACTCCGACTCCGACTAAAAAAGGTTAATATAGTCACTTTTTTCCCTTATTTTCCTATTTATGTGTATTCAATTAAATATCAACCCTATCAATGCGGAAAAGAGTAAAATTTGACATAATATATGCAAAAATAAAAAGTTCAAACTTTTAAAAATTTCCGACTCTGAGTACGACTCCGGCCAAAACGCCGCGACGACTCCCACTCCGGCCAAAAATCCCCGACTCCACGATTCCGACTCCACAGCCCTGCAAACAACTCATATAATATAATATGCCCAAAATTTAACAAATAATTCTACCAGATAAATTCTAGTATAATAAGTCTGTGGTTTGACTTTGGAACACAGAAGTGAGAGAGCGGACAAACCAGCCCCTTATTACGTCCAAAATAAGAAGGTGACGAAAGACCTGGCTTGGAAATGTGCTGCGGATGCCCCAGGGGAGACTGAATCAACCTGTTGGATCCCAAAGTCCTAGAAGGCCTTTGATGACCATCCATCGGATGTATTCAAGGGAGCTACGGGACGCCGGGGTGACCTGTGAAGAAGCGAGGAAGTTGGCGGGTGATAGAGAATTCTGGAGGCACCGCATGGCGGCTATACGATCCGAATAGGCAGCGGATATGGGAATAAGAAAAAAATAAGTCAGATTAATTTTTGTAATGACAGTCATCGGTGTTGCAATGGTTACTAGCCGTACCTTTCGCCGCAGACGTCCGGCATTATAAAAATAGACCAATTCCGCGGATCAACCGAACAAACTAAACTACATCTCGACTCCGACTCCGACTCCGAATCCACAGCCCTGGTTAAAATACGACTCCGGCCAAACAGCTCCGACTCCACGATTCCGACTCCGACTCCACAGCCTTTCATATTTATATGTAACTTAGCGCTAAGAGGGAAATTCGCAGATACAAGCTTGCTTTGGTAGTCTTTCTAGCAGTGTTGCGTCTGTACGGGTGCGATCTTTATTTCTTCTAATTTGTTTCTAATCAGGAAGTGTTTTAATAAAGGAAAGAAATGAATGACTTCAATGATTACGAAATTTATGCGGTATTTTATTTTAATAATTTTCCCCAGAATATCCCCAGATTTCTTATCCGCGAGCCGCCACTGATATCACACCTATGCAGTCTGTGCAAAGAGGGATGTCTTAATTCTTAAGGGATGAAAAAACTGTGGAATGTGTAAGGGAAATGTGTTATTATCGGGGGTGGAATATATCACATTATGCATGTGACTTTCGTAAGGATTTTTTGTTGATAATACATCATATTATTCTTACTTAAAGGATAAGTATCTAAGTTGAAATTTTATTTTTAAAACATTTCTTAGACCAGTGATGCACAACCTGCGGCCCGCAAAGACATTTCTTGTGGCCCATTATGACAAATTTCAATCACCTTTTTATCTTCAGAACTTTTTACGGGCGATGGAAGGAAGAACCATATAAAATTATAAAATTCTCAATTAATATAAAATTTTATATTAAAATGAACTTCCACAAAGTTACCGCCGAAACCATCGAAAATATTAAATTCTCAATTGTTTATACACCCAGTACTTTTTTACGCGATACATTTGTTCCAGAAAAAGGCTCGTTAAAAAAGTATCAAAAAATGCATTTATTTTTCACATTCGCGCATCTTGGTTATAAAAATACAATGAGAATCAGATTCATATCTACGCATGCACAAATGTATTCACTTATCATAGTATCACTGTCAGATTGTCAGTGAGCTAGATTGAAACGAGTAAATCGCGTAAAAAAAGAGCATTGTCCTACAAAGAAATCGCGTAAAAAAGAGGACTGGGTTTACACAAAAATATCGATAATTTAATCATTTCTACCCATGCGCATTCTTCATACCCACTACCTCGAACTATCTGAGGATTGATTATCTGGCTTTCTTCCAAAAAGGTTGTGCATCACTGTCGTAGACTGACTCAATTATTTTACATGGTATTTTAAAATATTACGGATGTCTGTTTTTGTCATTAAATTTTATTGCTTGCACCAGAATGCGGAGGTTTTTTTTTAAATATACCCAAAAAGAAAACACTATCCATCATTTATCATACGCCCCATTTTGAAGCAACGTCTCGGCCGTTTATCGCTCGGTACCGGTTTCTCTTCTTGTAATATCATACTAATGACAGATCGTCAATCAAAATTGAAAGATTTATCATCGAATAGATACGGATTTTATTTTGAATGTTTCGCCTTTCATATCCTTACTTTAAAGCGCGTAGGGCGACTGATCAAGGAAGTGCTATCTTATCCTAGCATTCCTCGTATATTATAAACTCCAAATTTGACTACAACACCCATTGACACCCACAAATTGACTTCCAACAGAATCGACTGAAAACATCTGCTCATACAGGGACTCGAACCCGGGAGATCCGTACGGAATCCAACGACGTTGACCATTGCTTCACGGACTGGGCAAAACACTAGATACATTTGTCTCCTTCAAGCCATCGGTAATTCCAAGCAAATCTAATTTTCTATGGTTAAAGTTAATGTTCCCAATAAATAAAGGGTATTTCAATAGGGACGCTCAAAATATGTTACTTTGTCCTGCTGAGTAGATTATTCATTGTTTAGTGGCCAAATTTGAGTCAACCAGTTTGGTAAATAATCGGCCAACACCTACCTGTACGTCATCAAAATACAATATCTGGTGAAAACATTGCTGCTGTGTGTGAAAGTGTACAGGAAAACCCAAGGCAGCTTATTTCTCGTTGTTCACAAGAACTTGGCTTTTCTGCGACTTCAACTTGGCGAATTTTGAATCGGGCCTTATGTCTGCACCCGTATAAAATCCAACTAACCAAGGAACTTCAGGTAAACGACCACAGACAACGCCCGATTGGGTTCTGGAGCAGTTGGAAGTTTACCCAAATTTGTCAAAAAAGTCAACTTTAGCGACATGGCCCATTTTATAATGAATGGATATTGGCAGACATTTGATGCTATATTCCATATTTAATGCCGTAAAATATACTTACAAATGAAATTAAAATTTAGTCGAAATCTCACAAACAACTTGTTTTATTTACATTTCAAAACTAAGCGTCCTTATAAAAAGACCCTTTATAACCACATAACTCTCTCATGTTTTCTGACAGTGTCTGGCTAGTTTTTTGACACTAATTTTTGGCACCAAATCCATTCATTCATTATCTATATGTCTGTTTTTGTGAGGACTTGGGATTTCGCCTAATCCTCTTCACCTGAATCTTTAATTGACTTGAATCATGGCCACGCGGGGCTGGGTAGCTTTCCGTGCGCCAATCTGTCATGATATTTCATCTTCTTCTTCAGCTTGGAGTCGTTTTCTATCGAAAGTGTTATATAGTCTAAATCGCACCGCTTCAGCACCGTAAGGCCACTGATGACCTCCGCGTACGGACGTCGCGAATACCGTCACAAATATTCCAAAATATATTTTAAAATCTTCCTGTAAGAATTCTTTTCATAGCTTGTTACAATCTATACACTGTATTTAGAAAAATAATGGTCCTTTTGTCATCAGTAAATCTTGTTGAAAAAAAGATTATTTTAGAAGCCGGGTGGTAGATTAAGGCGACCACTTTGCTCGGTACTGAATCGGTTAAACGTTTTCTTGGATGATGCGTAAATACCATCTCAATCAATGACGTGTAGCCTTTAATTAAGTTTTCGTAAAAGCACCTCCTGCTGTTTTAGGTCAGAAAATTTCTGTTAATTAGGTACCTATGCAGTGTGAATGTTCTCTGATAACTGCACGTGTTCAGCAAAGACCCCACGTGTGTCTGCCTGCAGACTTGTTTGTACAATTTTGGGATAGAAGGGTACGGGGTCAAACTTCACGAGCATGGGAAAGTATTCGGTGAGCAACTGTTGCGCAACATGTGTGTTTACATCAATGTGGAGTAAAAGGTAGATTTACTCAAGTCGTAAGTTGACGACAGTCCAAGATTTCAAAAAGGTTAAAGAAATAGAATTCATGAGTAAAAATATGCTAAACAGGCACCAATCAAAACACTTCTTTCCTATCTGTTTCGCGAAACTGTGCGAAAATCTATGCAAAAGTTAGGGTTCTCAGAGCACTATACATTATCACAAAATAAATATTCACTCTTTACATGTTTAAATACAGGAACAATAATTTTTATAAAATGTTATCATGCAAATAAATTGGAATTGATAAACATCTCGTCAGCATACGCGTTGCGAACTAACGAGCGTGGATGTGAGATATAATGAAATGCGGAAACACTGATTAAGGCTGATGCAAATCCCTTTATTCAAGCGATATATTTTACTATCGCTCCAGAAATGACAGCGCGTATATCGTACGTCACCGGCCTTTTTTAGGATCGGAAAGTTCATTCTATGACAGATGCCAACCTCTTTCCTTCCTCCCAGATCATCCCCAGAATAATATCGTAATTTATTCTTTTATGTTGTTTTTAGGCTTAGTGGATTTACCTATGAACATTATTTATCAACAAAAAAGTGATTTTAACGTATTGAAATATCTTCGTATCTACTTCCCTTATTCATATGATTTTTTGACACATAACGTAACATATTATTTTATATAATATACATATGTATAGTAGCATTCAAAACTCAAAACCGGCAAAAATCAAAATACGTTTCTTTTGTCCTAAGCGACTTAATCTGTCCTAAGAGACAAAAAACTGGGTGATTACAAAATAACTGACTATACTCGATGAATCTGGTTGTCAAAGTATTATATAATATGTATGTCGTTTGCGTACAGTGGTATCCTTTCACAGGGTGGACCGAAGGCGGGGTTGTCTGACACCCCACTGAGTTGGCGCCCTCTCTATTCTACTCCCTGCTGTAACTATTATTATTGTCACTGTACGTATCGCGTCGCCTTTGTGCTCTTAGTACCTCATCGGGGATGTTATTAACAGTGTTGGAGCATATTATATCAAACACCGGAAATATACCTTTATGGATTTGTTTCTAATTTATAATATCGCATACTATCAATTCAATGCGGAAAGTCTGAGACTCGCCGTTGTACTCGGACAGAACCAATTGTCACTTGTTGAAGGCATGCATATTGACTGTGCTGCTTGATTGCAAGACATGGCACTCTACAAAAGTACAGGGTAAACGTATACTGTGCTTAGAAAAAAAGATGCCTTCGGCGAATGTCAGAAGTAACTGTGGTTTGACTTTGCCAGGAAATCTCAAGGTAAGAGAGTGGACAAACCCTTATTGCGTTCAAAATAAAAGTGTGCTGCGGATGTCCCAAGAGACCCTGAATCCTCCATATCTCTTTTATCAGCCAGATGGACTCTGTCGCTCTGGAGGCTGCTGGTTCATGGCCTTCAGTGGAGCTGTAAGACGCCAATATGACTTGGGAGGAAGCAAGGAGGTTAGCAGTTTACAGAGAATTTGGAGGCACTAAAAGATGAGCAGGATATGAAAAAAAGCTATTTTTTGACTATGTGCTAACATTTTACAATTCCGTAGTTCTCGGATCGTGGGGTTAGTGATGTATTTTACTGACAGTTGCTTTCAAATAAAGGGTATTTCAATAGGGACGCTCAAAATATGTTACTTTGTCCTGCTGAGTAGATTATTCATTGTTTAGTGGCCAAATTTGAGTCAACCAGTTTGGTAAATAATCGGCCAACACCTACCTGTACGTCATCAAAATACAATATCTGGTGAAAACATTGCTGCTGTGTGTGAAAGTGTACAGGAAAACTCAAGGCAGCTTATTTCTCGTTGTTCACAAGAACTTGGCTTTTCTGCGACTTCAACTTGGCGAATTTTGAATCGGGCCTTATGTCTGCACCCGTATAAAATCCAACTAACCAAGGAACTTCAGGTAAACGACCACAGACAACGCCCGATTGGGTTCTGGAGCAGTTGGAAGTTTACCCAAATTTGTCAAAAAAGTCAACTTTAGCGACATGGCCCATTTTATAATGAATGGATATTGGCAGACATTTGATGCTATATTCCATATTTAATGCCGTAAAATATACTTACAAATGAAATTAAAATTTAGTCAAAATCTCACAAACAACTTGTTTTATTTACATTTCAAAACTAAGCGTCCTTATAAAAAGAACCTTTATATGACTGCTTACTATTGTGGCATGGGACGCCGGGATAACTTGGGAGGAAGCAAAGAAGTTGGCGGGTGACAGAAAATCTAGGAGGCACCGTATGACAGTCATTTGCTCCTAATAGTGAGTGTATTTTGAAAACAATAACAACGATTAATGGACTTGCGTTCAAAAGCGTGCTAGTGTGGTATTTTTACATATCTATCCCATTTAGAGCGATTGGCATAACACTTGTCCTTCCAACAAATAAAGATCGAGTTTCTGTATAGTAACACTTTCTTAAAACGATATTTTCTGTTCAAATAATTCTGGGACATATAGGCTAAAACGAAGTATATTTTGGGTGTGGGTTGTAGGTGATATTTGTAGAAAGCTATCTCTAAAATTCCGGAACAGGACGACATTTTTGACTTTCAACCACGACTACGACACTATTTCCAGGACAATCCTGGCAAAAACTAAACGGTAGGCAACCCTAGTTGAGATGCTTTACATATATGTATGTAAATTAGAAACCAATTTTACCACATAGCGTATGGCCATAGTGACAGGCGTAAATTTTGGCGTAGCGTAGCGAGACTTGCTTCATAGTCAAAGGTCGCCGCAATGACTTTAACGAAGTCGATACGTTTCGACTTCTCAGACGGCACCATCGTTAAAGTCATTGCGACAACGTTTGATAATGAAGCAAGTGACGATACGCCACGCAATAAGTCCGCTTGTCACTATGGCCGTACCCTTAGTGTTATGAATGTTTTGGTTATTTTGTAATTGAAATAATAAGCGTATTTATAGAAACAACACCTCCTTAAAAAAAATATGCGCAAAGGTTTTCGGGCATTTGTTTTGCCTTTCAAATTTATGGTATCGCCATAATAATTCATTCACGTCATGAGTTTTAGTCATGCAAAACAAAATAGGAATGCGGTTCGTAAAAATAAAAAAATAAAAAAAAGATATCACGATATGTCTGTCATTGGTGACTAATGCGTTACCAATAGAGCTGGACATTACTTATAAAATTACAATAAAACAATTTCGTACTATACTTAATATAATACGGAAAGAAATTTCTTTCCGTATTATAATGGAGTTCTACCAAGTAAATGCCTACTCAATCAATATATACTTAATATGTTTACGATGTTTGTCAATATTAGCTCAATTCAAATACGTTATTCGTATTTTGAAACATTGAAAATAATTCGTTCTTTTGAAGTAGTTAATAAAATTGTACATATTATTCAGTGATGCACATCCTGCGGCCATCAATGACATTTCATGCGGCCCGCAATGACAAATATCTATCATCTCTTTTTCCCCAGAACCTTTTAACCTTTTGTACGCCAACGTCTCACCCGTGAGCCGCATGCGTATTGACTCCATACGCCAACATCTCACCGGTGAGTCGCGATGTTTTTTCGTTGAAAATAAAGATTTTTTTAAATACATTTATTTATTATATGTTTTTAATACATGAACACGAAATCGAATAAGCCCAGAAATCTTCATCATAAATAAGACCTTGTATTATATTCAGGGCTGTTAGAGTTGGAGTCGTGTAGTCGGGTTTTTTTGGTCGGAGTCTGAGTCGTCGCGGCGTTTTGGCTAGAGTACTTTTTATTTTTCCATATAATATGTAAAATTTAGTTATTAGCCGGATTGGTTGGTTGATATATAATTGAATACACAGTAATAGGAAAGGTAGGAAAAAACGTGACGAAATTAAACTTTTTTTAGTCGGAGTTGGCATCGAGTTTTTTGTCAATGCTGGACTCCTGGATAAAACGTCTGAAAATGTTGCTCCAACTGGGACTTGAGTCCATGAGGTCCATCGCGAAAGCCAATAAAGGTAACTTCGAGAAATACATCAAATCAATTTATCACATTTAATAACTTATTATTACCATATAAAACGAGTCGGAACCGTATTTGTGGTCAATGTTGGAGTCGGAGTCGTGTTTTTGGTAAATGCTGGAGCCGGAGTCAGAGTCGTATTTTTTTAACGATTCCACAGCCCTGCTTATATTTTCAAATAATTGCCATTAAAATAGATATGGAAAATAAATTCATATAAAAGATAACCTGAATATGGGTTCACTGCACCCCTGTTGCAATTTGCCGCTTTATCTCCGAACTATTCCGACAAGTTGGGGTGTTTATTGGACAGTCTGCGGGAGGGTTAGATACCTATAATGTACCATGGGCGAAAGTTAAAAAATCACTTCCCTTTTTATTTTTAACCCCCCTACGACTGGACCGCGCAGCCCGCTGGGGCTTAGGCACACCCCTGACACACGACACGCTACTTTGATATGCAGGGAGTCTTTTTGAGCTTTTAGTGCTTTTAAAGAACATTACCATTCGCTTGGGATTTGATCTGAATTTTTAAATTAAAATAAATTGCAGCCATTGTGAAATGTATGTGTATACTTCCGGAACCTTTTAGCATTCATTGTCTTTATATACTAAAAATATATAAATTATTATTATATATTATTTAAATATATAAAACACATTATGCAGTATCATTTCCACGTGTATACTGATAAAGATCCGCAGCTTGCGATGCGTGAAACCAGTCCTGATATTTTTTAGCATACATGTGGAAATATAAGTTTTTTAATAAAAATAATAAAACATTTTTAGTTTTTATTCCACATACAATTTATTGGATCAGGACCGGTTTCGCTCATGGCGAGGATTTTCAACTGATAAGAAATACAACGAAACAGTGATATTTTTACAAAAGTTAAGTAAGAATTACAAGGTATGACTAACAATTGGTATTACAACTAAGCAAATAAATTGAAGCAATGTGTGTTATTGATTTCAATTATGTTATTCCACCAAGTTCTGAGAGTGAACACCTTAAAAGTCAAAACGGATTGATCTTAAGACTTTTAAAAAGAGCATAATTAAAAAATAATAAATCACAGGCTACATATTTCTCAAATATTTTACGAAGATGAGAACCGGTTATTTTGAACCGATTTCAATCAATGGTGGACATCACTCGAAGATTCTTCAACTGAAGGTACATGATTGACACATAATGCAGCATTTCGCTTAATTTTATATTTTTGTCTGATGGAAGAAAAAATTAAAAGCTTCGACTGAAGGAATATGAAAATCTAAGTCAGTTCTAGTTCAGTCGTGTAACATGAGATTTTACGCAACACTCGCAACGATCCAGGTGTCGGCATCATTAGGCATTTCAAGTGCACGAATGAACTCAGTTCAAGTTCATTCGGCCACTTGACATGCATGAAGATGCTGAAAGGCGAAACCCTAGACGTGAGCGACAGAAGCAAGGCTGTGGAGTTGGGGTCGGAATCGTTGGGTCGCGGTGTTTTGGTCGGAGTCTAACGGAGAAAAACTTTTGAAATGTTTGAACTTTTTATTTGTGCATATAACATGTGTAATATGAAAAAATTCGCGATTGATTGATTGATCTTTAATTGAATACGCATAAAAAGGAAAGATAGGAAAAAACCTGTCCAAACTCTTTTAGTCGGTAAAAGAAAATTCGACTCCGGCTCCGACTCCAGCATTTACCAAAACCACGACTCCGACTCCAACATTGACCAAAAATACGACGCCGACTCCGAGAGAAAAAAGTTTAATATCGTCACTTTTTTTTCCTAATTTTCCTATTTATGTGTATTCAATTAAATATCAACCCTACCAATCCGCCCAATAGCCAAATTTGTCATATTATATGCAAAAATAAAAATTTCAAACTTTTCAAAATTTCCGACTCCGAGTACGACTCCGGCCAAACAGCTCCGACTCCACGATTCCGACTCCGACTCCGACTCCACAGCCTTGCATATATGTAGCTCAGCGCTAAGAGGGAAATTCGCACATACAAGCTTGCTTTGATACTGTCTTTCTAGCAGTGTTGCGTCCGTACGGGTGCGATCTTTATTTCTTCTAATTTGTTTCTAATCAGGAAGTGTTTTAATAAAGGAAAGAAATGAATGACTTCAATGATTACGAAATTTATGCGGTATTTTATTTAGTCCTACATAAAAAAAACATTATTAAAATATAGTTATCGTACCCAAGAAGTGTTGGACTACTTCTTTCAATCTTCAAACACTGATAAAATATGTTGATTTTCGATATCTGCTCATTTTAATAAATCGAGATGTTTACTGCAGGTTGTAATGCAAAACAAAAGGAGAAAAAAGGTAACCCGAAAAATAGGGTTAGGGGTGCACACGCACCCGCGATACGCCGCTTTGAGTCGTTCCCTCACCAATACATCGCCACTTTACTAATCCTCTTTTTATAAGCAGTAATGTTGACACGATGAGGATATGCGATAAATTCACTCCCTCACATTTTTACGTGGCTAAATTATTTGAAAATAAAAAATATTTTTCTTGCATTGTATTGATATCATCGAATACGGTATTGCTTCGGTTTGTTTCTGTATTTTTTTACAAGGCTTTAATCCTTTTCTGCACTGTAAAAGCAATGAACTTATTATTCGTGATTTTTGTAATGCACACACACATATATATATTTATAGTAATCATGTCCGCTCCCAACGTGGAGTATATGAACATATGCTCTTTTTCTACGAGAACTGCTTGATGCTCAGTTGCTCAACCTCTCTTTTTGAAGAGTGTAGGGTTTGAAAGGATTAAAAGACTAGGAGAAGACTAGTAGTTAGCGAATCGTTCTCACTAAACGCCATTTTTGGAATCGGGAGGGTTGAAAGGGATTTTAATTAAACAACTCAGACACCCATGCCTTCGTAAATAAATAATTTTGAACGTTTTTCAAACTTACAGATTATCCACGCAGTAAATTTCAAGACTCGATTCAAATGTATCCATACTCTTTTAAAAAATTAACGCTCAGAAATTGAATGACAAGTAGTTCTCGTAGAAAAACATCTGAGATAATCTCCATTAGAAGGTTGCTTCATTGGGACGGCATGATTATATATAATACAAAACATACATTTGTTTAGTCATTCACAATGCTGTTGTTTGTAATTTTTATCGATTTATAAAAAAAATTTCGTACTCTTAATAAACTACCAAGTTACATCATGATCACAGACCAGTAGTTTTTAAAACTCACCCCTATCCTTGATTAATCATACATGTCAATCATCAAGAATTAATTGATTGAGTTGGCATTTACTTGGTAGAACTTCATGTTAATACGGTGAGAAAAATAACATCTACAGAAATCTTTTTCAAATCAATCCGCGGTCTTTCAAATCGAATCTGGTTTCTGTAGAATTAAAATACATTGTCATTTTTCTCACAAGAATTAATGTTTTCAAGTACAACTATTTTTTGTGAAAGTGTGAATTATTATTAAATTTTATTACTTCGATGAAATAATGATTTTCAAAATTTCAAAATTATCGAGCATTCGAAGTGTGATAATTAATTAAACATCCCTTATGTAACAAAATAAATAAATTTATGCGTTGCGTGTGTCAGAGTACATTTACCCCCATTCTAGTCATACTGTACAAAGGCGGGGATCAAATTAGACAAAAAATGATGATCTAGGTGCGTCAGGACCGAATTGGTCCATTAAATATATATATTATTTATGATATTAATTTTTAAGACATTTGTTTCAGTCAGGGCTGTGGAGTCGTTAAAATAATATACGACTCCGACTCCAGCATTTGCCAAAAACACGACTCCGACTAAAAAAAGTTTAATTTCGTCACGTTTTTTCCTTCCTTTCCTATTTATGTATGTTGAGACTACTTTAATTCCGGCTCCCTCGTAATTCGAGAAGGAGCCTCCTATCCGACACTCAGAAAGAGGGATTTTGGGGACGGAGCAGGAGAAACATGGTACTCTTTAAAACAAAACACGATCTCAAAGCGTTATGTGGGTGCGCTCATTCGCACCCATTATTTAATCGTCAAGGATTTACACAGACGTTATACAACACACAAATATTACGATAGCGAAGAAGATATCAGGAATTTGACGCGAATTTAATTCTGAGGGAGAGGATTAGGCGCGTGCATTCTCAATGCCGTCCAATCTCTCACTGCTGTATGAAAACAAACGGTTACTTTAGAAAGAAAAAACAATGGCCGTTTCAAAAATCGTTAACACATGCGCCCGCTGATAAGGGATGATTTATCGCCTTATGAACTTTTTATGAAGCACATGCATTGTCGGGCGTCAAGAGATAAGAGAAATTGAAATAACTCTACATTGCACCGCTATAGATTGCAATATAGATTATTATAAGAATGAATTTATTTTCTGATATCGACTGACTCATCGACTGAGGTGAACAATAGATCGTTCGAGAGAGTTCTGATGACCTACCACATAAGGCGGTGTCAATGTGTATTCAAATTTTACATCTTTCGACTCGGACTTCGTCTAGTTTATATGCTTGATTTTAATATCGATTATTTTCCGAGGATTTTTTTACCGATATAAATATACAATCACATTCCACTTCTCGATAAATTAAATACATTTTGATTTCTCTTGAAAAAACTTGAATGACTTTAATCGCTAGGTTTGCGATTTGTAGAAAAAAATCCTACCGAATTGTATGTTTGTAGGACGACCTTTCGCTAATTACTAATGTTATCATGTATAGAAATGTTTCTGAAATATTGGTATTTTTCATTAAAAAACCCCTTTGAAAAACTTGAGGAACTGAAGTAACAAGCAGTTCTCGTCGAAAGAAAAAATGTTGAGATAAACTCCGTGAGTAGTCCATATACTACACGTTGTGAGCGGACAGGGATTATATAAGGTACAAAAATAGCATATTATTTTTTAGTATATTGCCATTCGACCAAATATTGACAGTAAACACCTTAAAAGTAGTATAAAATTAAACATAATTTTGATTATTCCACAGGACAGATTGCTTGCCAAGACTAAATTTATTTCCAATGGGTTTCACCCTTCCCTCATTGATTGTATCTTATTTGTTAATAACTATGTTATATTAATGTCATTAGAATTATAATTATATTGGTACTCCTTGCTTCCCGTAAAAAGGAATAATTCCAAACTCCATTTTGGAAATTATCATATCATTTTAGAATATTAGAATCAAACTTACTTCAGCAATTTTTGCGATAATAAGTCCGAAGATTACCCTGACACCTGATGTGAAACACGTGTCGCAATTGGTAATACAATATGTGGAATAATCAAAAAGCTATTTTATATAAAAATTAACTTTCACAAAGTTAACACCGAATCCATTTTTAAAGAAATTTATTTTGATTAATGCTGCCCTCAGAAAAGAAGATTTGGCAAATTGATTTTGTCTCAACAGCAGTTGTTTTTACGTGCTTCAAATAAATGCATTAATAAATAATGGATTGAGTCCCATTCCGTCACTGAAAATGCATTTGCCTCCCTTCTGATCACAAAAAATGCATCTCTCCCGCATCAGCCTTCTAACACTAAATACTTTATTTATTCCCCTCTGAAATGTAAATCAAAACCCGTCCATAAGCTCACTTGGATGATGTAAAAACGTTGTTATTACACCAACACAGACACAATCAAAACTTGCCACTAGACCCATTAAGGACTGAAACTAACATCTAAAATAAACATATGTATATAACAGTTTACACCTGATTCTTTGTTTGTATGTGGAATGTTTGTCTAAAGCTTCATTTTTTATAAAAGACGGTGCTTTTTCAAAACAGTGTATAAAGACAATAAGTTATATTCAAGGTTTCCTTAGCCTAAAAACTTCCGCGCACTTGTTCTGGGGTGGCGCGCATTCCAATATTTGAAAGATCCGATTAATAATATTGCCTTAATTATCTAAAGAAGTCACAAAACAGAGAAACATTTAAAGGGTCTGTTTATAAGGACGCTTAGTTTTGAAATGTAAATAAAACAAGTTTTTTGTAAGATTTCGACTAAATTTTAATTTCATTTGTAAGTATATTTTACGGCATTAAATATGGAATATAGCATCAAATGTCTGCCAATATCCATTCATTATAAAATGGGCTATGTCGCTAAAGTTGACTTTTTTAACAAATTTGGATAAACTTCCAACTGCTCCAGAACCCAATCAGGCGTTGTCTGCGGTCGTTTACCTGAAGTTCCTCGGTTAGTTGGATTTTATACGGGTGCAGACATAAGGCCCGATTCAAAATTCGCCAAGTTGAAGTCGCAGAAGAGCCAAGTTCTTGTGAACAACGAGAAATAAGCTGCCTTGGGTTTTCCTGCACACTTTCACACACAGCAGCAATGTTTTCACCAGATATTGTATTTTGATGACGTACAGGTAGGTGTTGGCCGATTATTGACCAAACTGATTGACTCAAATTTGGCCACTAAACAATGAATAATCTACTCAGCAGGACAAAGTAACATATTTTGAGCGTCCCTATTGAAATACCCTTTATTTATAAAATATGTTCATAGCATTGACGACTTATTATTCGGTTCATCATTATTGTGAATTGTTATTTTTCATGGTTTTATTGTTACCGACATTTTATATACAATATTAAGCGATACAATTTTTAAATGTGTGAAGCAAAACAAAAAAAACTATTTTTATCTCAAATATTAATGTTTCCAAAATGATTAAAATTGTGGTGCGAATTTGTTGGATTGGTCTTTTCAGTCTTTGAATTTTCCGCGCAGGTCACCTCTAGGCTTAGATGGAATATTAGCTGTACTATCATATGATATCGAAAGTTAATCCAAGATAAATTCTTCATCGGTAATGATATAGGAAGATGACTTTTCCAATGGATGCCTTAATTTTATTAATGTTTTTGATATTGTGATTTTAATAGAGACAAAGAATCAACTAGGGTTTATCAACAAAGTATTGCGAATTTTACAACGATGTGAAAAGAGAGTTTATTGTATAAATATTCTCAAGAAAAAAAGCACAGAGAATGAACATGTGTTTTGGAAGCTTCCGTAAACTTTTCACTTATAAAGTAATTTACAATTCATGCGTCGTTTTTTTTCCATGTAAGTTTCCAACGTGTCAAAAGCTCATCTCGCGCTATAATGAGGCCACTCACACATTTACAATATGAGAAAGCTTTTATTATTTTATTTACAGTCGTCTTCAGACGTAGCATTTTTACATTTGGGTTTGGACATCGTCTATTAATGAGCCCTTGAGATATCATTACAGTTGTAGGACAACATTAAACAGTTTAACTCCTTGTGTTTGGTGTAAGTCAAGTTGCATTACTTTAATATTATGTTATCGCTTTATTTGGAAGCTTAAATCAACACAATGTTATGCTTTAGGCTTTTACCTTATTTTTTATAGTACAATTTTTATTAGTTAGCAGCATAATACAACATGGAGATAGTAAAATTATTAACCCACAAACGATTTAATAATTTAAAACTTTCGATGGTTTCGGCGATAGCTTTGTGGAAGTTCATTTTAATGTAATATTTTAAATAACTTTAAATTATTCCACGTATTGTGCTACTAACTGTGACACGCCTCTTTCAGAGGCATCTTCGGACTTACTATCGCAAAGTTTGCTTAAGTAATAAAGCAAGATTGATTCTAACATTTTTATATTATGAAATTACAAAATGGAGTTTGGGATTTTTCCCTTTTAAAGGAAGCAAGGAGGGGGTTATAGAATCGGAACAAAGCAAACAAATAATCATACTAGTATCATTACTTTTCGGTCATTTTATATACACTCTTATATCAAAGGACAGCAGCTGTTCAGTTAATAATCATCTGTCAAAGATGACTTTTGGTTGAATGATCTGGCATTGACTTAGTGGATGTAAGAGTTGTAGAAAGTATTCTGGAAATTAATTGCCGATTGCGAATGAAACTAATACATGGCATTACAGCTATTACAATACAAGGTAGGTATAGTACATTATAATTATTGAACAGAGAATGAATGGTATACAAGAAACAACATATGATTAAGAAATTATAAGAGGAAAATAAAATTTATAATCAAAACACTGCTGGAAATGTTTATCTGTATTTATCAGCAGAACAGCCCTTGTGGCTTGTGATTCAATTGACCTACGTGACAAACATGTTCAGATAAATAAAAATGGAGAGTATATCGAAAGAGTTCTTAAAATAAACATGCTTGGGACAATCCTGGCTAATTATAGACGGTTGGCAACCCTCGTTGAGATACTATATGCAACGAATAGGGAGTGGATATGGAAAAAAATGTAGTTAGAATTTTTCGCTATAGATGTCACTTATAGATATAACATACATATATTATAAAAAAATACTGTGTTAGTAATTACTTATACCGCTAAATCCGTTTAAAAACAGGTTCGAACAACTTACATAGATAGAATTCGCAATATAATGCATCATTTGTATTCAAATGTTCTGGAATGAAAAAGTGAAGCCAATTAATGTGTATTTTTTTTTTCAACGCCAGTTGAGTATTTTTGTAGAGGTCATTTTAATAATTAATAGCAATAAAGACAGATATTTAGCGAATGCAAATGTTTATGCTACGTGACGATCTACACGCTTCCTATTACAAGTGTTAAGCAGGGTTATTATTTAAATAAATGTAAAGCTTGACTCGACATACTCGGAGTTGCGCGTTGTCTGTGCGATTTCGAGCTAGACACCTCCAAACCGCCATATTTTCTTTTCACTGTCGTATACCACTTTGGATATAGATTAAAAAATGCATATTGACAATATGTTTTATAACTGTAAGCATCTCTTTTTTTGATCTTTGAGATATTTATCGCGAAAATTATAAATCCGGTAGCTTAATTAATTCATCAACTAGTATTTCAATAGGGACGCTCAAAATATGTTACTTTGTCCCGCTGAGTAGATTATTCATTGTTTAGTGGCCAAATTTGAGTCAACCAGTTTGGTAAATAATCGGCCAACACCTACCTGTACGTCATCAAAATACAATATGTGGTGAAAACATTGCTGCTGTGTGTGAAAGTGTACAGGAAAACCCAAGGCAGCTTATTTCTCGTCGTTCACAAGAACTTGGCTTTTCTGCGACTTCAACTTGGCGAATTTTGAATCGGGCCTTATGTCTGCACCCGTATAAAATCCAACTAACCAAGGAACTTCAGGTAAACGACCGCAGACAACGCCTGATTGGGTTCTGGAGCAGTTGGAAGTTTACCCAAATTTGTCAAAAAAGCCAACTTTAGCGACATGGCCCATTTTATAATGAATGGATATTGGTAGACATTTGATGCTATATTCCATATTTAATGCCGTAAAATATACTTACAAATGAAATTAAAATTTAGTCGAAATCTCACAAACAACTTGTTTTTATTTACATTTAAAAACTAAGCGTCCTTATAAAAAGACCCTTTATAAGCGTGTGGAGTGTGGACTGACTCAAGGAGACCAGCGTAGAGCGTATATGGGCGAGACTCAAAAGTACCGCAATGACTTAAACGATGTCACCCGTCTGGGATGCCGAAGCGCAGCGTAATTTTTTTTTTTAACCATGTCCGCTCCCAACTCGGAGTATATGGACTCCTCACGGTGTTTATTTCAACATATGTTTTTCTACGAAAACTGATTGTCACTCAGTTGCTTAACCTCTCTTTTTCGAAGAGAGTAGGGATGGAAAGGATACGAGGGCTAGGACTGGACTATTGATTTTGTAATCGCTTTCACTGTGCGTCGCTTTTTGGGATCGGAAGGGTGGGAAGGGATTTTCAACAACACAAACATTCATGCCTTTGACAAGATTTATCGACTGAGAAAATCCGCTCCTACTGGGAATCGAACCCGGGCAGTCCGGCACGCAAGCCAACAACGTTGACACTGCGCCACGGACCGGACTGTAAGCGCAGCGTTAATATCGACGTCAAATCAGTTTGAAATTTAGCAGCGCTCGCTTCGGCGTACAAGTTGTTTAAGTTATGTCGCTCGAAGAAATTATTACTGGAATACAATCTGTGTCTGAAATATGGATTTTTCTCACCCTCCTTAAAAAATGCATTTGATAGATATAATTAAGATTGTGCAAATATAACAAAAAATAATGGAATAAAGGACAAAATATAAAATTGAATTATATTATTATTTTTTTGATTTTACAGCAAGTGTCATATTAAAGCGCGCGAAGCAACATTCTACGCTCCCAGTCAGTCCACACGCTTAGAGTGCGCGCAAACCAGAGACGAGTGTACGGGGTTTTCAAACTGTTGTGCGGCCGGTATGCATTACCGGTACAACTTACTGAACAATTCGTTTTTATAAATACTGCCCAACTCTTTATTTCTGTGCCGCGTGTATATTTTCGATTATTACTCACTTCATCGTAATTTTTTACATGTGCCAATTTCCGTCGGACAAACACGCAAAGGAATACAATATAATTATCCACTATCAGTGTTGTGAGCATATAAACTACAATCATTAGTGTAATAATGTCACCGACGATTTATAGTAAACATGGCGTTTAAAAAAAACACTGCACCAACTTATCCGCCGCGAACGAATAAACATAGTAATTAGTAACAGCTGATAGCGATGTTTGTTCGGTATCTAGTCTGATTATTTGGTTTCCGTGTTGATTTTGAAGGAATGTGGAAGTACTTCTTGCTCCTTACGCGCGTTGTTATATTAGTGTTATCACTGGCTGCTCAACTAGGTACGAAACATGTTGCTTATTATGGACGCGGTGACCGTACGTCTTTGAGGACGGTCTATTATTTTACCTAAATTGTATTTAACCCTCTTGGTACCCTGGAGCCGATGTATCGGCTTTTCTAAATAGTACATATATTTTTTTGTCTGTAACATATTTTGAAGTTATAATATACTAAGGGGACTTAACCTTTGACCATTTACAAATCCCAGTCACGGCCCATACGGCCTAGCAAAGAGTTGTTTGTTTTTTAAATGAATTTATTGTGAATTTTTTTTATCTCCTATTGTGCGATTACTTTTTCATGTAAAATAAAATGTTAAATATTTATAATTTTTTTTTATATTAGAATAACATTTTGAAAATGTAATTTTTTTTTTTATGAAATTTTCGTTTTTGCAAAAAGAAATTGGCTGAGTATCAGTCTGTAATGTTGTTTCTCCATAAAATATAAAATATTTTACCAAAACACTTTTTCTGAATTTACGAAAAAATTAAAAAACAGATAATTTCCAGGGTATTTTTGGAAAACTTATGAAAAAATATAGGGTATTAAAAGGGTTAAATAAAAATTAAAAGACTAAATTTGTTTATTTTGTGATATATTCAAATTGCTTAGAATTATTCAGGGCTGTCGAACACCGACATTTACCAAAGACCCAAGTACTATTTTAAAGCTGTCAAACCGGTTTGCTCTCAATAAAATTTCACGCAATTCTCTGCATAAACATTTACAGTGAAACCTCGATTCTACGTTTTTCTAGGGACCATGAAAATCAAACGATAAATGCGGGAAACTATGAATGTGGGAATGGGAATGAAAAAGTGAAACTATTAAAAAGCTTATATGTATAATCTTTAGAATTTTCTTAACACACCTATAACATTCATTTTTAAAAAAAGTCCGCAATATAAGTTGCTTTTTTACAGTTTGGCACTTTAATTTTAACAAAGATCCATTAGGTTCGCATATTTTTCTAACGTCAGATTCATCTTTCTCGTTGGAATAGAAAAATATTTTTTTATATAAAGGCCAATAACGCTTCTGATAATGTCACAACAGGTTAATTATTGAGTTCTTCGCCATCTTCTTCTTCACTGCTAACATAAGCTGAAATTTGGTTTTTTTCTAAGATTTCATAGGGTCGAATGCGCTTATGAGAAATATTCAACAAAAACGGTCAATCGGAATAAAAATTTGTGATAGGATCATTATATTTAGACGATAAATCGAGGAAATCGATAAATCGTGGAAATTTTAGTATTTTGAATTTATAAAAAGCCGTTGATGCGAAAACTATCTAATTTCTTTGTAAACAAGCAGAAAGTAGTTGCATTGACTGCCTTTTTGGTAAGAACACTGGAGTTGCTGCTTCTTTGCTAAGGAATTATTTTTCAGGCTTTTTTCTTTGGAACGGCAGTACAGACCCGACCTTTATTATTTCGTACTGTGATTCCAAAGAAATATTTTTTAACCTAATTATTATTTGTAAATATTCAATAGTAACAACCAATAATAAATCGTTCTCAAATGAGAAAGTAGCAAGTTTGATCTATTGTTATCTACTCTTAAGAAAATGTTATTTATATTATAGGTAAATATTATAAGATAAAGATCCAACAAAAAATATCGTGAGCCAATTCTCTCATTGCAATACTTTTAGTATACTGTTTGCAGTAGGGCTGTGGAGTCGGTAAAAAAAAGTCCAACTCCGACTCCAGCATTTACCAAAACCACGACTCCGACTAAAAAAAGTTTAATATCGTCACTTTTTTCCCCTAATATTTCCTATTTATGTGTATTCAATTAAATATCAACCCTATCAATGCGGCCAAAAGCCAAATTTGATTTATTAAATGCAAAAATAAAAATTGATTGAGAAGGCATTTACTTGGTAGAACTCCATTACTATATTTCCGACTCCGAGCCAAAACGCTGCGACAACTCCGACTCCGACTCCACAGCCCTGGTTTGCAGTATTAATGTTATTGACATTTGACTTCTGAGACATATTAAAAGATAACGATTGTTTACCAGTATATAGAAGAAATTATTTTCCTACGGTGAGTATGTTTTTAGAATTTGTGGAAAATACTTACGAATGATAATTATTATTTATCTCAAGTGACATAAGGGTTTATCTCGGATTCTTAGTAAATGAAAGTAATAGGGGTTTAATAACGAAAATAAATAAAGCCTAAATCAGTGGTTTGCAAGCTTTTTCGTCGACGATCAAGAGACGATTTTAAATCAAAAATATTTGATGGGCCACCATAAAGAAATATTTCGTTCATATAAGATTAAAAATAACATTGATGAAAACAAGTATTGTTTTACAAATTGTGAAACCAGTTTCACCTCTTTCAGAGGATCTTCAGATTTAATATCACTCAAGGTTGCCCAAGTAATAATGTATGATTTGTGTTAAGACTCAAATATTATTGATAGATTATCTCCACTTATCATAGTGTCTTTTTAAGTTATATTCTTTCATAGCGAATGTATTTTGTTTGCAAATTGCAAATGTGCAAAGCAAGAGCGATTAGGTAACCGCAAGTCCTGTTCTAGTCCCTCGTATCCTTTCAATCCCTATTCTCTTCGAAAAATAGAGGTTGAGTAACTGAGTAACACACAGGTTTCGTAAAAGAATGTTGAGGAAAACCTCCGTGAAAAGTCCATATGGTTCACGCTGGGAGCGGACATGGTTAGAGTGCGATTAGGTAACGAAATGTTTAGATACCAACATTAGGAGACCAATTGATCTAAAAAACACCTGTCACTTCTTGGTGGAAAAGCATTTTTCATAAAGCAGTAGTAAAGGTCTAGGATTCTGAAAAATTCTAGTATGTACCTCTCTATTTTTGAGTTTTCTAGTATATACTGAAATGAAATCTCTATTAATTAAGAATACACTTTTTTATTTTATTTCACGTGACAAGAAAGTTGGAATCATGGCAACCGGGGCGCGCCATTTTTTTGAGACCACCCGCTTTACCAGCCTGTAACTTTTTTAGGTTTGAATATTTTTTTGTTGTATATTCTTAAAACATTTATAAATATGTGATTATAAAATGGACGTTTAATTGTGATTCCTTTTTTTTATTGCACTTGCAAAAACACCTAAAATTTGAGCATCTAGACCAGAATACCCCCTTAAATAAACAAAACATACATATTAAATGAATATATACATATATAGAAGACGTGTGTTTATAAAAAATATGAAATATAATCTATCAACCATGATTGTAACTTTTAGGCTGAAGAACCTTATTGGACGAAGAGATCTTAAAGTAATAATGTGTGCAGTCTAATGGCTAGCAATTGAGGATTGCGTAACCGGTATTCACGAAACTAAAATCCTGTTACGTATTTCAACATCATATTAGAACTATCAATTTCCGAAGAATAAAAACATCTTGCGGCCAGCATACACAATCAACCCTAGGCGTAGAATTCCGCAAACATGGTTGTCATCGTCACTACAAAAACAATACTGGCTATATGCACTGAAAAAATACGCAAAAGCATGACCAACACGTGTTTTTTGTTTATATAAAAGCTCTGTGTTGGTTTATCAAAGACCTCTACAGCCGTAGAACTTTCTGGCTAAACGTTTATATTTATTTAGTAGAATACTTAGAAATTTAATAAATTTGTGTGCTATGGGCTGTGGTCATTCGTAGTACCTTTGTCGTTTGTTGTAAGTGGTATTTAAATCTATATCTGTTTACTGACTTTTTGTTGAGTGGATGAACCCAATTAAAGAATCTTTCCTCTACTATGTGAACGGCAATTTTTATGAGATATTCTGTTAGGTGTTAATTTTTTTTTTTAACCATGTCCGCTCCCAACTTGGAGTATATGGACTCCTCACGGAGCTTATCTCAACATTTTTTTCTACGAGAACTGCTTGTTACTCAGTTGCTCGACATCTCTTTTTCTAAGAGTGTAGGGATGGAAAGGACTGGGACAGGACTAGTGATTAGCTAATCGCTGTCACTATGCATCACTCTTTGGGATCGGAAAGGTGGGAAGGGAGTTTCAACAACACAAACACCCATGCCTTTGAACAGATTTTATCGACTGAAAAAATCCCCTCGTACCGGGAATCGAACCCGGGCGGTCCGGCATGCAAACCAACTACGTTGATACTGCGCCACGGACCGGACCGGCTAATTAAATTTAAGGAAATTAAATAATATAATAAAGAATTTCGAGTTTTGTCGCTAACGACCCGGGTTTCACCTATCGGCATCTTCAGGCATTTCAAGTGCAAGGATGTACTGACAAATCTGACGACTCGACCATCGTTAGCTGTTGTGGTATAGAAGGAGTAGAAATAGTATTATGTCAATTATTTTGATAATTGTTACATCAACTGAATTAATTGATGTCATAGTTTTTCTTGATTTCTTCTAACACAATTACTTTTAATCTAAAAAACATTTTTACATACATACATATTGAGACTACCTTTATTCCGGCTCCCTCGTAAATCGAGAAGGAGCCTCCTATCCGACACTCAGGAAGAGGGATTTTGGGGACGGAGTAGGAGAAACATGGTACTCTTATAAAGAAAAGACGATCTCAAAGCGTTATGTGGGTGCGGCGGTTTGCATCCATTATTTAATTGTTTATAGTTTACACAGACGTTATACAACACACAAATATTACGATAGCGAAGAAGATATCAGGAATTTGACTCGAATTTAATTCTTAGGGAGAGGATTAGGCGCGTGCATTCTCAATGCCGTCCAATCTCTCACTGCTGTATGAAAACAAACGGTTACTTTAGAAAGAAAAAACAATGGCCGTTTCAAAAATCGTTAACACGTGCGCCCGCCGATAAGGGATTATTTATCGCCTTACGAACTTTTTATGAAGCACATGCATTGTCGGGCGTCAAGAGATAAGAGAAATAGAAATAACTCTACATTGCATCGCTATAGATTTCAATATAGATTATTATAAGAATGAATTTATTTCCTGATATCGACTTAAACTCATAGACTGAGGTGAAAAATAGATCGTTCGAGAGAGTTCTGATGACCCACCACATAAGGCGGTGTCAATATGTACATGTAAATATAAAATTGAAAAAAGCATTCACAACATAGAGAGCTTAGGGATTAGTTACATTATGTAAACTAAGCCCCTATAAAATATTTTTCGGTCAATTTAACTTAATAAGCCTTTATTAGATGGGATGATTACCCCTTTATATTAAAACCGGAAAGGGGGAATTTCCTATTGATTGAAATCATAACTTTACTCGCATGATCTTTCATAGTATTATACGACCTCAACTAATTTGTAATATTAGCTCAATTTCTAGCTCAAAGATTAACTTTAAAGCTATTTTTAATAATCTTTAACTTATATATGTTATTTTTGAAAATTAATTGTTTTTCTACTAGTTTTAACTGTCGAAGAGAAGCGTGGTCTGAAAAGTTTGTATAAACCTTATTCCAGCATATATGATAACTTCAGAATCATATATTAATGACTGACGGAGTTAGTAGTATTCCGTAGTTCATCTGCACACGTTGTTTAACTAAATTTATTTGATAAAGCAGATGGAAATAATGATTTCCATCATAAGATCACTGCGATTATCATTTCTGAGTAGAATGGTTTGAGTTGTGAAAAAACATGCTTAAAATAAGTAATTTGAAACATTTTTACTTGCTCATTGTTATATATAATACTAGTATTGCTGGGTGGCGTCGGGTGACGCCGGGTGGCGTCGCTAATAATTATTTAATGTTATATGATTTGACATAATTATATCACAAAATCTAACATCCAAAATAGAGTTAAAATAAAATCACAAACTCTATTTAATTTTATGACAGCCCCATTCTCGCCCATTAAAATGTCCGAATTCAAGGAAAAAATCTAATTTGCTGTCAAATAATACCTTCACGTAAATAATAAACATTATTATTAATAATAAAAGCCGGAAAAAGTTCAGTAGAAGACTAATTTATTACATTTTGACTAAATGTCTTCGCCGATAAAAATTCAAACATATTTTCTTTCATATTCGTTTTTATGGCAACTTAATGACCAACAATGCAAAAGGGAATTACAGACCCACAGACATACATACGCCGTTTCGGTTTTATATATAAGATATGGTGTTGTGACAACCCTAACATTCGCACATTTACGCACATTTTCGCGAAATTGGATATGAAGAAGCATTTTGACCGGCTTTGATTAATGACTATTATATCCAAGTGCTGGTTTAACACCATTATTCAAATCTTGGGAAGTTTTAAGGTTAAGATTCCACACTCAGCAGTCTCCAACAAGCTGACATGTTTAAAAAATAGAATAACTAATTAATTCAGCAATCATGTATGTAGTGTGTATATGTTACAGAGACACTGTATTCTCAGTGAAAATGTAGCAAGTAATAGATTTGAATGACAACATGATTTCACTGGTCACGATCATTGAAATTATTGGCCCAAGTCGATGATTTGCCAGCCTAAAATTTTGGTTCGCTTCAATGAAACAAAATCAGCAAGTAGTACCTTTCATAAAAAGAGACACAAAGAAAAACACAGACAAACATAGGGCTGAAGATAGGGCGGTCAAATTTAATTTCAATGACAGCTTGGAGAAGGATACATTTTCAGTGAGAATACAGTTGCACTGTTACATATACAAGTATAAATGAGACAGCATTTTCATGGAAAATTCACTCACCTATTGTAGATAAATATTGCGGAAAACACAATTGGCGAGTTTTCTTTTTATACATTTTAAATGATAAATACATTACGACCAAATGCATGTTTTATTTAGGTTCCGTTCACCGTTGTGAACTGTTATAGTTCATTCCTATTATACAATTGTGCAGCATCTGTGGCTGTTCATTAGTCATATTGTACTTTTATGTACATGTGCTGCTTCCATCATTTTCTGTAACTTTTGAATGACGTGACAAGTGTAGCGGCTGATCGGGCGATATTAGGGGGGCATGTTGAATTCAATCCAAGCCAGATGTGTTGATTTTTTCTAGCAGAAATAAAAAGAATCATCATCGTATTGTTTGAGCTACACCCTTTTTACTGAATATTGAGTGCGGCTTTTAAATGTTGTGTTATAGTTAACTTAATAGCATGGTTCAAAATATTAAATGACTTACTACCGCTAATACAAAGTGAGTAGAATGTCGAGTACCTAACAAATAAAAATAACTATAGTAATATCTTTGCTGTACGTAGGGTTGTCAACTGTCCCGGATTGGCTGGGAGCGTCCCGCAAATAGTGTCGCAGTTCCAGCTGAATGTGAAAAAATGTTAAACTGTCCCGGAATTTTAGAGAAAGCATTGACCAATATCACCAAAAAACCAAAAAAAAATACATCGTTTTAGCCCAGTGATGCACAACCTGCGGCCTTCATTGACATTTCATGCGGCCCGCAACGACAATTTTAAATAACCTTTTTACGGACGATGGAAGAACAATATAAAACAATAAAATTTTATAACACTACAAATATCGACAGTATAATCAGTTTTACTCATGCGGTCCACGACCTATCTGAGAATTGATAATCTGGCTTTTCTTCCAAAAAGGTTGTGCATCTATGTTTTGGCCCATATGTCCCAGATTTTTTCAGAAAAATTGACAACCCTAACAGGCTTTGAGCCCGTGAGTTCCGCCACCGATGCTATTCTCTGCATCACGTACAAACAGACTAGATACAGAAGTAAACTGTTCATTATTAAATGTATAATAAATGCTGCAACCAAACTGAAAAAATGGATCCACCGTACAAATACAAAGACAACACAAACACCTATGACTTCGAATAGTTAAAAAAGAATCGATAAATCGATTAAAAGAAAGGCATTCGTACTGGGACTCAAACCCGTGAGGTCTGTCACGGAAGCCAACGACATATAAATAGAAAATACATATGTAATTGAAAACGTCATTTCATACAATATAAAACTGTTAAAAACTTCATACATACTTACAAAAACACTTACCATAGCAAGACTATCTTCAAACATAACCAAGTTAAAGGTAAATGTACCAGTAGTTGACATTTTGAGAATAAAATGGCCAAAACAAGAAATGCAGATGCGGGATTGCTCTAAATTGTGAAGTTCAGACAAGTTAAGGCATCTGTGGTCGGAATGACCCACTAACACATCGCCATATAGCCAATGGAGTGCCAGGGTGGCCATTTGAAAAAACCTAGTGAGGAAAGTGTATTATTTCAAATTTCTTAAGTGGTCAATCTAGAAACGGTGTGTACCTTGTTCCTGACCCACCCATTGCTACTTGATTCAACCAAGAGTGGTCGTGATAGAAAGCCCTGAGGCAACTCAGACAGAAAATTCACTTTGTGAGATGGTCAACTACTGTAACAAAAATATGACTTCAAATAATTTAACACAACTTTTTTTAAACAGGCCCTTTCGTAATTTTTGTTACATAATATTAATTAAGACATATGATCCAATATGAGTATACTTGCTTTTCCATCATTCGGTACAATGCTATACCTTAATCGCTATTTTTGTTGAAATTTTCTCTTTAACGGTCAGCTACTAGTACATTAACCTTACGTGATAAAATAGTGAATAAATTTAATAATGCTCACAAGGAGATAGATACCTGCGTGATCTTAATGAAACGAGTATATGGATTTTAAGTATGAAAAAAGCCTTAACAAAAGCTTCATTTCTGTTTGTTCCATGACAGGTTCGCAGAAGAGCTTTCATTTTAATTTGACATTTGAGATAAGGAGGGCTCCGAAAATTGCGGCTTTTTGTCAATACTTTTTTTGTTGAATATGGAAACACTTCAGGAAGTAAGATAACTGGCCTAAAGGCATATATTTATAACTAAACAAATGCTCCTATTTCTTCTACTCAGCCGGATTTATAATTTTCTCAGAAACCAATACCTAACCGACGGTAGGAAAGTGATGCAGTGGCGCCGAGCTTTATAGCAATAGTAGGTAATAGCATATGCAGCATTTTAAACAGCTGCAATGTATTTTTTTATTTTCGTTTGGATAATTTTAAATGAATATATTTATATGCATTTGTATTTCATTGTCATTCTAGTTTATTTATCTACATATATATACATTTTTTTTAACCATGTCCGCTCCCAACTTAGAGCATATGGACTCCTCACGGAGTTTATCTCAACATTTTTGTTTTTTTCTACGAGAACTGCTTGTTACTCAGTTGCTCAACCTCTCTTTTTGTCGAAGAGAGTAGGGATGGAAAGGATACGAGGACTAGGACAGAACCAGTGATTAGTTAATCGCTGTCACTATGCGTCGCTCTTTTTGGGATCGTAAAGGTGGGAAGGGATTTTCAACAACACAAACACCCATGCCTTTGAACAGATTTATCGACTGAAAAAATCCGCTCGTACCGAGAATCGAACCCAGGCGATCCGGCACGCAAGCCAACGCCGTTGACACCGCGCCACGGACCGGACTAAAATATACATAATTATCTTTAATTTAATTTAGAGCAATGTTTATCAACCGATGATCTGCGAGAAAGTTTGTTCAGATGTTGCAGTTGTTGCAGCTATGGCATTGGAGCTAAGGATGCATTCATTTATTTAAAAAAATGCAGCAATAAGCGTTATAACTATTTCATATTAAATAATGTTTTTGTGAAAACAAAAACTAGATTTTTCGTAAAAATGAAATTGATTTTCGAAATATATAACGTTTTGTCCCATTATCTATAGTTTGATCTATATGAAAAAAAAATGTTAGAATTTATCTTGCTTCATTACTCAAGCAAACTTTGCGATAGTTAGTCTGAAGATGCCTCTGAAAGAGGCGAAACACATGTCACAATTAGTTAACACAATACGTGGAATAATCGAAGTTATTTTAAATTTTATAAATTTAATTCATTCTACGGTAAACCAAAAGTATGTCCATACTCTTCAAAGGTTAAAAGTGAATAAATGTAATAGAGAATATTTTTATTTTATTATTGTGTCTAAGTCCTACGCCACTGTAAAAATAATTTTGTGATGGATAGACCTAAGCAGAAGTAACAAAAAAATGACACCATTAGTAAAATGAGACCCTAACAAAACAATCGGCAGCGCATTGTCCCTTGCCATATGAATGATCCCCGCCACACGTCGAGTCTGTCATTGCCACCCCTGTTTTGTTTCGCAGCTAGGGGTGCATCCAGAATGTAGCGCCACATGTATTATCAGACCATGACTGTTTTTCTTGTGCTTCTTTTAAAGTTAAGAGAGTTTTATCAATATACCTATAGCCTGTTCAAGTATAAACGGTTCTTCAATCCGCAAAGAACTCAATATAGACTCAATTCATGACGAAATTCAGAAGCTGTCGGTAATGTTCTACATCAGTGGTTCTCACGTAAAATTTGATTCTCTATCACCTGCCAACTTCTTTGTTTTCTCCAACATAATAAATACGTCCAAAATAACAAAGCGACGTTGGACCAGACTTGGAAGGAAGCAATGAGGTTGCTTTGTGACAGATAATCCTGGAGGCATCGTGTGTCCGACCATTTGCTCCGAATAGTGAGCGGATATGGAAAAGAACTAGGTTGCAGCCAATATAAGAGTGCGGTGGCTTGACTTCGTCAGGGACACGGAGGTAAGAAAGCGGTCAAACCAGCCCCTTATTACGTCCAAAATAAAAAGGTGACGATAGACTTGGCTTTTACATGTGCTGAGGATGCCCCAGTGGAGCTTGAATCTTGTTTGTCTCTTCTATCAACCAAATGGATCCCGTCACCCCGGAAGGTATCTGATGACCATCCTCGATGGGACAACGGGATGACCCACCCAGGAAGAAGCGAAGAGGGTGACTCTTGGACGTGGCCGCCATATACTCCGAACAGGGAGCGGTTATGGGGGAAAAAATCAGTAATACTCGGATCGTGGCGTCAATGATGCATTTTTGACAGTTGTTTTCAAAAGTATGACTGCTTACATATAATATGAATTTTCAAGTTCATTGACAATGATAACATCGCTATATTAATTGCAATTTACTATCGATAAGCGAATGAGTATATTTAGAAAGTTAGCGTGAGGAAATAAATGTTTCACGGTCGTCCACCGCGCGAAATGAAAATTGTCTACCAGAATGGAAATCGACAACGATCGTTTTGTGTAAAAAATTATGTGTTTTAATGATTCGGAACCTCTCCGCCGGAACCGGTGGCATGCGTGAGAGAAAACGAAATTAATGCTCACTGGCTAGTACCGGTATGTACCTTCCGATGGAGAAAAGTGCGATCTGTTTGTACAAAGCGTTTCAAGTCACGGGCATTGTTTACCGATCACGCTATGACAATAATTTCGCATTCAAATTCCAGATAGACAAAAAAAACAGTGATTCAATAGCGTACACATACGCCATACAAAGTACCTGTGTAATATAAAATTCAAAATAACTTTGATTATTCCACGTATTGTGTAAATAATTGTGTCCGTGTTTCGCCTCTTTCAGAGGCATCTTCGGACTTACTATCGCAAAGTTTGCTAAAGTAACGAAGCAAGATTGATTCTAATATTTTAAAATGATACAATTATAAAATGGAGTTTGGGATTTTTCCTTTTTATGTTTTACGTCAAAACAAAACAAACAAATAATATTTGAGAGAGTTTTTCAAAGCTATTTGGACTTTAATCTAATATTGAATTAAACATATTTTAACATTGCTTAGTCTGTGGCGTTGGTATCGGTTTCGGAGCTAACGGGCTTGAATCCCTGAACGGCAGTTTCATGAATTGATTTAACATTCGATTTATTGAATTCTATAATAATGATCGGTCCGTGGCGCAGTGTCAACGGTGTTGACTTGCGTGCCGAACCACCCGGGCTCGATTCCCGGTACGAGCGGATTTTTTCAGTCGATAAATCTAGAGCGACGCATAGTGACAGCGATTAGTTAATCACTAGACCTGTCCTAGTCCTTGTATCCTTTTCATCCCTACTCGCTTCGAAAAAGGAGAGGTTGAGCAACTGAGTAACAAGCAGTTCTCGTAGAAAAAAAAATGTTGAGGTAAACTCCGTGAGGAGTCCATATGCTCCAAGTTGGGAGCGGACATGGAATAATAATTAAGAGTTTCGACTTAAGGTACTTGATGGAATTTCAAAATCAAATTTGAATCGTCTGAATTTTAAAATTTTCCATGAGTTTTGTCGCTGACTACCCGGGTTTCGCCTTTCGGCATCTTCATGTATTTCAAGTGCACGAATGTACTTTATTGAATTCTGTTTGAAGGCTTAGATATTTTTAGATACCTTCCTAACAGATCATGCGAATGGTGCCTAGAGAGAAGGATTAGTTTTCCACTATTTCTTTCCTAGCTCTATCTTTCTATACAATCTATATTCTATAGTATCTTTGAAAATGAGAGGTTGACCAACTGGTAACGAAACAGATCGTGTAGAAAACAGTGATTATTATTAAAACTTTGGTGATTATTTTAAATATAAAATTCCTTGCTCTTCATGTCTGACATTCAAAATATTTTCACGTCAGGAATATCTTTTCGTTTTCCTCGCAAGATTTATTTTGAATATTCATTTATGACAATGAAGCATTTTTACTCTCTCATAAATACCTGAACACAAAACAATGACACGTGTCTTGATTAGGGTTGTCTTACCGGCATTATATAAACCGGGAATTCATCATTATTTTTAGTACCGAAATTCCGATTTGAAGTTAAAAAATACCTGTACTGCCGGATTGTAGAATTAGTTATGGTATGCCTGTCTTGAATAGAACCGGGATTTTGGGCCAATATTGATAGAATCTAGCATTGATGAACGATCCTTTTTCGATGAAATCAGCCTTACAGGCTTATTAAATGGATATTTTGAAAATCTGGTATTCCATGTGATATTTCCTAATAACCGTTTCAATTATTTTGTCATAATGCGATGCCAATTGGCCTTAAATACTTTTTTTCCAAATAATTCAATTTTTTTTGTACTAATTCTACATTTAAATTAAGCTCGGGAATCTTAGAACCGTTTTCACTCATCTAAGCTTGACAAAAAGTGTGTTGAAAAATATAATACTTTTCCAATTAAAATCGACTGATATTTTTGTCCCCTCATGTCCCAGCTTGCAGCATATGGACTCCTCGCGTTTATCTCAACAAGTTTTTCTCCGAGAACTGCTAGTTCTTCAACCTCTCTTTTGCGAGAAGAGTAGGGATTGAATGGATACGAAAACTCGAACAGGACTAGTGGGTAGCTAATTCCTCTGGCTACGCACCGCTTTGTTAGTATTGGAAAGATGGAAAGGGATTTTTAGCAACATAGACACCCATTGCCTACTAGCAGAATCGATAAATCTACTGAAAAAATGTGTTCGAACCCGGGCGGTCAGTCACGGTAGCCAACGACGTTGACCATCAGTGACGGTGGTGACGGGGTGCTGGGGGGTGCAAAATAAAGATTCAACTATTTTTCCGGACTACGGAAGAGAAACAGTTGGTATTGCGAACATCTGAATTGAAAGTCCATGATATAGAAGTGTTTTAAAATCCAATGAATAGGAAAGAACTCTTGCAAAAATGGTTGAATCTTCCTTTGCACCCCCCAACACCCCGTCACCAGCCGTCACTGTTGACCATTACACCACGGACCAGACATTGTGTTATGAAATCGGTACCAAAATTACCGGGATTTTTATATTATTCCGGTATTGCAACCCCTAGTTTAGACAAAGGTATACAAACTATTTACATAAATTAAATAACGAACTTTCCTTGTGGAATTTTATTCTTTTAATTTATATTTGTATTGTATTTATACTGAGCTTGCACTATGCTAGACGGAATTGAAGCTATGTCATATAATTTATTGCCATTCAAGTTGGACCGAAAACAATCAGGTGTGGAAAATTTACGATTTAACGCATTTTAAAATTAATGATGTGTTAAGTCTGATAGAAATGTATTTTTTAAAGTGTAATATTTTTAATTACACACAATCTATTTCCATAACATGATATCATTGTTCGGTCATGTTTGATTTGACGATCAAATACAATTTTGTGATACCCCGATTCTACGTTTTTCAAGGGACCATAAAAAACAAATGATAAATGCGGGAGCCGACGAACGCGGGAAAAGTTAAAATATGAAAAAAAAAAGAAGTAAAACATTCGAAAAACTTATTTATTTGTTGTATTTATCAGTCCTTAATTGTTACAAAGTTGCTTCTATTCAGTTTGGCACTTGAATTTTAACGAAAACCCTACAAATTTGCATATCTTTCTAACAGGGTCATCTATAATCTACGTAAATTAGAGGTCTGCACGGGCTCGGGTTTGGCCCGGTACGAGCGGGTCGTCGCCGGGTAACAAAGGTTTGGGGATTTGTGGCGTTGAAAAGCCGGGCTCGATCCCAAAAGCGACATACAACAAAATATAACAAAAATCAGGCTATTTCCGAATTTCCATGATCGTAAATCTAAATTTAATACTATAATAAACTTCACATTCTCGTGAAAAAAATATTTTCGAAAAAAAATCGGATTTGTTTCGGGCAAGGTTGAAAAATGTCGGGCTCGGGTCGGGTTCGGGTAAGATTTTTGAAAATGAGCCTCGGGCCCGGGCCGGTCCGGGTTGGAGGTCTTCGGGTTCGGACTGGGTAAAATTTTAAAATTTCGGCCCGTGCAGACCTCTAACGTAAATATATCTTTGGAGTAGAAAAATATTTGTATTTTTTCGAAGGCCAATAACGCTTTTGTTAATGTCATTCCAGGTTCAACAAGGCTAGGAAAAATCCGTGGTCGAGTAGCATCGTCTTTGGCTACGGCTGCGAAGCTCGTGTACTCGTATCACACAGCAGGTTACCCTGTTACAGGTTAGGTTGATTAACCAAATTTCCAGAGCACGAATGAACTATTCGCGCACTTGAAATACGTCTTCATTTGTCTTGAAATGCCTGAAGATACCGAAAGGCGAAACCCGTGTCGTTAGCGATAAACTCATGGAAAAGGACAAAATCCCAACGATTAACATTTGAACTTGTAATTCCATCAAGCATCTTTAGTCGAAATCATTAAATTTTGTGTTTATACAATTAAAAGATAGAGAACTTATTAAAAGTTTAAGGCAACGGTCACCAAAATACGGCCCGCCGAAGATTCTCATCCGCCCCTCACGAATTTCCGATTTTTTTGTATATTTTTTTTTATATAGTAAATCGTCTAGCTAGTTGGAGGCTGAAAAATCTCTTATATTTGTTCTTATTAACCTAGTCAGTTGTCAATTCTCAAATAACTACAATTGTTACTTCTTCAAAGCCTGCTCTGCTAATTGTGTATGTTTTTATTATTTTTAATGTTGAAGTAAAAACATCAGTTAATTGCGCAGGCATTTACTTGGTAGTACTCCATTATAATACGGTAAGAAAAATAACAATGTATTTTAATTCTTCAGAAACTATTTTATATTTTGTTGATAGCTATTTCGGCTTACGCTCTCGTCAGAATTTCTATAGAATTAAAATAAATTGTTATTTTTCTTACCCTATTAAAAACATCAGTGTCAAAAATAGTAAAAAATAATCCATTCCGATTTTAAAACCATGTTATTTCGAAATCGTGCAAAATGAGGATCGGATGTTTTTTTTGTTTATATTATTATATAACGTCAGCAAAAACAAATTAATATTCTAATTGGATTCTAGTTATAATTTATTTGTTATCCGGCCCGCCAAGTTTCCGAACAATTTAATCCGGCCCGTTTCTCAAAAAGTGTGGTGATACCTGGTTTAAAGTATGAAGTATTTTTTTAACATAGCTTGGATAGATTTAAAAAATATTTGCTATCCCTAATACAGTAAATAATTTAATTGAGTTGATTTAATCACTGTCACAAGCTCTGTGTTGGCGATAAAACAATTTCCTGAATAATTAAGACAGTTTATGTGACAAAATGTAGCTAGCGAGTCGTTACACCCAAGGTCTTATGTACTTACATAAAGTTAAACAGAATTTTCGTAGTCGACAATGAAATGCATTTCAGGAAATAAAAAGAGTTCCGGGTAGTGAATATCAAAAAGCGTCCATCGCACGCAAATATTATAATCAAACGGAATACAAATTATAATAATACAAGCCGGTACCAGGCAAGCGTTGCAATGTCACTCAAACAAAGAATGTGTTTGTGTTTATTGAAGTGCTTTCGGATAGTCAATATTTTAGATAAATAATTTAGATTTAATTTCACTAACATTAACATTAGTATCTTCGGTAATTTTACTAGGTACTTTGCGTAAGTGCAACAATAAGTTGTCAGCATGAACGGTATGGCAACACATAAAATATGAAAAAACATTGATTTTTATTTATGGTAAAGTGAGACTGTATTCTCAGTGACAATAAATTCTTTTTCAAGCTGTCATTGAAATTAAATTTGACCCCCCTATCTTTAGCCCTATGTTTGTCTGTGCTTTTCTTTCGTTCTCTTTTAAAGAAAGGGACTACTTGCTGAATTTGTTTCATTGAAGCAAACCAAGATTTTAGGCCGGAAAATCATCGACTTGGGCCAATAATTTCCCTGATCGTGACCAGTGAAATCATGCTATCATACAAATCTATTACTTGATAAATTTTCACTGAGAATACAGTTTCACTGAAACATATATAACTTTTAGTCAAGTTATTAAAAAAACAACATTAAAACCTAGCTCTTAAAATGCCCAATGCCCTAAACATATATAATCAAAACTATACCGTATCCGCTCTGGACAAATGATCTAAATACAACATTATGGTTTCTTTATTGATGGACATTGTAACATATACAAGACCTACTGTAAGTTGACTTTCCTATGCCAAAAACTTCCACGCAAGGGCAAGCAAAAAAGTTGTCAAAGTTTCATTGCGATCGGATGAACGGTATGGCAGCGCATAGGGTGTGAACAAACAAACAAAAATTGATTTTTATATATTAGAAGATGTTAAGTTTAATTCGTTCGAATCGGTAGAGATTCCCCATCGAGGTGTTTCAAATAGAGCAGAACAGTGCGACCGAAAAGCATTGTCCCTTTGAAGTGATGGTTCAAATTAATTCTTATTTATTCTGCATTCGTCCATGAACTCCCGTCACGGTTGTATTCATTTTTCTCTGGCTGCTCTACGACCGGCGCCGTCACAGATTTGACATTTTCAGCAACACGCAAAAAAAGAACAGCTTAGGAATCTCAGGAATATGGTACGCATATCGCTTCTTTGTCTCAAAGGCATTTCTATAAGATTCTTCATGAAATAATTGTAAGTATTATCACGAAGACTGGATTTTATTACACTCAGTAAATTACAGGGCTGTGGAGTCGGTAAACAAAGTTCGACTACGACTCCAGAATTTACCAAAAGCACGACTCCGACTCCAACTATTTTTTTTTAATATCGTCACGTTTATTTTCCTATTTTTCCTATTTATGTGTATTCAATGAAATATCAACCCTACCAATCAGGCCAATAGCCAAATTTGATATATTATATGCAAACTAAAAAGTTCAAACTTAAAAAAAAATTCGATTTCGAGTAAAATTCGGCCAAAACCCCGCGACGACTTCTGACTCCACAGCCCTGCTCTTTAGCACTCAGTCAGAACTAGTTTTGACGAGGGCGTAAGCCAAAATAACTATCAACTAATTATTCTATATTTTTTGTAGAATTAAAATACATAGTAACCTTTTTTGTGCGGTAGATGCGTTCTGCGGAAAATCGTACAAAACATTATCTAGATAAAAAGCACTGGATTTTGCACCTTCAGTACGTGAACGACGCGCTGTTAAATACGGTATATAGTCCCAAAGATATATTTCAACAAATATTGTTTTTTGTAATCTAATCGCACAAAAAAGGTTTAAGTTGAGACGACCAGGGTTCCTTCTCCATCTGACTGGCGTCAGACAGCATCCTTCCACGGCGTTCGGAGACGGAACTTAGGGATAGGATGGGAGGAAAGGTATCTCTGTATAGATTTCAATCGGTAATTTATCTTGGCCGAAAACTTTATCCTAGATTCGGCTAATTTATTGTCTTCAAACTATTACATTTTTTTATTCCACACGAATACATTGCAGTGTTTTAAACGCGTAAGACCAAATGAATAATGCTTCCTCCTGGAAGAGGGCGATAAAAAAAACTGATGACTTTTGAAAGAAGGATAACGACTGACTGACTTGGCGGTTATTTTTTTTTACAGCCACATTTATACTCCGTGATTCTAGTATGAAAAACAGCTCGACCGATCAACGCAACGCATTCTGGCCTGAGCTGAATTCAACCAATCACTGCGAAGCCGTCGCAATGAGTCGGTTACATGAATTTATAACAATTTGAATGCATTTATTCGCGTTATATTACTCGTTTGGTCTTATTATTATTGATTGAGGTGATAAATAAGATCGTCCGAGAGAGTTCTGATACCCTACAACATCATGCGGTATCAAAGTGAAGTGGATATCTACCAAGTGAATACCGATTCAACCAATCAATTGAAAAATTTAAGTTTAATTTAATGTCCCGATCTATTTATTTTTTCAGTTCTCGCAACCCTGATTTTAATTGACGTAAGAATTTGTATTCAGGGTATGGATCTTCTCGAAACTGTTTCGAATAACTATCTTTCTGACATATTTATGTAGTTATTTACCCCGGCCATATAATTTTTACTGACTGCATCTTTTAATGCAGTAGTTTTTCTCACCGCCCTAACTCTGTGCAGCAGCGGGTTTTCCGTTTCCTTTGTTTAAATTTTTAATGTTTTCGCGGTAATGAAATGCCCCCGAAAGACTATTCACTCGGGGTTTCTGCATCGCGCGAGTCGCGGTGTCGCCCACTCTCACAAAGCCGACGCCGGGATGTGTCGCCATTTTTTCCCGTGCAATTCTTTGAATGCACTACAGTTTGACGTTTGCATGGTGTCCGTATGATTTATTTAATTTCTCATATACCCGGTCGGTGGTGCAGTAATCAACGTCATTGGTTCCGCGACAGACCGCCTGGGTTTGAGTCCTTGTCAATGGCGTGCACTACAATAAGTGATGAATTAAATAACCTCATTGATAAGTATTGGCTACAATATCCACAAATTAAGAAGCATAAATGAATAAGTTTTTTTACTAACAGCTATTTTTACATCTTTGTCTGCTCCCGATGTGGTGCATATGGCATCCTACTGAAGCATTTCAACAGAAGTTGTTCGATCATTGAAATTGTGCCGCGCATTTGTTGGATTGGTCTTTGAATTTTCCGCGCAGCTAAGAGAAAACATTGGTCCCTTAATGAGTAGATTTATCGATTCTGATCGAAGGCAATAGGTGTTTGTATATATTGGAGAAAATCCCTTCACACCCTTCTGATCCCAAAAAAGGGGGGGCGTTGTGAGAGCGATTAGCTAGTCACTAGTCTTGTAGTAGTCGTAGTGTCTTTTCAAATTAAAAATGAAAGGTTGAGCAACTGAGTAGAGACTCGTTCATTTTTCAAGTACTCGATACTCGAGTAATTTAAAAAATACTCGAGTAATACTCGTAATTTATAAATGAAGATTTATTTCCAATTTTTTTTTTCACTTTTAAACACTGGACAGAAAAACTAGATAGCACTATTTATTGATAGTTCACTTTTTAGCCGACGTTCACAGCAACACAGAGAGTTTTTTCTACGGTGGGAATAAAAAAACAAAACTTTGAACCAAATTAAAATTTGAGACGTTTAATTCTTTATTATTTATGAAATATATGTTTCATAAGTTGAAATTAATGTATAAATTAAATAAAATTATCTTATTTATTTATTATCTATTTATATACACAAATTTGAATTAATATTATATAGTTTGGTACATCTGAAGCTACTTGAATATACTCGAGTAGCTATCTCGAGTAGTTGAGATGTCGAGTAATTGGAGTCCCTACAACTGAGTAACAATCAGTCTTCGTTGAAAAAGCATATGTTCAGATAAACTCCGTGAGAACATCTTGAACAAAAGAAGAAATAAAAGCATGCAATATTATACGTCTCATGTGACACAAATGTATTTGTATAATAATTGAGAATTTCGACTGAAGATACTTGATGAAACTTCTATATCAAAATTGAATAGTTTGGATTTTTTTTTACATTTCCATAAGTTTTGGCGATCTTATTGACTACTTATTATTTGGTCAGTTGCTAATTCGATAAATGGTCAGTTATACATACTTAAAACGGTCAGTTAAAAATAATAAATGGTCTGTTAAAAATAATAAATGGTCAGTTAAAATAAAAAGAAAAATTAATAAATTTGCCTATTAAGGACCATATTTGATAATATTCACAAGCTGTCATTCTAAAACTAATCATTTTTAAAAAAAAAGCTGACAATTTAAATTAAATACTAACCATTTTTAATAAATAACTAAACATTAAAATATATTACTGACCGTTTTATTTAATAACTGACCACATTCACACTGATACAATGACAAATAACCGTTTATAATATTAACTGACCATTTTGATTTTTAACTGCCCATTTATTTATTTAACTGACCAAAACTTGAATTAGTTACTGACCCATTAAATACATGCCGATCTTATTTGTGAACTTGAAATGCCTGAAGATGGCGAAAGACGAAACCCGAGTCATTGTTGTTGAGCACTTTCATCTAAATGCAACTCATTAGGTTGATGATTTGTAATGTTAGCGTCATTCGAAGTACATATACTTATTGTTTGTTTGTTTCTATCCCTTCCTCCCTGCTTCCCGTAAAAAGGAGAAACCCCATTTTTGTAATTTATTATGATAGAATATTATAATCATTCTTACTATATTACTAAAGCAAACGTGCGATAGTAAGTCTGAAGATGCCGCTGAAAATGGCGAAATACGTGAAAAGTTATTTTAAATTTATTATATATCTCATTCTTAATTGTCTTCTCATTTTTTCACCTCGTACCCTCTTAATGTGGAGTATATAGTTTATCAATTAAGCATATCAACAGAAACTGCATTTGACGTTGATTCAATGAGAACAATTTTCTATTCAGTAGACCAGTGGCTCTCATGTGCGACCACTAGAAGCTTTTGCTTTTTGCGGCATATTTCGTATGCATTGTGAATCAAGAAGTGCCCATCAAACTGTTATTAAATGCATGGAAGATGTGGAATGAACAGTGAGAAAAGTATTCAATGCAATTAATACCAGTAGTGAATTGTCAAACAAAAATTTGGTGCGGCCAATAGACATTTCTTTAGGACAGTTTATAATTTTATGAAAAAGCTTCGAGTTAGCTAATCGCACCGCTTCAAATCGTTTATTTTTTGATCGAATAAGTATGGAGGGAGGCATTTGAACACGATTTTTGTGAACTAAAAAAAAATCACAGACTCCCCAAACTATTTCGACTACTGTTCGTAAATTTTTCCTTCAATCCGTTGGGAGAGTTTTCTATTCACCTCGTCTAGTGAACTTTGTTTTTGTTCTTTTTGTGTTTTGGTTCAGTCATTTCTTTTAAATACTTACCTACTCATCTCTAGACTATCTGCTCACATCATTTTTACGCTCGATATAATTCTGAGGCGCGCATTACGCTTTAGAAGTTTCCAACCAGTGTTGCAATATTGTGGTAAAATCGTCAGCTATAGGGAAATTTTGTAGCGCAGACTCTAACAAAAATTTTGATTATTACTAAGAGTCCACTGATTATACTATTACGCAAATGTTTATGACAGCTATGTGGAGTTTGATATTGAATTTAATGTATGTATTATCGAAGTTTGTAAGAAATCATTTGATTAAGTCCCTTCTTTTATACATATGTTTGTAATAAAAATAATAATACATTTTTAGTACTTTTTCCACATAAAATTTATGTGATCAGGACCGGTTTCGCTCATGGCGAGCACTGTCAACTGATAAGCAGTGACGGCAGGTAACGGGGTGTTGGGGTGTGCAATGGAAGATTCAACCATTTTTGCAAGAGTTCTTTCCTATTCATTGGATTTTAAAACACTTCTATAGCATGGACTTTCAATTCAGATGTTCGCAATACCAACTGTTTCTCTTCCGTAGTACGGAAAAATAGTTGAATCTTCCTTTTGCACCCCCCAGCACCCCGTCACCAGCCGTCACTGCTGATAAGGAATACAATAAAACAGTGATATTTATACAAAAGTTAAATATGAAAAACAAGGTATGACAAACATTTGGTAAAACAACTAAGCAAATAAATTGATGCAAATTACAAGGAAAAGTACTAAAAATGTATTATTATTTTTATTATAATGCCCTTCCACCAAGTATGACAGTGAACACCTTAAAAGTGAGCATATGTTTGTATTGTGCTACAATTTTTGTACCAATATATTTACCATAATACGTACTATATATATATTATATTTCTATAGCACAAAATACTCTTTTATCTATAGCCGTCTATATGTTATTCATGTAGTTATGTTTAATTAAGGTATTCGAAAGGTCGTATACAGGTAGCATGAGTTGATTAACTGTATCGTACGTATACATCCGTTTTCAAACATTTAAACAAATATATACTGTTAGAATAAAAGCTCTTAAATAATATTTAATTGAAAATAACATATAAGCTTCATCGTATCGTATACAACATAAAAATATAATTAATATTGGCCGAACATTTTAATTACAATCATGTGAAAAAACTAACCCATTTTTCTTTACTTTTTAAGATAACCAAAATACAAGTTTTACCGGCTATGATTTGTGCCTATTTTAAACATCATCTTTAATTAAAGGCGTTGCTTTGGCCTTATGAATTGTTTGCTAAATATTAAATAGTAATTTATTGTTATGTAGTGTTTTATTACGTATTGAACTATCTTCGTATCCACTTTGATATGTCTATTTGCCACATGACGTTACATAATTATTTTATATCTAGTGGCATTCATTGAAAACATACATATGTTTCTTTTATCCTTCGGTGCCAAATTCACGTTGAAACTTACCTTACTTAAATAATACAAGCCCAAGTACCGAGACAATGTGTATCAAGCCATAAATTTATCATCTGTAGTTATTTAATGGTAATTTTTTAAATGTCGGGAGTTTGAACAGACCTCTAGCAACGTAGCAACACTGTTTATACGTGTTGGTGACAATGGTGACATAATGCTTGCAAAAGGAAAACTGAAAGTAGGAGGGAAGGAAGACAATGAGCATATTTCTTTTGAGTCAACCTGTATGCTGCACTTTGTAATTTTCACAATATTGAAATGGTGACAGTTTGTTCAATATACGTTGTAACGATACCATTTCAATATGAATACATCAAGTAATTTGCATAATTAAGAATTTCGACTGAGGGTGCTTGATGGAATTTCAATACAAATTGGAATTGTTTGTATTTTGTACTTTTCCATGAGTTTTATTGCTAACGACCCGGGTTTCGTCTTTCGGCATCTTCAAAAGCCAAATTTGATATATTAATAGTATTCGAACCCGGCTTCGCTCGGACCAGTTTGGGGTTATGTTCACCTCGGCGCGTAAATTCAGACGGGCCAAGTTGAAACAACTTTTTTCAAAATTCAAAAGTCTAGGTCAATTAAAATGGAATTAAAGTGAACATTTCAGACTGGCATTGACATTTCACAGCCCCTTTCATATATTGACAGCCCCATTCTCGCCCATTAAAATGTCCAAATTCAAGGAAAAAATCTAATTTGCTGTCAAAGAAATGTCAAATAATACCTTCACGTAAATAAAAACATTATTATATTAATAAAAGCCGGGAAAAGTTCAGTAGAAGACTAATTTATTACATTTTGACTAAATGTCTTCGCCGATAAAAAAATCAAACATATTTTCTTTCATATTCGTTTTTATGGCAACTTAATGACCAACAATGCAAAAGGGAATTACAGACCCACAGACATACATACGCCGTTTCGGTTTTATATATGTACTACTCGATACTCGAGTAATTGGAGTCTCTACACACACATTGATAACGAAACAAATTTACCGTCGAAACTTTCGCGAGCGAAATCAATTCGTTTGTTTGAACTTGCAACAACAATGCAAAAGGGAATTACAGACATACATCCCCCGTTTCGGTTTTATATATAAGATGTGCAAACATAAAAAGTTCAAACTTTTCGAAATTTCTGACACGGGCCAAAACGTTGCGACGACTCCGACTCCGGCCAAAAAACCGCGACTCCACGACTCCGACTCCACCGCACTGGTTAAATATTCTTTCTGCTCAGATTGATTACTGACTAACTGTATGTCAAAACGGCTAGAATTACCCGGTGCAGATTTTTATCAACCTTTTTTTGATACAGTTAAACTGATGATAAGAATAAGCCACGTTTTTGGTATTTATTGTAAAAACTAACGAAAAAAATTGAGAACGGATCCAAAATTAAATCGTTCATAAACTACTACGGACCCGCGTTATTGTCAAAGATTTTTGGACCCCAGTTTGAGCCGTCGTCACACAAAAGAATAATATTCTGGAATTCGTCAAACGTTTTCGGGGGCGTTTACAGAACCTGGTCATTAAATCGATGCACTGGCAACCTGTCCGAATTATGTGCACTGAATATTACAGGTATACGTTTTAACATTATTTCTATGTTGAATTTGATCTAATTTTAAATTCGCCCTGAATGCTTGACTAGCTATTTTCGTCCATGATTTTGTGAGGTGTTCGAAAGATGTGTTTCTCAAAGTGCTTTGTTACTTGTAATATACAAATAGTTAAAAAAATATTAACACAATTTTTGTACTTATTCTACATAAACATCGAAAACAGATGTCTGTGGCGAATATTAGGAGTACGGTGGTTTGACTTTGTCAGGGACACGGAGGTAAGAGAACGGACAAACCAGCCTCTTATTACGTCCAAAATAAAAAGGCGACGGTGGACATGGCTTGGACGAGTGCTGCGGATGCCCCAAGTGAGCCTGAATCCTACCTGCCTCTTCTATCAACCTGATGGATCCTGACGCCCTGGAAGGTCTTTGATGACAACCTGGGAAGAAGCGAGGAAGCTGGTGGGTGATAAAGAATCCTGGAGACACCGTGTTGCGGTTATATGCTCCGAATAGGGAGCGGATATGGAAAAAAATCCAAATAAAATTTACCATGAAAAGGGTCGGATTTTCAACTAGTAAGAAATACAATCTTAAACAGTAAGTACAAACAGTAAACACATTTAAAGTGATTATTTAAAATCTATTTTGTTTTCCTCGAATTATCAATGAGCATCAGAATGTGATACTAAGATTCTCAGTACATTTTTTGTTCTGCTGTCTCCCTGGAAGTTCGAATAAATCTGGCTGGAAGAAAAAATGGCGGTCATAATTAAGCTAGTTTCACAAAATATGTTTTTTTCTTTTAGAAAATTTCGGCAAATACCTGAATTTTTATTGAACACATTTTTCAAATTAATAATGTAACTGATGAATAGTTAAAGTTTGACAGTCACTGATATGATGCACAAGTACAGAATATATAAAGTTCTCTGTCGTAATTTTGACAGGGTAGAGACGTGGAACTTGAATGGCTCCTTTACAAATCAGTATAATATAAAATATAACAGTTGCAAACAAACTATTCTGCAATATCAAACATATTTTGACAATCGATAAACTACAATAATTTATAAATAAAAAAAGTTTTCTTTACTTTATATCGAGAATGTTGAATTTGATACGTTAAGAAATATTTTCAAATATGATATATATTTTTGTATTCGAATTTTTATTTGGTAAATAGAGTCCGCTTGCAGTTCTTTACATTAATTTCACCGCCAAAGCGAATGATAAAACATTTTCTTTCATAATTCGGCAGAATTATTTTACACAACAAATATTATTTTTGCTGGTGTTAATTGAAATTTAAGTAAGGGACTGGCAGTTCTAAAAATCCAGTAAACTCTTCAAGTTTATATCATTCTGAACATTGATGAATTGAAAATTTGTTTACTGATTTAACAATTAATACTCGTGATGCGTTATTGCGGATTTTAGCCAAACAAGCCTTTATATCAGAGCCGACTCCAAAATTTATCAAAATCACGACTCCGACTCAGAGGCGGATTGAGCACTTGGGAGGCCCCAGATGCAATAGAGTTATATGCATAAATAAAAAGTTGTTCTCGACTTGGTTTCCGACTCCATAGCCCTATTATATATAGCTCAATCTTTCAGCAAGAAATCTCACCAGCTTTCATATGTCACCTTTTATATGTTCACTGTCAATTCTTCGTGGAATGTCATGAACTTGCAATGCGCAAAACCTGTCTTGGCCAAAATTACATATATTAGTGCATTGTTTATTTATTTAAAATATGAAATGAATGGAGAGGGATTATGAAACTAGGATCGCGCTATGAAAAAATCTGTCCGAACCGGGCCTCGAACCCGAACGGTCCGACACGGATGCCAACGACGTTGACCACTGCACCACGGGCCGGACTAAGCAAGGTGATATATTTTATTACCCTGCTTTTTTTGTTTTTGTTTCATTACGATGAAGCTTTTTTTCAACTGTTTTTATGCTTCCATGAAAATACAATTTTTGCAATAGAATCGACGATATGTGGTTGGATTAACAGTAATATGTTTTCATATTCCTTATGAGTTCTACCTCCAGTATAAGTTTAACGAATATGAAATGAAATATTCGTCATACACTTTGGAAATCATTGAAACATGTTGCACAATAAGGGCAAGGGCTCGGGTCGTTATCCAAACTGATTTCGTTATAAACTTTACTGGTTTACCCTTGCACCTGTTTGGATTTATCTCCAAGGTCAAACGTTGCGTGGGAACGCGCCGTAAGATAGATAGGGAAAGGAAAATTCGATTTTAATACTAGGGGTTGCCTTATAATTGAGGCAATAAACGTGTGCATAGGGAAGTATCAATCACTACAAGATCCACTTCACGAATAAATCATAAATTGTAGCAAATTTTTTTTGAGCACGGCGAAAAAAATAGCAATTTATTTTAGCTCTACAAAAATTATATTGGAAATAGTTGATAGCTTTTTCGCTAACTAACTAACTTTTGTTCTGACGAGGCCGTGGACGGAAGCCGAAATATCTATTGAGTATAAATTAAATATATTTTTTATTTTTGTAACCATATCCGCTTCCAACTTTTTTAATCTCAACATATGTTTTTCTACGACAACTGCTTGTTACTCAGTTGCTCAACCTCTCTTTTTCGAAGATAGTATGGATGGAAAGGATAGGAGGACTAGGACAGATTGGAAAGGTGGGAAGGGATATAGAACTAAAAAACTAAAGAAGTTTTTCATCGTGCTCTAATGTAAAAGATATATAATATTTTTTGTTACTTTTTTATTATACATATGTATGTGATGTATATTTTGTATAGTTTTGTCATGTCTGTATTAGATTCAATATTGCTTAAAGGAATAGCTTCTATTGAGATAAACTCCATTGCCAATCCATATACTCCGCATCGGAGTGGACACGGTACCTTACAAAAAAAGATATTTTTTTTTTGTATAATCTGTGCATGTTTCTTCCATTCTTATATAATAAACTTTTCCAAAAAAAAAAAAAGATTTTGCATTAATAACAACCAGTTCGCCTAAATAAACGAAAGATTTTGAATTTTTTAGTACCACTTCGACATAAAATTTTGATAAAGTTCAGACCCGGTTTCGCTCAAGAACTAATTCATGCAATTAGAACGTAAAAATGTATTTCAATACCACCAAGAAGTTATCACCTTACAATTGATCTTTTGGAAATGTTAAAAGTTTTATTTTAATAAAAAAATATTTGGCATTACAGCTAATGACAATGCGCCAAAAATTGTTTTTGTGAAAGTCATACTAGATAAACTCGATCATAAATAATGAATCAGTCAAGAACAACTCAACGAAAAATTACATACCAACCATTTGCAAGATCTCTTTTCAATTGAAAAAATCCAGGGAATTCAATCCGGGCCCACCTGATCGCTAGAGAAGAGCCCTTGCTACTAGACCACTGGGACCGACAAAGGTGGTTTGCACATACATCTAAATCTATCTTTCTTAATTAATATAAGATTTAAAATAACTTTGATATTGACACGTGTTTCGCCTCTTTCAGGGGCATCTTCGGACTAACTATCGCAAAGTTTGCTTAAGTAATGATTACTAGTATTAGTAAGTCCGAAGATGCCGTCGAAAGTATTCTTAATTATAATTGAAATATTGTGTAGATTGCAACATCTGTTAATCTACATGAAATAACTATTAATTTACGGTTTATGATATGAAGCTACCCCATTTTGAAAAGCATCCCGTCCCATTATCCGAGAATTCCGTTGGACCCATTCTCATTGTCACCGTCGGGGAGAAAGCTTTATCTGAATAGTAAACAAGTGGAGAAAAAATAATACATAATTTATACTTACACGTATAAGCTTAAAAAAAATACACTTGTCAACTGAACCTGTGGAGGCTTTTCCAAGAACATCACGCTCATGGATTTAATTATTTATATTGGTATGATGGGGATACAGTATTAATATAATATACATGGGGATCAGAGTTTATCAATGGAACTAAGTTTCAATTTTTAGTTTCACTCAAGTTTTTAAACGAATATATTAAAAACGTCGCCTTTAGAGAAAATGAATAAAACTGTATCTGCTAAAAAAATAGGTAAAATCGATTGCTGCCTGTTTTTCTGGCTCTCCAGAAAAGTATAGAAAAATAAGTTAGGTTTCTCTGTCTTAAAAGGGCCGGAATGAAACTGCCGAATGACACATTTGAGTCGTATAGCACTAAAAGTAGAACTATCTCATATTTTTCTAAACTGAAGTTATGGTGTCACATTATTCTTCTGGCCATTGTGTATGGTTAGTAGTAAAATATTTGTACAAAGATTATGTACATGCGCTATAAAAACGTAAAAGAAAATGGTGGTTGGTATCAAAATCAGAACCGTTCACGACTTTGGAAACAAAAGTAAAGGGTCTTTTTATAAGGACGCTTAGTTTTGAAATGTAAATAAAACAAGTTGTTTGTGAGATTTCGACTAAATTTTAATTTCATTTGTAAGTATATTTTACGGCATTAAATATGGAATATAGCATCAAATGTCTGCCAATATCCATTCATTATAAAATGGGCCATGTCGCTAAAGTTGACTTTTTTGACAAATTTGGGTAAACTTCCAACTGCTCCAGAACCCAATCAGGCGTTGTCTGTGGTCGTTTACCCGAAGTTCCTTGGTTAGTTGGATTTTATACGGGTGCAGACATAAGGCCCGATTCAAAATTCGCCAAGTTGAAGTCGCAGAAATGCCAAGTTCTTATGAACAACGAGAAATAAGCTGCCTTGGGTTTTCCTGTACACTTTCACACACAGCAGCAATGTTTTCACCAGATATTGTATTTTGATGACGTACCAAACTGGTTGACTCAAATTTGGCCACTAAACAATGAATAATCTACTCAGCAGGACAAAGTAACATATTTTGAGCGTCCCTATTGAAATACCCTATATAATGGTTGTTCAATCGTACATTGGAACAATCACAGAGTTATCCTATGTGATGTTGCAATGTTAACATTTATTTTAAGTTTCAGTCTTGTATGGGCTATTTTTTAAATTGAAAAAAAATAAAGCTCAAAAAGCCAACTAAAAATTATTCGTGTTTTTCTCGAAATGGCGAAAAGTGGATAGTTCTACTTTAAATACTATAAGAATCATTTATTGGTTTCAGTTATAACTTTGTGGAAGTTGAAATGTTTTTCAACGTAGCCAAAGTTAAATTTTAAGATGCTAATGAAACAGACAAGCGAAACAGGTGTCACCATTTTTGAAGCAATACGTGGAACAACAAGGTTATGAAATTAATTGTATATGAAGCCAATGACGTTGGCACTCGACCGCGGATCCCGAATTGTATTTTGAATATGCACAATGTAGTAGAATTACCGTTCATAGAAATTCCTTAATACTATCGTTCTATTCTTACAAAGATAGCGCCATAAATAGCAACAAAGTCTTCGAAATGTTTCCCGGAAGTGGATAAGTATTATAATAATTGCAGCAAAAAATGTCTGCCAAGGTCTCGACTTCGAATCTATAAAAACTCAGTGCGCCTAACGTAACAAGAAGGTGACCATTCCTTTTGACATAAAAATGATGTCATTAAAAATTTTGTATCATTTAGTTACCTGATAGATTCCGACGTCCCGGAAAGCCTTTTATGACCATCCTGATGTACTCAGGAGAGATTTTTTCAGTCGATAAATCGATTCTGCTCAGAGGTAATGGGTGTTCGTGTTGTTAAAAATCCCTTTCCCACCTTCCCGATCCCAAAGAGTGCCGCATGACAGCTATAAACTACCCTCTAGTCCTGTCCCTAGTCTTCGTATCCTTTCCATCCCCCAATCTCTTCGAAAATGAGAGGTTGCGCAACAGAGTAACAATCGGTTCTCGTAGATAAAAATATGCTGAGATAAACTCCGTTAGGAGTCCATATGCTCCAATTAAGGAGCGGACATGGTAAAAAAACGTCAGAGCTACATATATTTAAACATTCACTAACTTTTCTATAAAGTATACTGGTGAAGAAAAGGTACACAATACATCATCATATCTCGTGTAGCATCTTAATGTTATATTGAGATAATATAGTATTAATTGGGACAAAACACTGTCTTCAAAGTGCATGGTCACCGCAGTGGTAAATCTATTGGACGAGGAAGTAAAACGCAGAGACAAAAGACGGAGGCAGGAAGAAGCATTGACCTTCGGAGCGAGTTGACTGTTACTCTTACTGAATGTTGACGCTCCGGAGCTGATATCAGTAATAATAATATTACCTCTGCTGCTCGCTCGATCGCCTCATTGCCTCCCTCCGCACCTGACTACGACAAAACATTAGGAGCTACCTGTTGACGATTCGTTCCACTGTGTCAGATGTTGTTTGACAGGTCTGCACCTGGGACTTTTTTTCGCCGCGTATTTTTTGCGAAATAGAATTTAAAATGAACGATTACACACTTCTTTCAAAGACAGGTATCTGATTGCTTCACACTATTGGTCTGCCCGGCCCGGCCCTCGGGTCGGGTCGGGCTGGCTCGGACGCAAGCATACAACAAAATATAACAAAAATCGGGCTATTTCCAAATGAGCTCACAATTATCGTAAATCTAAATTTAATACTAACTGATAAACTTCACGTTTTCGTATTAGTCATCTTTTCGACCCATTCGAAAGAACAAGATGCATAGTTCTTAGTTATTCTTCAAAGTCGCCAGCCGGTCTAGTGTACTGATGTACATGTCTATGATTTCTCTTCTATTACAATTATAATAAATTCAATTTATTTTGTGAGTGTTCGCCACAAATAATTTCAAAAAAAGTCGCCCGTAGTGGTAAAAGTTTGGTCACCCCTGCTATATATGTTTACTTTTTTCAGCTTATCCGAGGCCAAAGTAAGAATTATTTGAGGAATCGTGAAAATGAATTCTTTATTCTTCCAATATGTATAACAAGCCTACCGATGGGGATATATCTAATTGGCGGTATTGCTTCGGATGTCAACATATTCCAGTGAGTGAGCGAAACGAGTTCAGAGAAGTACTATTTTTATGGAAAGATGTTCTTTAATTCTAAAATTAATGTTTCGACGTATTTTCCCTACATAACAAGCTAGGCAGTCTCCACAAGAGATGTGATAGATACCATATCACCATGTGATAAAGATTTTACGCGGTCACACAAAATTTCCGCGTTAACCGTTCCTCGATTTCTCGATTTCCTCGATTTTATGTTTAAAAATTATGGTCACGTCACAAATATTATCCCGATTAACGGTTTTTGTTGAATATTTCTTAGAAGTACATTCGACCCCTTCCAATCGATTCATAGAAAAAACTGAGACTGCAAGTGTGCACTTGTTTTCGATTCATTGTCATAATGTTTCCGGTAATTACTGAGCATCTGTGGCTTCTGTAGAAGAAGAAAGCGAAAAACGCAATAATGAACATTAAAAGCAGGCCTTCGAAAAAATAAAAATATATTTCTATTTCAAGGATATGAATAAATCAGTTAAATTTTTTTTAGAATTTGAGGGGAATTTGTGTTAATTGAAGAAGCAACGTAGTGTTAAGGATTTTATTTAGAAATGAATGTTATAGGTATAATAAGAATTAATTGTATATTTTTTACGGTCTCTTGAAAAACTTAGAATCGGCGTTTCACTGTATGTACTTCAAATTTGTCTCACAAACACAACCGTCGACGAACCAGGCTTAGTTTACCGTTCTTTTGAAAAAGTGCTTTGTAATGAGTTCCGAAAAATCACCAAGCCAACATCCGAAAACAATGGTCCTTTTTTAAGCCTCTTCATTTACATTTCAATTTATTCAATGAACCATACTGTAATGAAAGAAGTCTCTCAAAGCATGTTTTCTTTTCCTCTCTGAGTGTTTCTCGTTTTTTTCTGTGTGACATTTCATGATCTATAGCAGGGTTTCCCTAACTTTTTTCTGCAGTGGAACATTTCGCGAATCTGGAAATTTTAGCGAAACACTTAGCTTATTTTTTCGGCTTGATACTTAATTGCTCAACTTCTCATTTTCGAAGAGAGTAGGGATGGAAAAGATACGAGTACTAAGGACAGGGTAACCGGACAAATCAGAACATGACAATTCAGAACATGACGTTTCAGAACATGACTTTTCAGAATATGACATTTCAGAACATGACATTTCAGAACACGACTTTTCAGAACATGACATTTCAGAACAAGACTTTTAAGAACATGACATTTCAGAACAATCGGCCTATCTACGGACACCGTCCGAGCGCGCTCGCTTTATAATATTGGGTTTTCACATACATATTGGTCTATAAACAATTAACCAATTATGAATAGGGCTGCCACAACAAGAAAATAGCTGTAATTATGAGAACGCCGAAATTAAAATAAATGTTCACTAACTATTGTAGTTAGTTCGTCACACATGAATGAGACAACCTGATCGTGTTCTTATTTAGTAATAAAAAAGATGGTTGACACGGCACAAACACACAGTGGATAAACACAAAAGTTGGAATATGTAAATGTCCCGACACATTATTAGGCTGGCGATGCGAACTGTGAATGCGAATTCTTATCTACACCCTTTAATGTAAAAAGCATCCATTTGATTTGGAATGTTCGTTGAAAGAAGCGCATTTGAGATAAGATAACGCGCTTTTTATCGCGTATGAGCAGTGAAGTTTCAATCATTGCAATTAGAAGCGACAATATAAATGATTTTCGGCCAATAATAATCTGACTTATTTTATTTTTTATTTAATTGCGACGAAACCAGTCAATTAAAATCATATTTTTTTACTGCAAAAGATGTAAAAAGCAATGATTTAAGAATACCAAAAGTTTACACATTGTATCACTAGTATTAAGATAGATATTTAAGATTAAGTAGCAGTGGTGGTCGACTGTTTCACATTCAGCCTGGCAAAAGTTCAGTAACATTGTAATAGGAAAGGTTTATGCATCGTATACAGTCACTATCATCCATTAATTATGAATGGAAAATTTTGTTTTGAGATTTGAATCCTAGACTTCTTCACAGAGTTCATTGCAACAATACTGGATAATATTGATCGGAGAAAATATGGAGGTTTCTGGTAACTGTTATTATTTTGTTAATTGAAATAAGGAAGTATTTAAAAGTAACCACTTCTCTGTAACTAGGCAATTGTTAATTAACTATCTTATCGGTGTTAGACATTTAACACAATATAAATAAATTAAAATATTGTCATTTTGCCATACACTTCCTGAATCTAATTTGCATTTAAAATGCAGGGTAATTACGAAATATTCTTATGGACAATTAATTATTTAATTATGTAATTAACAACAGTTATAAGTTTATGTATTCATTTCTGTTTTTAGCTTGAAGGTATCGATGGAAGATCTAGTTTAGATACTATATTATGTATGGTAGCTGTATATAAAGGGTATTTCAATAGGGACGCTCAAAATATGTTACTCTGTCCTGCTGAGTAGATTATTCATTGTTTAGTGGCCAAATTTGAGTCAACCAGTTTGGTAAATAATCGGCCAACACCTACCTGTGCGTCATCAAAATACAATATCTGGTGAAAACATTGCTGCTGTGTGTGAAAGTGTACAGGAAAACCCAAGAGAGCTTATTTCTCGTTGTTCACAAGAACTTTGCTTTTCTGCGACTTCAACTTGGCGAATTTTGAATCGGGCCTTATGTCTGCACCCGTATAAAATCCAACTAACCAAGGAACTTCAGGTAAACGACCGCAGACAACGCCCGATTGGGTTCTGGAGCAGTCGGAAGTTTACCCAAATTTGTCAAAAAAGTCAAACTTTAGCGACATGGCCCATTTTATAATGAATGGATATTGGCAGACATTTGATGCTATATTCCATATTTAATGCCGTAAAATATACTTACAAATGAAATTAAAATTTAGTCGAAATCTCACAAACAACTTGTTTTATTTACATTTCAAAACTAAGCGTCCTTTTAAAAAGACCCTTTATTAATTATATTTGAAAACACGTTTGGGGTGACACTTTTCTCAAGATAGGAGTAATAAGGTTGTCGAAGAAAACTATGAAAGATTATATATAGCATATCCGGTATGCAGTAAAGCCTACGATCTAGTGAGACCTCCAAATGATATTATCCTGGGCTCCGCTTGGCGATAGGAATGATATGCGAACAAATTGTTGTCTATATTTAAATTCGTTGCAATTATATTGATTGAACCGGCATTTATGATTTAAGCACTTTCAATAAATAAAAAATCTATTAATTGTCTAATCATGATCAGGACCTGTTGCTCTCATCAACTGATTGAATGTAAATACGAAAAATGTTATTATAAAACTGAGTAAGACAAGAAAATTATGGCAAACGATTGGAGTAAGAAATATAACAAGACTCGAATCCGACTCCACAGCTCGGTATTTTTGACGTGACAACGTCTTATAAATCCATGAACGCCCGCTGCACGCACGAAAAAACATGACTCATTGTCCCGTTTGTCGCGTTACACCGAAGGCAAGCGTGCGAGCGAGAGCGCGGATAAGCGATAGAGAGGCACGATCGGCCTACCGTTCGGATTGTGCCGCATCTATCTCTCTTCCACGCGATTGGTCGATGCGTCTGAGTAGAAAAGAGACAGCGGCAGCACACAACTTATACACCTACAGTACCTACACGTGATCTGTTTACAACTGTTTATAAAGTGAAGTGAAATGTTAATGTGGTTTTCATTGTTTATATTACAACAACAATTGCGGCAATAAAGGTAATTAATTCTTGCATATTAAAAATCTGATTAACGTATAACAAATATACACAATATCGTATCCATACAAAATAATGATAATTCAATTAACATGATTCCATTTTATTCATAAAAGTATGCAATCATTTCATCAATGTTTTCTTATGACGTTGTCACGTTAAACTATCGTCCGTAAACCGACATTACAGACACCAATTTTTTACTACATATATCCGCTTCCAACTTCCAAGTAGATCCAGCATATGGACTACTGACGGTGCTTATCTCAACGCATGTGTAAAAATATATTAAGTGAGTAAAAGATAGGGAAACAGTTCAAATAAAAAATGCGAAGGAACTTAAATTATTCAAACTACTTTTGAATCATCTTTTTCAACAGTGTTGGTGGTACGGTTATTATTTTATGCATCTACGTAAGCATGTCATTTGTAGATTGGCCGAACTCGGTGACCGAAGCTTTACACATGGTTTCAATATTATATGTGAAATTAAATTGGTTGCGACGCATCAACGACGTTTCGGAATCCGTCCCGCAATCATTCAACCGTCGTTCCTGCCTCCCTCCCTTCGCTCTACATCACTCAGTTCCAAGTTCCAACCATCATTAACGATAACACCCCACCGCCTCTCTTCTTAAGCTACCAAGACGCCATTGTCCGCACCGGCACGCACGCGGTTCGTATCCGAGTTTATCCCGCGTTAATAACTGTACATATATTGAAACACAATAAAAACATAAAAAATACAGTACAATTTTAAGATTAATTAATTTATTTATTGTAAAAAAGTTAAATACGTGGCTTTACAGCTGACGCCAATACGCCATGCATTTTACAAATTTATAAAAATATCACAAAACATGTTACACAAAATTAAAAAATAAATAAACAAATGTGTTTAACAGAACAGAAACATATTAATCATATAAAAAGAAAACGATTATAAACAGAGAAAGTTCAACCAAGTTCACTGCCGAAGATGTTCACATCGACAGGCAGTGTATTCATCAACCGAACAGGCCTTACGACTGGCGACTCATAAAGACCTCCGTGACAAACAAGTTCTGACAAAGAACATTGATTGGCCTTGGCTACGACCAGTGACTGGTAGGTGAAACTGGGAAGATTCAACTATTTTTCCGTACTACGGAAGGGGAAACAGTTGGTACTGCGAACATCTGAATTGAAAGTCCATGCTATAGAAGTGTTTTAAAATCCAATGAATAGGAAAGAACTCTTGCAAAATGGTTGAATCTTCCTTTGCACCCCCAACACCCCGTCACCAGCCGTCACTGGCTACGACCAAAGCTCAAAATTAATGTTTCAGGATGTCAGGGTTATATCGGTCTTGAATTAGAGGAAATGTTTCAATTTTGAAATTTCGACTAAAAAAATGATCAAACGAAAGCATTCCTAAAAGAAACTTGGTTGGATATTACTCCATTAAAGAATTGATTGAAAATGTTTGTAACCAACTGAAAACAGTCAACCCTGCTATAGCGGACACTTCCATAGAGCTTTTTGCCATAGAGTATGCGGCATTTTCCAAAGGCACGTCACTTGTTTACAAACTAAGCACATATAATTTTATTTAAAATGTAAAATTTAGAAAAACGTTTGATTTACTTCAAATCACAAAATACGATTAAAAAAAATCAAAGCCCAAATTTTGTATGAGTGCCTATGTTTTTATAGCGTACTCCATTTCCTCCCGCTATTGTAGGGTTGAATGCAGTGGCGGCTGGCGACAGATATTAAATTTAAAAAAAAAATTCAACTATTTTTCCGTACTACTGACAGCCAAAAATTCATAAGACTGGCACTCCACTCCGTTGGTATTGCGAACATCTGAATTGAAAGTCCATGTTATAGAAGTGTTTTATAATCCAATGAATAGGAAAGAACTCTTGCAAAAATAGTTGAATCTTTTTTTGTACTCCCTCATATTCTGTCACCGACCGCCACTGGTTGAATGTATTTGCATGTTTTCATTATTAAATACATCTTTATATGTGTAGTCTATATAAATTACGTCCAATGCTTGCCTCTAAGCTGAGAGGTTAACTGCGGGGAAAATTTCAAAGACTGAGCAGACCAATCCAACAAATGCGCGTCATAATTTAAATCACTGAGCAAAATTTGACGCGCGACCAAATAGTGACACGCGTTTCAACTCTTTCAATAGCATCATCAGACTTACTATCGTTTCTTACATCATACATTACAAAATGAAGGCTATGATTTTCCCTTATTACAGAACAAAGGGGATAGATATAAACAAGAAATTATTAAAAAAATATTAACTAATGACTTGCAATTATTTGGAAGGGTTTAACCCATGAGAAATAAATTTAACAGTGGCAAGTAACCTGTCATATTTAGGATATTATTGAATTAGTGGATAGTTTTACTTATTTATAAAAATATAAGTTATTAATTGGAAAACCCTTTTTATTTACTCGGTGTATTATTTTTACATTACTTATTTGCAGGGCTGTGGAGTCGGTAAAAAAAAATCCGACTTCGACTCCAGCATTTACCAAAACCACGACTCCGACTCCCACTAAAAAAAGATTAATATCGTCACTTTTTTTCCCTAATTTTCCTATTTATGTGTATTCAATTAAATATCAACCCTATCAATGCGGCCAAAAGCCAAATTTGACATATTAAATGTAAAAACAAAAAGTTCAAATTTTTCAAAATTTCTGACTCCGACTCCGACTCCGACTCCACAGCCCTGCTTATTTGATTAATATTGTTATCATTTTCTATTAGGTGATTCTCAAAAAACTACCTCAAAAACTCAATCTTACATTCTAATATTCAAATTTTTACCTGTCTATCCTACATAATAAGCTTGGCAGTCTTCACAAGAATTGGAGCAGATACCACTCATTTAACATTTTTAAATCATTTGTATTAACTCAATGGAGTATTTCCAAGGAAGTTATTTCAAATATATATACTGTCTATTTGGTTGAATAAAAAACACAACTAACAAAAACAATGATCTGTGCATAAATATCATACCATGTAGTCTTTTATGGTATATTTTGGGCGGGGACGAACTGTCTGCGGAGAAGTAATGGCTCCTATAGTAAGCAGCCTCCACGAGGATGTCGAACAAGATTCCGGACGGACAAAGGAAGCTTCTTACTTCTTCTTACCTGCTCATAAAGAATTATTACGATCGACCACTAACGCCCGAGGCTAAGCTAAGCAGTGGCGGGACGTGGCGGCACAATTAATATTAGCAGTTCAATTTTTATAATTAAATAAAAAAACTCGGTTTACGGACGATAGTTTAACGTGACAACGTCATAAGAAAACATTGATGAAATGATTGCATACTTTTATGAATAAAATGGAATCATTTTTATTGAATTATCATTATTTTGTATGTATACGAAATTTTGTATATTTGTTAAACGTTAATCAGATTTTTAATATGCAAGAATTAATTACCTTTATTGCCGCAATTGTTGTTGTAATATAAACAATGAAAACCACATTAACATTTCACTTCACTTTATAAACAGTTGTAAACAGATCACGAACTGTAGGTGTATAAGTTGTGTGCTGCCGCTGTCTATATTTTCTACTCAGACGCATCGACTAAATCTCGTAGATGCCTTTCCAATCCGAAAGGCCGATCGTGCCTCTCTATCGCTTAAGAAGTTCGCTCGCACGCTTGCCTTCGGCGTAACGCGACAAACGGGACAATGAGTCATGTTTTTTCGTGCGTGCAGCGGGCGTTTATCGATTTATAAGACGTTGTCACGTCAAAAAAAAATTAAACATTTAAATATTTTACCGCACGCTACGTCAATGGCCTTTTTTGTGTCCCTGAGATAACATCAAGGGGCCAAAACATCTGAACGTGGAAGTCGGTTGGTTTGTAACAGGTCCGGCCATGAGCGCCCTCAGGCATCTTGCGCTCCGTGCAATGCTGTCGGCTTTTGTACACCTACATGCCAACACACTCCGGGTCTATCAAAATCGTATCTTCATTATGGGATCCTTTGACAAAGGAAGGACGACATAAAATACGGTTTTTTTGTTTTGTTTTTTATTTCTATAATATTGATACGACAGTAGAGGATCAGTTTAATAAAAGTGGGCTTAAGTCTTACACTAGAGTCGAATAAGATATTGTTTTTATACTTTATATAATATTAAAGCAAACCTGAATCTGAATAAAAACTCTGAAACTCTGAAAGTTTATTCCAAGAAATCGGACCTATTGTTTTTGATTTAAAACGGCTTTCAAAAGAAAGATATATTATAATACGGTGAAAAAAATAGCTATATATTCTAATTCTACAAAAAATATTTTATATTTGTTGATAGCTATTTCTGGCTTACGCCATCGTCAGAACTATTCGATACGATAGTTCGTTATAATATCAATGGTATTTTTCACCGTATTATAATGGAGTTCTACCAAGTAAATGCCAATTCAATCAATAAGATATACTATCACTATGTAAATCGACAGACCACTGAGCAATGAATAAATGTTCACCTTACAACAGACCAAGATTACAAAAAGGTTAAGAAAAATAGAATTTATCATATTTATTAGTGTGTTAATTAAAGAAACACTTCTATATAATATGCATCAATCAAAGACCTATCGAAATTCGCGAAAATATATGCAAATATTAGGGTTTTTACAACACCATACATTGTTAAAAAAAATTAATGCGCAATCTTTACAGATTACAATTCAATAACAATAAACGAGAAATCTTATTTAGAAGTAGGGATGGAAAGAATATGAGGACTAGGACAGGACAAGTGATTAGCTAATTCCTGTCACTATGCGTCGCTTTTTAGGATCGAAGAGTTGGGAAGGGATTTTTAACAATACAAACACCCTTTGCCTCTGAGCAGAATCGATATATCGACTGGCAAAATCTGCTCGTAAAACCGGGTATCGAACCCGAGCGGTCCAACACGGTAGCCAGCGACGTACACCACTGCACCAACAACCGGGCTCATATCAGCTTACGCGTCGCGAGCTAACGAACGTAGTATAGCGAAACGCGGGAACCCTGATTTTCCCTTGAGGCAAATCCCTTTCTTTTGAGAGATATATTCGATAGACAATGAAGTTTATCCATAAGTGACATTACTATAGATGTACCATTATAACTTGACCGTCTGTGAGGGCGCTACCATCGCGAATAAACTGTGCAATACTCAATCAAATTTGTTAATTATGAACAAATTTTTATATGCAAGCTATAAATGAAACAAAATCGTCAAGAAAATATATTTTTATTAAAACAATATAACTTCGAAGGCTTTTTAATGTATCAACTATTCGGTCAGGTTATGATGATAAATCTACAGTATTTAAGTTTCCGACCCTGAATGAATCTCTGCAAACCGACGTAGAGTGAAAATGTAAAAAAAAATATGTACTTGTCAGTCTGTCTTATTTTTATAATCGAAATATACCTAAAGTCTAGGATGTAAATAAAAAAAATCAGTTGGTAATGAATACTCGCCCTGGAGGTCGGCACATCACGCATGAAAGTTTTATTGTGACATAGGTCCTGAAAGATCCAAGGTCCTGAGAAATTCCGTTATTTTTTTTAAGGGATTACAGAATAAATACTGAATATAATAGGAAATAGACCCGTGGATACCTTTTTACCTTCACCCGCGTCGCTCGCACATCAAGAAGAGATGCAGGTTTCTGATTTATCATGTATGGGAATAGAATAATCGCTTTCGAGGCCGAAAAGAGTCCTTTGTGAATCAATTTTAGGACCCCCGGGCGAGGAAGTTCAAGTAATAAGTTTATTTAAATGTTGAAAAGTATTTTTAGCCTATTGCTTAAAATGTTTCTTTTCCGATTCAATTTTATCATTTGATAAGAATACAATGCCATTCGTAGGTACTGTTTTTGAAATAAAGAAAGATTTTAAAACACAAATTGAAAATAACTTCGATAAATCCACGTATTGTGATACTATTCGTGATGCGTTTGTTTTTAAAAAATAAAATAACAAAAAAATATTTAATACAAATATCAATAATAATAATAGTATTTATTCCACATAAAATTTATTGGATCAGGACCGGTTTCGCTCATGGCAAGCATTATCAACTGATTATCAGTTGATCAAACCAGTAATGATCGAATAAAAAAAAGACATGTAGATTTATTTATTTTTATTAAATGCACTTAATTTTGGGCTTTTACTTTGTTAATGTTAATTCATACTTAATTGATTTTTGATGTATTAGTTTTGTATTGCTAAGAGGTCTTGAACATTTTATTTTTAAGTCTATTTTTCGTAATTTTTAGTTGATTTACCAATTGTCTGTCGGGTTTCCTTGTTTTCAGGCATTCCAAGTGCATAAATACCACTGTTTTATTGTATTCCTTATCAGTTGATAATGCTCGCCATGAGCGAAACCGGTCCTGATGAAATTCCATCAAACCCTCATGTGGAAAATACTTAAAATTTTTATTATTTTTTTTAATTTATAATGATTTTCCAACACACTGTTTTAAAAGTTGATAATGTAATGAAATCTAATAAATTTTATGAAAAAAGTACTAAAAATGTGTTATTATTTTTATTATAATGCCTTTCCACCAAGTATTGACAGTGAACACCTTAAAAGTGTATTGTATTTTTATTATAGTGCCATACTAAGTATTGACAGTGAACACCTTAAAAGTTTAAAATATATTTTACTGGTGTAGTTGCTTTGTTGTCATACCTTGTAAGTTTTGCTTAACGTTTGTGTAAATATCGCTGTATCTTTGTATTTATTATCAGTTGATAATGCTCGCTATGATCGAAACCGGAAATGATCTACTAAATTTCATGTGAAATAAGCAGTAAAAATGTTTTATTATTTCTATTATAATACCATTCCACCAATTGTATTGACAGTGAACACATTACAAGTGATCTTATTGATGCTTAAATTTAATTCATGCAATATTCAGCTCCAGTGGGATCGCTAGTGGATAAGTGTTTCTAATTTATTAATTTAACTAATATTATTTAATTTATTATCAGTGGATGATGCTAGCTTTGAGCGAAACCAGTCCTTATGTAATAAATAAATTACTTATGTACAAGAGATGCTTTATTATAATGCCATTCTGTAGTGACAGTGAACACCTAAAAAGTGATCTAATTGATGCTTAAATCTTTTTCATTTTATTTAAATAATAAAAAATACAGGGAAGTACCTTTAGTTGACCTACCTTCAGAATATCCTCAAATTTTTGTTGCATTTTTACGTATTATTGTATAATTCGTGAAAGGTCTTGTGGGAGGATCATTTGGAAAGATCGATGTTTCCACCATTTCTGGTTTAACTTCACAGTGTATGGGCGTAGCCGAAAAATTGACGCAGGATTTCGGAATTCGCTATTTGGCACTTCATCATTCCCTGAAACCATTAAGGATACAAGACCTCGAGAACTTGACCACGGGTGTATATGAATTTGAAAGGAATCTGCGAGGAATACACATATAGCATTGAATGCATTGTTGGGTGAACTATTGAGCTCAATTTTAGTGACTATTGAGTTAATATAATGATATACTATGTAAAAAAACAGTCCAATAATAAAAGAAATAAATAAAGGTAGTTATCATGTTTACTGGGAACTATCCAAGTATGTGCCAAGACTGTATTATTTAGGTATACTACTTTAGTGTCGTGTTGGTTATCAATGCCAAGAGCCAAGTGGTCAACGTCGATAGTTTTTTTTTTATTATAATTAAATCCACATTTGTTTTCTTCTCTGCTGCTGCATATAATGTGATAAAGATCGGAGCCGGTTTCTCTCATCTCGAGCATTATAAACAGATCAAATTTCAATGAACAAATAGTTACGTAGTGATATCACTATTCGCCAGGTCCGTGGTGCAGTAGTCAACGTCGTTGGCTTCCATGATAAACCTCCCGGTACGGAAATCGATTCTATTCGAAGACAATGCGTGTTTTTGTTGTCGAAAATCTGTTCTAGTCATCGCAGCCTTAAAACCCCTACTCCCTTCGAAAAAGAGAGATTGAGTAAATGAGTAACAAGCAGTTTTCGTAGAATAGATAAAAACAATGTTGAGATAAGCTCCGTGAGGAATCGATATGCCCCAAGTTGGGACCGGACATGGTAAAAAAATACTGTTCAAAAGTCCTAGTAATTTATAGTGATTAAGCTTTTCCAATTTGTAGTGCAGTTGACAACGTCGTAGGCTTCCATGACGGACATTCAGTTATATCGATTCAGTTCGAAGGCATGGGTATTGTCCAAAAATGTCCTCCAACCCATCCGATCCTTAGGCCTGATCCTGCCCATGGAATATCATTTCTATCACTACTCTCATCGACATTCAGCGACTGAGTAAAAAGCAGTACTCGTAGAAAAAATATGTTGAGATATCTCCAGTAGGGGACCATATGCTCCACATGGATTAAAAAACCAGTTAATAATTAGGTCAAAAAAATTATATAAATCTTAATATGAAAGTATTAGCTGAGACTACCTTGATTCGGCTCCCTCGTAAATCGAGAAGGAGCCTCCTATCCGTCACTCAGGAAGAGGGATTTTGGAAACGGGGTAGGAGAAACATGGAACTCTTTAAAACAAAACACGATCTCAAAGCGTTATGTGGGTGCGGTAGCTCACATTATTTAATCGTTAAGAATTTACACAGACGTTATATTACACTAGTACATTGAATTTAAATACAAGACAAAACACAAAGATTACGATAGCGAAGAAGATATCAGGAATTTGACTCGAATTTAATTCTTAGGGAGAGGATTAGGAGCGTGCATTCTCAATGCTGTCCAATCTCTCACTGATCGTATGAAAAAAAAGCGGTTCCTGTAGGTAGCCAAACCGTTGCAAAACGACCGTTAAACGTCACGCAAGATAAGCCATTATTTATGGCCCATCGAAATTTTTATGAAGTACCATGCACTCTCGTACACTCAGGACGTGAAAGAGATAAGAGACACTTAGAGCGAGACGTCCGCATAAATGTCTCTTTTACAAATTTTAAATTACTCTATATTGAATCGCTATAGATTTCAATATAGAGTATTATAAGAATGAATTTATTTCCTGATATCGACTTAAACTCATAGACTGAGGTGAAAAATAGATCGTTCGAGAGAGTTCTGATGACCTACCACATAAGGCGGTGTCATAGCATATTATCAAGTGTTTTGAATCTTGATAACTAGAAAACATGAAAAAAATGAAAGTGATATTTCACAAAAATGACATCGATATCGACTCGGTATTTGGCACAGTTTTTTCTCACTATGCTAGATTTATTGTATTGAGGTGTTACGAAAATGCGCCGAATGTAAACAAAAATAAGATTCACTTTTGTTTGGCCAAAATTATGGCGCGTTTCGAAGAAATCAAAAGCTATTATCACGGTGTTCCCATTGTTATGAAGCGATTCACAGAACGTGAATGCTAACTATAGACGACAACACGAGTATTTTGGTTTTTCATATAATGTACCAGTATTGCAAAAATAGATGCAAGTGATCTTGATCACACTTCTAGTCGAATACACAATAAAAAAAACATATTCGATATAAAGCTAGCGGCAGAAAATCTACGTTTATATTTATATATATATATCTATATATATATAAATGAATGTTTGTCTGTCTGTATTTCCGCTATGGACTACTAAACCGCTCGACCGATCGATGTGAAACTTTAAAAATTTATTGAGTGCACCCCCGCAATGGTTTCTGGCCTACCAACCGTCGCTAACTACCCAGGTTTCGCCTTTCGGCATCTTCAGGCATTTGAAATGAGTACAAATTAACTTGTAAGATAAAATTTTAAATAACTTTGATTATTTCACGTATTGTATTACTAATTGTGACACGTGTTTCGCCTCTTTCGGAGGCATCTTCGGACTTACTATCGCAAAGTTTGTTTAAGCAATGAATAAAAATTGATTCTAATATTTTAAATTGATAAAATTACAAAATGTAGTTTGTGATTATTTCTTTTCACGGGAAGCAAGGACCCCTTCCTATAATTATATAAAATAAATAATAATTGTATAATTATTTGTTTGCTTTGTTTTGATTGTATAACCCTTATTATGCCTCCTTGTTTCCCGTAAAAAGGAAAAATCCCAAACTCCATTTTGATGAAGAATCTTCTGCCAAGTTGTAAATGATGTGTGTCATAGGTTTGCAATCACTGGTCTAAACAAATTTTGATATCGTTTATCACTCTTGCGACTTGTCATTGTTGAACGCTTTTTTTTTGTAAGCCTCTTTTCCGTAAAGTTTTCAAAAGACGGATCCTTACATAATACTACGTAAGATGCGAAAAAAACTATTGTTATTCGTGAGAACATCTTAGCGGTTTTCTTTCTTAAGACCCGTCCACGATATTATTATTATCGTTTGTATAAATAAATGTATTGTATGCGATATGCGCGTCTCAAGACGTTCCGTTTTTGAAAACGCAACGGTTATTTAGCGGAATTCGTTCAGTTTTCCCGCCAATTTTGTATTTTTGATTGAACATGTACTGTTATCACTTTTAAGCTGTTCACTGCCAATACTTGATGAAATGGTATTTTAATAGAAATAATAAAACATTTTTAATGCTTATTTCACATGAAATTTAGTAGATCATTTCCGGTTTTGATCAAAGCGAGCATTATCAACTGATCAGTGACGGCTAGTGACGGGGTGCTGGGGGGTGCAAAAGGAAGATTCAACTATTTTTCCGTACTACGGAAGAGAAACAGTTGGTATTGCGAACATCTGAATTGAAAGTCCATGCTATAGAAGTGTTTTAAAATCCAATGAATAGGAAAGAACTCTTGCAAAAATGGTTGAATCTTCCATTGCACCCCCCAACACCCCGTCACCAGCCGTCACTGCAACTGATAATAAATACAAAGATACAGCGATATTTACACAAACGTTAAGCAAACCTTACAAGGTACGACATACAATTGGTATTACAACAAAGCAAATATACACCAGTAAAAAAATATTTTAAACTTTTAAGGTGTTCACTGTCAATACTTAGTATGGCACTATAATAACACATTTTTAGTACTTATTACACATAAAATTTATTAGATCATTACTGGTTTGATCAACTGATAATCAGTTGATAATGCTCGCCATGAGCGATGAAGATGTCAAACTTGGCATATGCATGAAAAGTCTGACGTGTTAATTTCATGGCTGTTGAGTCGGTAAAAAAAAGTTCGACTCCGACTCCGGCTCCAGCATTTACTAAAACCACGACCCCGACTCCGACGTTGACCAAAAACACGACTCCCACTAAAAAAGTTTGATATAATCATTTTTTTTTTGCTTAATTTTCCTATTTATATGTATTCAATTAAATATCAACCCTACCAATCCGGCCAATAGCCAAATTTGAAATATTATTTGCAAAAATAAAAAAATCAAAATTTCCGACTCCGAGTACTACTCCGGCCAAATCGCCGCGACGACTCCGACTCGGACTCCGGCCAAAAAGCCCCTACTCCATGACTCCGACTCCGACTCCACAGCCCTGGTTAATACGACTTAAATTGTCAAATGTATAATACCAACTCGTCTTAGTAAATGAAACGGAAAAGGAAAGCCCATTTGTTTACTGATATACACCATCTCTCTTAACTATCAACCAAAATAAACTTAATACTAAATAAAAATAATAAAACATTTTTAGTACTTATTCTACATACAATTTATTGGATCAGGACCGATTTTACTCATGGCGAGCATTATCAACTGATAAGAAATGCAACGAAACATTGATATTTGGCAAGAATTACAAGGTACATATGACAAACAATTGGTATTACAACTAAGCAAATAAATTGAAGCAAAATCTTATATATAAAACCGAAACGGCGTATGTATGTCTGTGAGTATGTAATTCCCTTTTGCATTGTTGGTCATTAAGTTGCCATAAAAACGAAAATGAAAGAAAATATGTTTGAATTTGTATCGGCGAAGTCAAAATGTAATTAATTAGTCTTCTACTGAAATTTTCCCGGCTTTTATTAATATAATAATGTTTATTATTTATAATACGGAAAGAAAAATAGCAATGTATTTTAATTCTACATAAATTATTTTATATATTTGTTGATAGCTATTTCGGCTTACGCCTTCGTCAGAACTATGTTTAAAACGTGTATTAGAGATAGCTTATATACCCTTTGCTAGACAGGGTGCCTCCTACATAATCTCTTTCTGTTGAAACCATACCTACGTCACATGAAAGAATTTAAATAAGTTTGATTTATTGGTCTAAAGTAATGGTGGGAAACAATAATTTGGGTATTTTTGGGGTATTGATCGCGTGAAAGCACTTAAAATCTGCAATTTCTAAGTGCATCTATTTTAAATTGTTTTAAGTTTATTGTTTGTTAATGGTTTTAACAGAGGTGAGCTATTAATTGTGATCTGATCGTTAAGAATTTCATTGGACTGATTATATCTATTAATTTCAAGCTGTTCCAATGCATTCAGTTTTAGGCCCTTATTGCAGGAATGTAAACGAATCGGGACCGAATTCGGATTATGTGCTATTATTTATTATTTATTATTTACGTGAAGGTATTATTTGACATTTCTTTGACAGCAAATTAGATTTTTTCCTTGAATTTAGACATTTTAATGTGCGAGAATGGGGCTGTCATCAAATTAAATAAAGTTGTGATTTTATTTTAACTCTATTTTGTGATATAATTATGTCGAATGATATAACATTAAATAATTATTGGTCGCTTAGTCTGAGCGACCTCGGGTAGCAATACTAGTATAATATAATTTAAATGTAGAATACCTCTTAGCAATGCAAGCTATTATATCAAAAATCAATTAAGTATGAGTGATCATTAACAAAGTAAACACCAAAATAAGTGGATTTAATAAATAGATAGTATATCTTACGATTTGGACTTTCGTATAAATATCACTGTTTCGTTGTATTTCTTATCAGTTGATAGTGCTCGCCATGAGCGAAACCGGTCCTGGTCAAATAAATGCTATGTGGAAAAAGTATTAAAAATATGTTATTATTTTTATTGTGTATTCTAATGCCATTAATGACCATTGTCATTGTATCCGTTATTTAAAAACACCGGTATAGTCTTTAGGGTTTTCGTCCTATTCAAAAGAGATAAGAGAGTCGTATTCTTGAGTGTAGCTTTTAATACTTTGCATTGTAATTGATGAAAAGATTTGTTTTTCTTCCAGATAATGATGGATAGCGTTGTTTCCCAAATAATCTCGTCTAAAATAACGTTGAGATACCCTGATGTAATGTGTGCTATTATTGGTGGAAAGGCATTGTATACATCTAAGTACAACACATTTTTTTATAATGCTTCTACATGCATTATGTAAAGATCACCACCGGTTTCGCTCACCACGAGCATTTTAAACTGATGAGTTAAAAATACTTAAACGCCATATTACATTAAGCCCATAACGCTGGGGAAGTACTAGGGGTTTTATTAACTACTTTTGGTTTTCCGTCTCTTAAATTTGCCAATCGACAAAAATGATTTATTCTATTATTTATAATTGTGTTAGTGGTCAACGACGTTTTTTACATGCGGATCTCAGGGTTTTTTTCAGTCGATTAATCGATTCAAAGGCGTAGGTATTGTCTTAAAATTCCTTCCTAGCCCTGCCCTTATAATTTTAATTCCTACTCTCATCGAACTGAAGAGGGAAAATCAGTTCTAAGACACCTTCACAAGGAGGTCATATACCCATTGGGATTATTATTGATATTTTTAGTTGATTCTGTCTCACGGCTATCTATATTTTGTTTGTATTTACATTATACAATAGAATAGCACAATTATGAATGATTTATATTATTAATAACGCAAACAGCTTCTGTACATAGTATTGATATTAAAAATCTTCATTTTACCATGTATATTAGACGTAACAATGGCAAAACAAACAACGAGATGTTGAAGGAGAGTAAACAAAAATTACGCAACAATCGGTGGCGAATTCCTAAAGATCCTTCTTTGGTACAGGTATGAAAGGATCCCTTTGATTCTTGCTTCGCGTTTCGGTTTCTTCTTTGTAGCTTTTTTGCGTCCTTTGTCCATCTTTCACCTTTTCCTCGGAGCTGGAAGACTACCGGCATTGTCCTCCGGGACTTATTTATCTCGAGCAGCGGAGTCGGTTCGCCTATTATGCCTGCATTTTATTTATGTTTCCTGTTTATTGTGAGGCTGGCGGTGTGCATCATGCGCGCATAACGCGGTCTCCGATGACGCCCAATATGCCAAAATCAAAACACGAGAAATCCGTTTACGCGGTAACCATGATTTAAAATCATAAATCTTTATAATAAATGAATGTGAAATATTAAGTGTGTCTTCAGCTACGATGCTCAAAGAACCAATGGTGCCCGGTCCGTGGTGCAGTGGTAAATGTCGTTGGCTTCCGTGATAGACGTGAAAAAATGCTTAAAACAAGTAATTTGAAACATTTTCACTTCGATATTACAATCATGAATTGTTTATTGTATAAAAAATACTTGACATTGATTAGAAATTTCAGCTGACGCCAATGCGCCATGCATTTGACAAATATAGTTAAAATAGTACGAATAACAACAAATAAATCCACACACAAAGTTCATTGATAGAAATGTATACTTTTATAGGTATTGCATTGATCAGTCAAACAACCCTTGCAACTGGTACCTCAAACAACTGACGCGAGAATATACATTGCAAATGGATGAATCTACATATTTCGCAGAAAAAGTTGTATTATTATTACAAAAGAAAAAATAAAATGTGATGCATTAACATTTTTTAAATATTTTTACTAGTAGGGGTAACCCGTTACCGTTTTTATGCAGGTCTGTGGTGCAGTGGTATCCCAAAAGCGGTGGCGTGTAGCGAGAGGAATTAGCTAACCCTGTCTAAGTCTTCGTATCCTTTCAATCCCTACTCTCTTCGAAAACGAGAGGTTGAGCAACTGAGTAACAAGGAGTTCTGATAGAAAAATATATGTAGAGATAAACTCCGTGAGGAGCTAATATGATAAGTTGGGGGCGGACATAGTTAAAAAAAAATAAAAAGAATCAATGAAGTCCTGTTACACATTTGGAGCGAACACGGATCTATTTATGAAAATGTTAAGCCAAGGTGGAAAATCTACAACATTACGACTCGGCCATGACAATACACGCGTCACATTATAATTAAATGATAATATTATGGACTTTTCTGATAACTAGTTTTAACAACTTATGTCGAATGGTTTTTATCGGTCATAATAAATTAGATATCATTATATATTTCCGGTTTTAAATAACTCAAAGCACGAATTTTTCTTCACCGCTTATTCTCCCGTACCCAGATGACATATCACGTGGTCATATGATAAACTGTATCTCAAAAAGCAATACTTTTGTCTGCATGTTTTGAAAATACGATACCACACTTCATAATAATAGTAGAAACTCAATCAATTTACGAAATTTTACATCGCCAATGGCAAAATCTAAATTGTGAGTTTTCTTAGAAGAGTTTTATTATCTGTATCAAATAGTGTCGTTTTTGAAGTTTCTATGTCATGTCCCTTTCATTGTGGACTCTGAAAGGATTTCTCGAGAATGTTAGCTTGCATTTTGATTGAGTATCATTTCTGTCCATTGACTGCATCCACAGTAAATAGGATCATACATGAATTATTGTCCAGTCTAATAAACGCTTGCAAGTGAATGACTTGTGTGTCGGGTCTAAGGCATTTACTATTTTATGGTAGGTATTGAAAAGAATTATGAATGAAATTTTAATGGATTCTCATTTGCGAAGTAATGCTTTTTTTTTATCAAAATTTAGTTTATACATACATCAGTCTATGCACAAAGTATGTACCACTTCATGGTATTTTCAAATAAGATTAACATAGCTGAATATAATAAAAATAATAACACATTTTTAGTACTTATTCCTCATTGGATGTATTGAGGAAAGGATCGGTTTCGCTTAACACAAGCATTATCAACTGATAATTCTATCTATACACTGAAAAAATTCAGCGTTATTTATACAAAAGCCAAGCAATAGAAAAAAGAAAAGCTAGCTCTTGTATAAACAACACTGTATTCGATAATACTAGTGATCAGCGAAACCGGGCCTGATCTCAATAAATCCAATGTGAAATAAGTAGGTACTAAAAATGAGTGATTATTTATATTATAATTCCATTTCACCAAGTATTTACAGAGAACCCACAAAAAGTGATTTGAAAGCTGAATTTGTATTTGTATGAAATGTGTGCCTCCTGGTACAAATAAATTCAATACTGATGAACCATATATTTAATGTGATAAGCTATCGGGTTCGTGGTCAAGTGTCAACGTTGTTGGCTTCGGCCGCAGAGCGCACACATGTTCGAATCCCAGCCGGGGATGTTTCGTTTTTAAATCGAATTATTGATTTCTGTTCGGAGACATTGATAAAAGCTTCCATCACCCATCTTATCCTAAAAGTGTAATTTTACTAGCAATTAGATAACCACTACTCGAAAATTTTGTGAAAAGTCGAATATTTTCATAAAACTTTAGAAGCTTTTGCCAAATTCATTAAATGCAAATAATTTTATAGATGCACTATAATTAAGTATTTCAATATATATATAATATATATGTATTATAATTAAGTATTTCAACTGAGGGTGCTTGATGGAATTTCAATATCAAATTTGGATTGTTTGAATTTTGTACTTTTCCATGAGTTTTGTCGCTAACGACCCGGGTTTCGCCTTTCGCCATCTTCAGCATCTTCTTCTTTCTGCATCTTCTTGAAATGCAGCCTGAAGATGCTGAACGGCGAAACCCGGGTCGTCAGCGACAAAACTTGTGGTAAAGTACAAAATTCAAACAATTCAAATTTGATATTGAAGTTCCATCAAGCACCCTCAGTTTTGTAGAACTAAAATACATTTTTTTTTCAACATGTTAATTTACTAATTTCCTCAAGTTTTCTTACCGTCCGTAACCTTAATCGCGTTTTCTACTGCCTCCAGTTCCAACTGTAAAGATCGCATCCGTCAAACGGTGAACGAAAATGTATCCGCAAGAAAATAAATAAATTTTCCCATTGACTGACTTTCCTCTAGGCGAGCGCGCTGGGGACCGCCCGAGGCTCGAATGGGTGAAGAGGGCACACCGTCTCGGTCACAATGTCGACTTGTTTCAAGTAACGGACCTCTAGCATTGAATTGCATCGCGAATGCACTGAAAATTTTCAGTCTCGTCAAAGTAATATACGTACTTTACGGAGACAGCTGGTGACAGTTCACACGTCATGTCTGTAATAAATTGGAGTTGTTATTCATTTTGTAAAGACGCCATTTTAGTCAGCCTCTGTGGTCCAGTGGTCAGAACAGCTTCAGAACCGTGATCAGATGTTTCAAAACAAATATTAAATTTGGATTCTTTTTTTTTAATGATAATTTGAGATCAATGGTACTCGTAGTGGCGGCCCGTAACAAAAACATTTGAGAGTGCATAAAATAAGAATTTTATGCATAAAAGATCATCCTACGTTTCTTGTATTTTGAAAACATATCGAGAGCACGGATATAAAAGTCAGACATTGGCGATATCAAGCGATTATCTACACAAACCATCGCAAGAGAATTTAATGAAATCATTTTAAAAGTTGTCAAGCAACTGGATGGAGTCTTCGGTATTGTACAAATGATTTGTAGGAGTTTAACACCATCGCTGAAGACTTAGAATACATTATTATTTGTGAATAGTTGAAGTGTGGACAAAGCCAATTCGGTGACGTAAAAATCTTCTCTGCTGTCACCTCCGTCCGCCTTTGGGACGGCATAAACCTTCACCAAAGATATCAATATATTATGCGACTAATCTATCTTCTTTCAGCCAGGAATTTGGTATGCTATGTTGCATGTTACTTTGATGACAAATTTTAGTGGAATCACATGTTTTTTTAAAGTGTTTACTGTCAATACTTGGCCAACACATCTTTTTCACTTATTACACAGCTAATTTATCAAAATCAGGACCGACTTCGCTCAATGCGAGCATTTTCAATTGAGTTGAAGTTGAATTGAGCTGAGTTGAAGCAAAAAATGCTTGCGATGAGCGAAACCGGTCCTGATTATAATAAACGAATTGTGGAATAATTGCTACACATATTTTATTATTTTTTAGTGTAATAAAGTGTGTTTTATTGCACTAAAATCTGTGTGTTTGTAGATTGGCCGTTGTAATCACTAAGCGTCCGGTTTTAATTGTCTTCCATATTATTTCAATAATGTTATTGTGAACGAAGTAAATCTAGTCGTTTATATCGTGGGTGTAGGCGTGTAGGGACATATGGGCGAAACTACAAAAATGGCTGTTCTGAGTTAAATATGGTATTGTCATGCTCAAATGCAGTTACTATAAGATATAAAAATATGAAACTTGTACGAAGAGGGGCTTACCAAATATTGCTCGGCTTTCCTGCAAATCCGTAAGAACAGAGTTTAACATTGAAAACTGTTTTGAAAATTTATCTCAGTTCGTTGTTTTTGTAGTTTTGCCCGTATGTCCCTACACCCACGAATTATAATAGTTGTGTGTGAAGACGGTTCTTAAGTTGGCTTCTCGATACGGACTAGCGACCCTGTTTGTCGCGAGTCGCCGGTCTCGCTAAATTGACGACTTGACGAGCTGGATGATGTCGAGCGAGGATGTCTTGGAAATCTGCACCAGCGCCGTTAGATTACCCATATTTTTTCGACTGCCAATGTCGCATCATTATGGCACTGGTGACATAGCGTATGCCAATAAAAACACCCTTCTTGGAATAACGCCGTTTTGCAATGGTCCCATTAAGATTCCATGCAGTATCTATACAGGAAAACTACAACACTTCTATAAATAAAAATAGCGGAAAATGTAATATAATAATTATATGAAAACTTTTGAGGCAAGGCAAGGTTTCTATCGAAAAAGCAATGAAAAATACTATTTATTAAAATTTATATTATAAAAATTCAAGCAATAATAATCTACAAAAAATATACAACATATCATAGGCGGATCCAGCGGGGGGGGCATGGGTGTCATGCACCCCCCCTCAAGAGAATTTATTCCATTCAAAATATCATTAATTTTCAAACGATTTTTATTTAAATATTCTCTTATTTTTCACTTTAGTTTAACAGTTATATTGTATATACGACATGTGATTAATTCATAATTTTATCCAAATTGTTAGGTTTTGTTACGAATTTTATTAAGTTTGACAGCCTCCGCTGAAAAGAGTTTTTCCACATTACGACCCATGAAAACTTGCCTAAGGAATCGTATGAGTTCGGAAAGACTATAGGGTCTGGCTTTGTATCTTAACCACTGAAAAATGGATAATTAACCTGTTTTTTATTGTTTGCATTTTTTAATTGAAATAAAAGAATCGATGATAATGGTCAGAGTCATAAATTAAATCACATGATTTTGTTCGGGTTCATCACTTCTTTAAGCGCAGGGTCATCAAAAAAAGTAATGGTGTATTTTTAATCATATATTTTTTCATTTATTTTTTAATGTGTTATTCATGCATCATATTTATTTTCAAATTGAATGGCCACCCCCTGGGACAATTTCTGGATCCGCCAGTGTAACATATAGTATCAATATTTCGACTTGCGCCCTTGTCAGAACTATGCTTAAGCATACATTTAATAATCTACATCAGGGGACACCAGACTTTTTGAGAAACGGGCTGGATTTAATTTTTAAACTTGGCAGGCTGGATGACAAATAAACGCGTGTTGGAAACCAATACGAATATTAATTTATATATTCTACTACAATTATATGATGTAAACAAATGTAATTTATAATGGAAAATATTTTTTAAAATGTATGGGTTCATGCGTTGTCGTATCGTATAGGTACCAATACTTCCAATTGATTAATTGAAATAAATAGTTGTGAATTCACAATTCCCTTATCCCTACTCTCTTAAAATTAAGGTTTAGCTATTGAGTAACACGCAGTTCTCATTGAAGAAAATTTCGTCGTCTTAATTCTAACATCGTCTAAGTCAGTTTACCCTAAATGTTCAGGAGACAGCTAAAACTGAATATTTCAAGTAACAGATAAAAAATCTTCTATAATCTTTTATGTATGTATGTTGAAATATTCAGTTTTAACTATCTCCTGGCCACTTATGAATTGTAAATTGGTAAATAGACTTAGGCGATGCTAGAATTAAGCCGATGTTTTGTTGGGATAGGCTCCGCACTAGAAAACAATCGGGATACAAAAGTACAAACGTGAATGGTGGGAAAACGTTATCAGATAATGCATCCGGTTAAATTCTTTGCTAGGTCAAATAACAGCTAAGAAAAATCACGACAGCTGATACGGTCGTCAATTCATCTAAGTTTTATGAGTATTGAAATGTACTGTATTTTATATATGTACATTAGAGGTCTGCACGGGCTCGGGTTTGGCCCGCGGGCCGGGTCGGGCCCAGGCCGGGCTTAGACGCAAGCATACAACAAAATATAACAAAAATCTGGCTATTTTCGAATTTCCATTATCGTAAATCTAAATTTAATACTATAATAAACTTCACGTACTCGTATTAGTCATCTTTTCGAAAAAAATTAGGATTTGTTTCGGGCAAGGTTGAAAAATGTCGGGCTCGGGTCGGGTTCGGGTAAGATTTTTGAAAATGAGCCTCGGGCCGGGCCGGGCGGGGTCGGAGGCTTTCGGGTTCGGGCCGGGTAAAATTTTAAAATTTCGGCCCGTGCAGACCTCTAATGTACATAAAAAAAATGTCTTATATTATCCCACCGAGTTCAGCTCAAGAGATTTGTAGAGAGTCTTCATCCGAAACGTCATGAAATTGCAACTAGAGCGAGTCGATTTGTAAAAATATAAATGTCAAATTAGTTTAATATGTATGATGTACATATGTATATATGTAACTATATTTTATTTCGATTCAAGAGATAGTTGAGCAAAAACATAGTCTTTAATTTATAAATATGATTACAAGGCACGCGCGGGTTCTAGTCCCAGTCCGGGCAGTTTCATTTTTTAATCGACTTATTGGTTTCTTGATTGAGTAGGCATTTACTTGGTAGAACTCCATTATAATACGGTAAGAAAAATAACAATGTATTTTAGTTCTACATAAATTATTTTATATATTTGTTGATAGCTATTTCAGCTTTTTTCTAGCGTAAGCCGAAATAGCTGTCAACAAATATATAAAATAATTTATGTAGAACTAAAATACATTGTTATATTTCTTACCGTGTTATTGATTTCTGTTCAGAAACACGGATGAATGTATTGTCTACAATACTGCCTTTCCAAGGAAGAAGGCGGCAATTTTTTAGCAAAATGGCAGTCAATGCAAATAATGCTTGTTAATACATTCTCCTAGATATTTGATATATGGGGACAATTTTAGTTACGAATTCAGCGGCAATCAAGTAATGATGGTACATCCAGGGCTTTCACTCACTTCATGTCAAGCTTTTTACTAAATAAAATAACACATCTCATCCGGTTTATTACAATACCATATTTTATTATTTTGACGAATAATATAAATATAGATTGAAATTACGTAAGCGCAAACATTATTTCGTCTAATTAATTTTGAAATTTTGAAAAAAAAATACCGTAAAAAAGGTGCCGGAACGCCGTTCCACCGCGTTAAATGGAAAAAAAGCCCTAGGTACATCTATAGTAGATATTAACTCGACGTAAAATTTGAGTCGTTTATTGAAATCTATGTAATTCAAGGCCAGAGGTACCCAAACTCTTTTGTCCTGTATACCCCTTGCCATTTTTTCAGTTTTCGGTAAAGTATATATTATTTACAAATTCATCAACTTTAAATGCGTTTTTGAATCTGACACAGAGCTAATCACTTTCATAGAGTTAACTGTAAAGTAGAATGTTTTAAAATACAAAAAATGAAGTATTATAGTTGTATTGTACATGTATTCATTAAAACGACACAAAATGAAAGTCTAGTTACAATTGTATATGTTACAGTGAAACTGTATTTTCAGTGAAAATATATTCTTCTTCAAGCTGTCATTGAAATTAAATTAGACCGCCCTATCTTCAGCCCAATGTTTGTCTGTGTTTTTCTTTAGTTCTCTTTTTATTTAATGGACTACTTGCTGATTTTGTTTCATCGACGCAAACCAAAATTTTAGGCCGGCAAAATCATCGACTTGGGCCAATAATTTCAATGATCGTGACCAGTGAAATCATGCAGTCATACAAATCAAGTAACTTGATACATTTTCACTGAGAATACAGTTTCATTGTAACATAAACACAATAAATACACAAAAAACAGTTCTTTTAATGGGAGGATGCCACTGATGCTTTCTTATAAAAATGTCAGTATTTAGCTTCAATTTAGTCAGGCCTGAAACCTATCGTGGACTCGCGTTTACATCTTATACACCCCAAATTTTCACCGACATAGACCCCTCGATATAGACCACTTTGGGAATGACTGGTCTAGGTTGCAGTTTGTAATATCACAAGTCGTACGATTTTGGTTATGGGAACTATTATCAGAATAATTGGTGCACTTGGAAATATTCTAACAGGAAATTTGTCAAACCATATCATACTAATGAGTGCTCCTTTGATAGTCACTGCCGGTCCGCAAAATGCATTTAGGATGCTAATTTACGGACCTGCTGATACAAAATGGCTAGCTACTAAAATTTAGAGCAACGATCATTATTTAGCTGATATCGGTGAAAATCCTCACGGGCTTGCTAATTACTTAAACGAAAATTACGGGATTCGTGGAAAGTAGTTGTGTTGCGAACTAATTAACTAATAATCTATTCATTCGATATTATATCAACTACAGTCAACCCTCCTACAGCACCCTCTGATATAAAGCGGTTTTATATAACGTGAGCTGCAGTCATATGTGCAAATTATATGTTTCATGATTATGAATATTTCAAAAAAATATGTGCATTCGAAGAATATTTATCAGTAGCTGTACGTCCCTTTACTTTTGATAAAGGAAGTCTTGAAAAAAAACTATCTTTGGTGTTGTAGGAGGGTTGATTATATTTAAAGTCACCAAGAGCTTTTTAAAAATAAAAACATGTCTACATAGTTGTACTGATTCTGCATATTTCATAATAACACGACTGGATTCGTTCATCGCGAGCATTAGCAACTATAGTTTTTAGTACACTATAACTATACTATAACACTATTCCAATAATTAACTTTTTAGAACAACAGTATGTAGTACTACAAATTTGTATTATGTAATTATAATAATGCCTCTCCACTGAGAAATGATATTTTGCACATTAAAAGATAAATATTAATACAAACAGAGTTTAACTGTCAACTCTTGTTGAAAAGGCAATCAATTCAACAGATATTGTAAATAGATCAGATCAGGTTTTACTCAACACGAGTATTTTTTATTTTTTATAAAAAATATTTGGCATTACAGCTTACGCCAATGCGCCGAATATTCTTAATTGTGAAAGTCATACGAGATTAACTCGATGATAAGTAATAAATCAGTTGTGCACAAAATCAACGATAAATAACATACACCCAGCCCAAGATCTCTTTTTTTTTTCAACTGAAAAAATCTGACCTTGCCGGGAATTGAACCCGGGTCTCCAGATCGCTAGGACAAAGCTCTTGCCACTAGACCACAGGGACCGACATAGTATTGTCAACTGATATAAATAAGACCACGGCTAATCATATAAAATCGAGTAAAAACAATCATTGAGTGTATCAAACAATTGGTAGGTGTTAGAAATAAGAGAATCTACAAATGTAAACAGCACCAACTGACTAACAGCCATGTTTTATTGCATTTCTGTGAATATGCTCCGCTTGCTTTCGACTGGGAGTGGATATATTTGGACACATTTTCTTTTCACAAATATTAAAAAAAATCTTAATGCCTATAGTTTGCAATGGCTGCAAGTTACTGTAACATGCAGCAGAACAGACCATTTACTGTAATCTTGAGTTGACGACAAAAAAGATATGGAACAGCTTCCGCCTTAGAACCCGGATTCAAACTCCGGCTTCTGAATGATGTTATGACACTTGAGACCCGCTCATGATAACGGGATGCTAGTCTGGAAATGACGATTTACTGTTGTTTATCAAAATAGGCTTTATTATCTCAAAGCAAAGAGCGATAAAATACCTGATACGTTTCTATCACTTACAATATCAGGCATTGCTCTTTTTTCAAATTCATATTAATTAATTAAGAACAAAAGTATGTTATTTTTTTTGAAAGTAGTAAATTTCTCACTTTTAATAAATGTGTTCACTAAACTACTCCCAACCACCACCCGCCACGGCATTACATTCGGTATCAGCGATCGTGTCCCGTGGCGTAAACAACGTTAAACGTATCTGTTCTGTTTGCGAGTATGGAGTTGTCTCGGGAGCATTTGCCCAGGACTTGGAGGCCAAGGCACTCAGGTGTGCATTACTGACTCTAAATAATTAGCAAACCCTATACGTTACTGATTCTAGAAATGCTATTTAATGCTGTCATTAATGCAATCAACAAAGGCCGGTTACGGACCCATACGAATAGGTCCGTCCTTGCACCGTATGACGCCGCAAATTTGCTGAAAGCCAAATAATTATTTTTATTGGCTACCAAGTCGGCGTGGCCTACTGGCCCGACAGCTGGTCGGTGTTCACTGTCAAAGGCTTATGAAAAGTCTTTCTATTAAAAAATAATTATTCCACAATTGACTTATTAAGATCAGGACCGGTTTCACACATCGCCACTTTTTCCACGTGTGTTTGTAATAACCCCACATGAAGCTTGTAAAATATTTTAAGACGTGAAAAATATTATACTGCATCTAACAATTTTTTCCAAAATACCACTTAGAGTACTTCACTTCTTTGGGACACATATAATCCAATTTGAGAGCGGGTAACGTTAAATTAAATAATAGAATGTTACAATGACTTTAAATGTTTTTTGATTTTACGACTTTGTTTATAATTTTATTCAAACCTAATACAATTATGTTGAAAAGCCAATAAAAATGTTATGTTTTCATGCCCCGAAGATAATTTTTATATTGATACCTGCCTATTTATTAAGATAAAGCCCCTATCTGAAAAAGTGACAAAATATTAGCCGTTAGATTGAATAGAGGCTATAAAACACTATTATATTACTTTATTATATTTATTGTAAAAATGTTAATTGATAAGCAGGTGTAATGAAATTGGTTACTCATATTACCCAGTAACTATTTTTTTCAATTGTATAAAAAATTCCAACAACTAAATTAAAAGTTCCCCGTGAAGCTTTATATTCCAGGGCTGCCAAAAACTTTACTTAAACATTTTACGATCAAGGTAACGGTAAAATATCTCTTTCTAGTATGTATGTATATTTAAAATATTGATACATTTTAATTAAATATTCTGAAATAAACATTGTTTACATTTTGTGATCGTAAATCGTTTATTTTATGCGGTAATTTAATCTTTTGTGTATTGTATTGTATTTTAGTTTTAGAAATGCAATATATTATTTGATTTAAGTATTATTTATATTTATCGGTTCCTGTGGTCTAGTGACAAGAGCTTTACCTGGGATCATTTGAGCCCTGGCTTAATTCCCGTCAAATTCAGATTTGTTCAATTGAAAAAGAGATCTTGGACATGAGTGTATTTCATTTTTCGTTAAGTTGTTCTTGACTGATTTATAAAAAAAAAATATCATCGAGTTTATCTCGTGTGACTTTCATAATTAAAAATATTTGGCGCATTGGCATCAGCTGTAATGCGAACTATATTTTAAATTTAATTCATAATATTATTATAATATTGTTTATTAGAAAAAAACAATAGTTTAGACAGCACATATAGTGTCCAATAAAACAAAAAACACTAAACAGTGAATGGCATAAAAGATAGAATAAAGAAATTGAAAGAGTAGAAATAAAACACTTAGTTAATTGCTGAAAATATCCATCTCTATAGGCAGTGCATTGAGCAGCCGAACAGATTTTGTGACCGGTGACTCAAATGACCTACGCCAAAAATATGTTATGACCAGTGGCCAGGGTGTGGAATAAAGGCATCATTGTGTAATAGAGAGCGAGATATAAATTGATTAACAAAATGCTCAACACCACTGTTATGAGGATACAAATATCTCTACAATTAATTGTATTGATTTTTTTAGGCATCACTGAACAACAAACCTAAATATAAAAGAATTAATATTTAGTTTGGTCCGTGGCGCAGTGTCAACGTTGTTGGCTAGCGTGCCGGACCGCCGGGGTTCGATTCCCGGTACGAGCGGATTTTTTCAGTCGATAAATCTGTTCAAAGGCATGGGTGTTTGTGTTGTTGAAAATCCCTTCCCACCTTTCCTATCCCAAAAGGCAACGCATAGCAAGAGCGATTAGCTAATCACCAGTCCGATCTGAATCCTCATATCCTTTCCATCCCTACTCTCTTTGAAAAGAAGAGGTTGAGCAACTGAGTAACATGCAGTTCTCGTACAAAAAATATATGCTGAGATAAACTCCGTGAAGAGTCCATATGCTTTATAAGTTTGGAGCGGAGATGGTTAAAAAATATATATATTTTTACCCGATGCAATTAAGAAATTAAAATGTATTCGTTCGTGCAATGGGAACAAAAGTTCAACTTTACTTAACAATGTATTGTTTTATTTAACAAATTATTGTTGAATGTTGGATGATTGATGATTTGTGTTAGCCCTGTTATTTTTAACCTTTTTCAAGGATGCTTCAAAGATAAACGCCGGATACAAAACGTCATCCTTGGCGAAGCAATTCCTCGAAAAAATATTGCTGCATCTTTCAGAGAAAAAAAATACGGACGAAAAGGTTCCAGCTATGCGCTTAAAACACGACCAAAAAATCATCAGCTGCCATTTTTTTTATTGCGAATGTGTTTTTTTTCCACATCGTGTATAAATTCCACATCCATTTCATTTCCCTGGGCTCAGGAATAATAATATTATTAAATAGGATATCGTTATCATTTAACGCTCTCGAAAATGTGTTAATTCCGAAAAATATTAATTCCACTGATGTGTCCGTTAATTTTATTGGAGTATTAGTAATTTTTTCATGAAAGGTTTTTAGGTTTTTGATGGTTTTTTTTTAATGTGAAATCGATATTTTATAAATAACCGTTGGTCAATTTATTCTTTTATGATGGAAATATTTACTATTTTGATGTTGCTTATATGTTCGGTTACTGGCAATTAAAAAAATAACGCATCGAAAATCAAAAACCGTTATTTTGTCAAAACGTGATTTTGACAAAATTAATAAAAAATAATTATGTATATTGAAATGGACTGTGAGCCTTAGTTAATGTTCGTAACATTGACATGTTATGACTTACGTGGTATATTTTTCAATATTCAACCATGTCCGCTCCCAACTTGGAGCATATGGACTCCTCACGGAGTTTATCTCAACATTTATTTTTTCTTCGAGAACTGCTTGTTATTCAGTCGCTTAACCTCTCTTTTTCGAAGAAAGTAGGGATGAAATGGGTACGAGGACAAGGACAGGACTAGTGATTAGCTATAATCGCTGTCACTATGCGTCGCTCTTTGGGATCGGAAAGGTGGGAAGGGATTTTCAACAACATAAACACCCATGCCTTTGAACAGATTTATCGACTGAAAAAATCCGCTCGTACCGGGAACCAAACCCGGACGGTCTACCACTCAAGTCAATACCGTTGCCACTGCGCCACGGACCGGACATTCAGTTTTACCATGCTAATAAAAACGCAAACTGTTTGATGTAAAACATTTTTTTCAAATCTATTGAGGAGTTGCTGGAAGGAAAAAATATATATATTGAGTAGTGTTAAGGGCTAAGACTGATATTTTCCAAGCACGTGGAAATACCGCACCAACTCAAGTAAAGCTTTAAATGTGTATGTTGTGAAACCACATGTAGGATACGCTGCTTTTTTAGAAGTTACAATCCTTAAAAGAATATGTTGATAGAGTGACTGCTATAGTTATTGGACACTTCAACTTTAACTATCCAAAGTAAAGAACTTCCTTAGAATTTCCATTGGTCTGAAGGCGGCTAGTATATATGTATAGTGTTACCCACCAACGAGGATTCTAATCATTTTTTTTTTATTTTGAATGGTTTAACTTGAGGTTTCCAATAACTATATACGTCCAATCGACTAAAGCAGTTACCCTATATAGAAGGACTGGAATTACAAAACTTATTCAACAATAGTTATTATTAATATAAAATTTAAAATAACTTAAAGCATACTTTCGATGGATTCGGCGGTATCTTTGTGGAAGTTTATTTTAATATAAAGTAATGAAGCAAGATTGATTCTAATATTTTAAAATGATAAAATTACAAAATGCAGTTTGGGATTTTTCCTTTTTACCGTATTCCGCCGAATCCATTGAAAGTATGGTTATTATTATTATGAGTGCCATGTTATCATTGAATTAACTATAGCTGCAAAATAGCCGTAGAAAAAAATAACTAATAAAATGATATCTAGTAATAATATACCCAATATTTATTTAATTTTTCTGAATGCGGTTTGAAAATAAACGCCTGGAATGCAAACCGACCGCAATTCATCTAATTGCCACCGCAGTCGTTGATTTATGGGTTGCAATTTTTAATACTTCTTTGACGGAAATTATATTTTTTCATTCGGTTGAAATTTACGCCGGTGTTATAATGTCCTCCAAAATAAATTGATTCTATATAATGAGCGGTTTCGGGTTGTCAAGGGCAGTAAACTATTCTACCTGTCACGGGGGGATGATCGTTAACGCAGAAAAGGCGCCAAAATCAGATGACGGATACGGAAATACACAACTGGAATGTGCCAGGGGTGCATTTCCGTTTTGACTGGAATAAAATAATTTGAATCTTTAACTAAAAATTGGTTGTACATTATAAATAGCATGACATTTTAAGTACATTCTCAAAGTGATTGCAGTTTTTAATAATTTATTTATAGGGTAATGCAACATGAGGTAAGTCATTGGGTCCCTTCCTAAATAGATTGCAAAAGGTAAAAAGAATGTAACCCGCATTCGCAACATAGTATTTTTTAAATTATCACAATTTACATAACGTAATGCACGTTCTTTCAAAAGGCGTATGGATGGATAAGCCGAAAAAAAACAAATTAAGTTTGAAAAAAGGGGTATCCACGAAATTTTCGATGAGGAAAAAAGACTTACATCACGCCAACAAGATAATTTGTTTTGTGTGGATTACGTCATTTTGCCTTTTTACATTCGGCATAAAAGTGCTAATTACTGTCATATCAAAGATTCAGTCAATTTAAGGTGTCAAACGCGGTAAGCATAAAATTAATAAAAACACCGTACGGATACTGACTGCACATGAATTGTCATTATTTTCCTTTTCTTAAAAAATGTCCGATTACCGCTTTATTACAATGAAGAGCAAGAGTGGACTCTTGCTTGAATTTTCAAGTTTTGTGTCGTATGATTGGAAGAAAATGTAAGCTTACACTCACCCATACAAATTTATAAAATTCAGCAATTAATTATCTCGTTCAGATCATATTAAAAAACTACTGGATTTTCTAAAAAGGCATTTTATCCATGTCCGCTCCCTATTCGTAGCACATGACTGCCACACGGATTCTGTATAACCCGCCAACCTCTTCACTTTTCCCCATATCATCTAATTCCATCAGGTTGATAGAAGAGACAGGCAAGATTCATTTTGATTTTACTCGTGTGACAAATGTCAATATAACTGGTCGTCTTAGCTGGGCGAATCTAGGCGAGGCGATCCGGCGCGGCTTTGAAAGCGGTAGAGTTTTAAAATATCAAACGGTCCTCGCCCATGCAAGTGTCATACGTAGGCGAAGCGGTCCGGTCAGGACGGCATATGTCGCAAGTCGCCTCAAGTGCGCACTCATGGCGCACGCGAATCGCTTGAAAATATGAAACGGTCCAAGATTCCAGAGCGTTAATTGCGTCTGGCCGAGCGATGGCACATAAGACCTTTGATCAACTACGTTTTAAATTGACTGGATTCGCCTAAATTCTCTTGCCGGTTCGCGTCGCTTACCTAAGACACGGGGTAAGAATTTTTAAATAAAATAAACTCTATAGACTATTTTCTGAGAGAATAGTTATGAGACTACACCATTGAACATTCAGGATATAAAGGACATCGGTCACTATTGTGTTCCTTTTAACAATCACCTGAATCCTGCATCACTATTTTACCTGTACCTTCTTTTGTCTCCATTGATGTCCTTTTAAGGATCTCAAATTCGTTACACACGACCCTTAGAATTGTATCTTTCGCTGTCCAAGTGTACAATCAATTATTATTACCATATATTTATTTACCAAGAGAAAGTCTATTTTTTTGTTGTTAAATATACTTGAAAATAAACGCACACAATATCCAGGAACTTTTAAGAACTCAATTTTATGATCAGTTTTCCAGGTATAAAAGCTTTTTTCAAATACACATCGAAATTAGTCTCAGATTAACAGATATTAATAACTATCGATCGACAACTCGCTACCTTATTTACCGGTCGAAAAAGTTTGTATAAAACCGTATTCTAGCATATATGATAACTTTTAATTATCTATTTATGTCAATACTTGTTGGAATGGCATCATAATAAAAATAATAAAATTTTTGACGTGACAACGTCTTATAAATCGATGAACGCCCACTGCACGCACGAAAAAACATGACTCATTGTCCCGTTTGTCGCGTTACGCCGAAGGCAAGCGTGCGAGCGAGAGCGCGGATAAGCGATAGAGAGGCACGATCGGCCTACCGTTCGGATTGTGCCGCATCTATCTCTCTTCCACTCGATTGGTCGATGCGTCTGAGTAGAAAAGAGACAGCGGCAGCACACAACTTATACACCTACAGTACCTACACGTGATCTGTTTACAACTGTTTATAAAGTGAAGTGTAAATGTTAATGTGGTTTTCATTGTTTATATTACAACAACAATTGCGGCAATAAAGGTAATTAATTCTTGCATATTAAAAATCTGATTAACGTATAACAAATATACTTTAAATAAACAATAAATTATCAACGATTTCTTTCGCAGAACCGCCTAAAGTCACACCATGGCAGACCAACCTGACGAACCTGTGAATCTCACGGATCTGCCACTATCGTCAAGGAGTAATGTACCCATGGAGGTGCAAGATGCTACCGCATCCACGTCTGCAACGCCATTCCATTTTATTCATAAAAGTATGCAATCATTTCATCAATGTTTTCTTATGACGTTGTCACGTTAAACTATCGTCCGTAAACCGACTTTACAGACAACCATTTTTTTAGTACTTTTTCCACCTAAAATGCGAGCAAGCATTGTCAATGTCATTGACTCAGTTGACAATGCTCGCCATGAGCGAAACCGTTCCTGTTCCAATATATTTTATGTGGAAAAAGCACTAAAAATCTGTTATTATTTTTAATATATGAAAACTTCAGAATCATAAATTATTGAATAACGGAGCACATCTGTACACTTCTTTTTACTAAATTTATTTCATAAAGTTTTTAGATTGTCATAATTTCCATCATAAGATCATAAAATGATTATTTCGCAATAGAATGGTGAAGTCAATGGAGTTGTGAAAAAAAATGCTTATAATTAGTAATTAGAAAAAAAAAACTTGCTCATTGTTAGAAGTCAATTTTATCTTTTGAATATCATTATATCAATCCAACTCTTATATCACCGTATTCTAGCATTTATGATTCTGTTCAGAATCATAAATTATTGAATTACGGAGCACACACACATAAATTTATTTGATAAAATTTTAAGATTATCATCATAATTTACATCATTAAATAATTAAGATCATTATTTGTAAATAGAACGGTTTGAGTTGTGAAAAAATATGTTTAGAATAAGTTATTTGAAACATTTTACTTGTTCATTGTTACAAGTGAATTTTATCATTTGAATTAAATAGTATGATCAATCCTAACTTCAAACGAACATCTCTCAAATCAGGGTCAAAAGCAGTTAGAACCTTTTCAATGTGAGGTGTCGAACTGTTAGTTGATCCACACTATATGTAAATAAAAGATGGAGATTTATAAATTATAAACTTCTTTGCTACGACTTTTAACCTTTTTGTTTTTCATCTTTAGATTTTTATTACTAAGATTATTTTGGTTGTTAGTTAAGAGAGGTCGTGGATATCAGTAAACAATTAGGCTTCCATTTTCCTTTTCATTTTCTTAGATCGAGTAAGTATTTTACATATTTTTTTAACCATGTCCGCTCCCAATTTGGAGCATATGGACTCCTCACGGAGTTTATCTCAACATATGTTTTCATACGAGAGCTGCGTGTTACTCAGTTGCTCAACGCCTTTTTCGGAGAGAGTAGGTATGGAAAGGATACAAGGACTAGGACAGGACGAATTGTAAGTTAATCGTTCTCGCTATGTTTCGCTCTTTAAGGATCGGAAAAGTGGGAAGGGATTTTGAGCAACGTAAACACCCATTGCCTTCGAATAGAATCGATTTATCGACTGAACTATTTGCTCGTACCGGGAATTAAACGCGGGTGGTCCACGTTGACCACTGCACCACGGACCGGGTGTCATTTTGATCACTATTTTATTCTTTTCACTGGTTTAAGACTGTCCTTACTGCACGGCTGAGAGAGATTAAAAGAGTTAAACTCTGGAATAATTTTCATCAAAGGAAGGTTTAAAACGGTTGATATACAGTTGTAGAGCAGTAGTCATCAAAAATTCAAAAGAATAAAATGTTATCTATATATTGACACCGCCTTATGTGGTAGGTCATCAGAACTTCTGAGCAGAATCGATGTATCGACTAAAAAAATCTGCTCTTACCGGAAATCGAACCCTGGTGGTCCGACACAGTAGCTAACGACGCTGACCACTGCACCACGGAGCGGGATATTCATTTGACACCTTTAAGTCGAATTAACACGTTAGACTTCTCATGTATATGCCAAGTTTGACCCCTTTTACCAGAAACCAATCAAAGCATAGGTTCACATAACAGATGGTTATTGAATATTGCTGAAAAGTAGGACTTCCTTGATCAATCATAATGATGGAGAGTATCATGCATAAAAGCGTAAGGTCAAAGATGGCGTGAGAGACACTTCTAAGACTTATTCTCCAGAAACTATAGAGTGATAATGGCGGGGCATTGATTGTTTATGGTTTTGAACGTGAAATAACAGTATTATCCAGTCATTGATAAAGACTCCGGGTAGAAAATGTTAATTAAGGAAAATTATATGAATTTTAATGTGTTAATTGAATGATTTTTGGTATGTAAAGGGTCTTTTTATAAGGACGCTTAGTTTTGAAATGTAAATAAAACAAGTTGTTTGTGAGATTTCGACTAAATTTTAATTTCATTTGTAAGTATATTTTACGGCATTAAATATGGAATATAGCATCAAATGCCTGTCAATATCCATTCATTATAAAATGGGCCATGTCGCTAAAGTTGACTTTTTTGACAAATTTGGGTAAACTTCCAACTGCTCCAGAACCCAATCAGGCGTTGTCTGTGGTCGTTTACCTGAAGTTCCTTGGTTAGTTGGATTTTATAAGGGTGCAGTCGCAGAAAAGCCAAGTTCTTGTGAACAACGAGAAATAAGCTGCCTTGGGTTTTCCTGTACACTTTCACACACAGCAGCAATGTTTTCACCAGATATTGTATTTTGATGACGTACAGGTAGCTGTTGGCCGATTATTTACCAAACTGGTTGACTCAAATTTGGCCACTAAACAATGAATAATCTACTCAGCAGGACAAAGTAACATATTTTGAGCGTCCCTATTGAAATACCCTATATTATAAAAACGGAAAGCAAGAATGACAGGATAGAAACACACATTCAATAATTATACGACTAATGACGTCAACATTACAAAATTATTAACGAATGAGTTGCAATCAATATGGAAGGGTTTAACCAATTGGAAATAGATTCAGCAGTGGCGGGCAACCTGTTCGATTTAGGATGTTATTTAATAATACTTCTTCACTATTGATGCATTTATAGATTTATAAAAAATCTAAACTATTCATTACTTGATGGAGTATTAATAAATTTGGATTTTAATAATTGTGATATCAAATTAGAATATTTTGAATTTTGTACTTTTCCATGAGTTTTGTCGCTAACGACCCGGGTTTCGCCTTTCGGCATCTTCAGGCATTCCAAGTGCACGGATGTACTTGAACTGACGCGTAGTAAACAGTTTGTTTAGATTTATTTTACATATTCTTATGTTATCATCTGGTCATTAATATTTCCAAAAATCCCCGTAATTATAACAAACCCACTTAAATCATTTAAACTTGTATTCATTCAAATTTCGATAATTTACATTTTAATAACCTTTTAACTTAGTGACCTATTTTTGTATATAAACGATACAAACTGTTTACTACGCGTCAGTTCAAGTACATCCGTGCACTTGGAATGCCTGAAGATGCCGACAGGCGAAACCCGGGTCGTTAGCGACAAAACTCATGGAAAAGTACAAAATTCAAAAAATTCTAATTTGATATTGAAATTCCATCAAGCACCCTCAGTCGAAATACTTAATTGTGATATCGATGTGTTTTCAAATGACGATAGTTTTTTTTGCATAAATAGGTTTTTTTATGCACTCCCTAATATTCTTGTTACTGCCGCCACTGGACACGACCATTCAAATATGATGACGATACTAAAGTAAATAAGTAGAAGGCATGCATAAAAGAATCGCTATACTTAAGTTTGCTAAAGAAATATATGATATTAAACCAAGAAAAAAGTGTTGCAACGATTGGAAAGCGTTCACCGACGTCATGACGGCGCTAATATTGCACCGGAAGTGATTCGTTTTTCACGGTCGCACTCTTTCACCTCCTTTCTCCATTCTCCACCTACCCACCAAGTGGCGCCACTCTGCGATAACCATTGCGATTGCAATAAAATGCGAATTCAAGGCTAATGCCAAGGTGACGCAGAACGGAAGGGGAAACTGACTTTTCGCGTGCCGTGGAAAGTCCGCGCAGGCGCAGGCGCAAACGAAAACAATTGTTCGTATTTTTTTTCATTTCTCCTCATACTATTTGCTTCTTGGTGGACTATTATCATTGTTGTACATAATCTAATTGTAATAATACACATAAGAGAGTGTGAAGAAGACAATGCTATAATTTTAAAGCCTATTTTGTTTATGGCGCAAAATTATAGGCAACAACACTTCGTTATTAGACGAAAGAAGAAATCTTATATATAAAACCGAAACGGCGTATGTATGTATGTATGTCTGTAATTCCCTTTTGCATTGTTGTTGCAAGTTGCCATAAAAACGAATATGAAAGAAAATATGTTCGAATTTTTATCGGCGAAGACATTTAGTCAAAATGTAATAAATTAGTCTTCTACTGAACTTTTCCCGGCTGTTATTATTAATAATAATGTTTATTATTTACGTGAAGGTATTAATTTGACATTTCTTTGACAGCAAATTAGATTTTTTCCTTGAATTTGGACATTTTAATGGGCGAGAATGGGGCTGTCATCAAATTAAATAAAGTTTGTGATTTTATTTTAACTCTATTTTGGATGTTAGATTTTGTGATATAATTATGTCGAATGAAATAACATTAAATAATTATTGGTCGCTTAGTCCGAGCGACGCCGGGTAGCAATCCTAGTATTTTATAAATACTGGTTTTCTTAAATGCATTTCCGTGTGTTTGAGTGGCATCTATTTTCACACAATGAAATCCAATTACCACCGAAAATATTGCATAAGCATAGTGTTACAACAGTATTCATCATATGTCAGTAATAAAGATGGAAACCAGGCAATTCAGATTCTGTCTCAATACTATCAATGTCATTTTTTGATCAACTCTGACTGGGGATACTTTTCTTCATAAGATTTTCCAATATACAAACCAGATGATTGTCTAAATTCGTCTATATCGATATGTTTGTAATGCAGGCATATTTTTTGACATTAAAATGATAATCGAATTTCTTGATGAAAATGAACTTTGCAAAATATAGGGTATTTCAATAGGGACGCTGAAAATATGTTACTTTGTCCTGCTGAGTAGATTATTCATTGTTTAGTGGCCAAATTTGAGTCAACCAGTTTGGTAAATAATCGGCCAACAGCTACCTGTACGTCATCAAAATACAATATCTGGTGAAAACATTGCTGCTGTGTGTGAAAGTGTACAGGAAAACCCAAGGCAGCTTATTTCTCGTTGTTCACAAGAACTTGGTTTTTCTGCGACTTCAACTTGGCGAATTTTGAATCGGGCCTTATGTCTGCACCCGTATAAAATCCAACTAACCGAGGAACTTCAGGTAAACGACCACAGACAACGCCTGATTGGGTTCTGGAGCAGTTGGAAGTTTACCCAAATTTGTCAAAAAAGTCAACTTTAGCGACATGGCCCATTTTATAATGAATGGATATTGGCAGACAGTTGATGCTATATTCCATATTTAATGTCGTAAAATATACTTACAAATGAAATTAAAATTTAGTCGAAAGCTCACAAACAACTTGTTTTATTTACATTTCAAAACTAAGACCCTTTACAAACTAGATGATTGACTAAATTCGTCTATATCGATATGTTTTTAATCCAGGCATATTTTTTGACATTAAAATGATAATCGAATTTCTATTTCAAGCAACACTTTGATGAAAATGAACTTTGCAAAATATATTAACTTAAAATATATTAGCTTAAATAAATTCTAAAAACATCATCAACAGCACAACATATGTGATATTTTACTATCTAACTGGTAACGAATCACAGTTTTATATATTTTTTAATAATAAACATTAAAGCTTGTCTTCTATTTTTTACATTTTATATAAATAACTTCGTAAAAAATGCCTATCCACCAAGCAGTGCAAAGACATGCAAAGTGATTGTTTCTAGTTAAAGTCAATCCTCTTACGGGTCGTCTTAGCTGGGCGAAGCTGTGCGAGGCGATCCGGAGCAGCTTTGAAAGCGGCAGAGTTTTAAAATATCAAACGGTCCTCGCCCATGCAAGTGTCATATGTGGGCGAAGCGATCCGGTCAGGACGGCATATGTCGTAAGTCGACTCAAGTGCCTGACTCATGGCGCGCGCGAATCGCTTGAAAATATCAAACGGTCCAAGCTCACCAGAGCGTTAATTGCGTCTGGCCGAGCGATGGCACATAAGACCTTTGATCAACTACGTTTTAAATTGACTGGATTCGCCTAAATTCGCTTGCCGGTTCGCGTCGCTTACCTAAGACACGGGGTTACAGTACCCTCTGTTATAAAGCGGTTTTTTATAGCGTGTGCCGCAGTCTTCTTGCAAATTATATGTTTTGTATATATGTATGTCATATTAAACATAAATATGTGCTTTCGAAGAATATTTATCAGTAGCTGTACGTCCCTTTTCTTTTGAGACAGTAAGTCATAAAAAAAATCCATATCTTGGTGATGCAGGAGGGTTAACTGTATTTGCCATCACTTGAAAATCCAGGCGTTGCATATGAATCCAACATACATACTTCATACAATATAAAATTTAAAATAACTTTGATTATTCCACGTATTGTGTTACCAATTGTGACACGTGTTTTGCCTCTTTCAGAGGTATCTTTGGACTTACTATCGCAAAGTTTACTAAAGTAATAAAGCAAGTCAAAAAAGATAAAATAACAAAATGGAATTTGGGATTTTTCCTTTTTACGGGAAGCAAGGAGGGGCCTATAGGATCAAAGTAAAGCAAACGAATAATTACACTACTAATGAAGTTAGCAATTACAAAATATTTACGAAAGAGGCGAAACACGTGTCACAATCAGTAACACAATACGTGGAATAATCAAAGTTATTTTAAATTTTATATTAAAGCTAGTGTTCGAACCCGGCTTCGCTCGGACCAGTTTGGGGTTATGTTCACCTCGGCGCGTAAATTCAGACAGGCCAAGTTGAAACAACTTTTTTCAAAATTCAAAAGTCTAGGTCAATTAAAATGGAATTAAAATGAACATTTCAGACTGGCATTGACATTTCACAGCCCCTTTCATGTATTGACAGCCCCATTTTCGCCCATTAAAATGTCCAAATTCAAGGAAAAAATCTAATTTGCTGTCAAAGAAATGTCAAATAATACCTTCACGTAAATAAAAACATTATTATATTAATAAAAGCCGGGAAAAGTTCAGTAGAAGACTAATTTATTACATTTTGACTAAATGTCTTCGCCGATAAAAAAATCAAACATATTTTATTTCATATTCATTTTTATGGCAACTTAATGACCAACAATGCAAAAGGGAATTACAGACCCACAGACATACATACGCCGTTTCGGTTTTATATATGTACTACTCGATACTCGAGTAATTGAAGTCTCTACACACACATTGATAACGAAACAAATTTACCGTTGAAACTTTCGCGAGCGAAATCAATTCGTTTGTTTGAACTTGCAACAACAACGCAAAAGGAATTACAGACATACATCCCCGTTTCGGTTTTATATATAAGATGAAGTCCACGAGGTTACCGCTGAATCCATAGAAATTATACTCATATCACATAAAATGTTTTATTATTTTTATTATAATGCCATCCCACTAAGTATTGACAGTGAACACCTTATAAGTGAAATTATACTCCATATATTTTGCGCCTAGGACAGATGATGATAGTGATGATTATAGGTATGACATCCTGTTACAGTGTCACCATATTCCCGAACCAGACCAGTGGAATTTATCTACAGAAACTGTGCACAGATCCGCTTCAAAGCCAACGAACGGTAAGGTCGGTTGACTTTTTGTCGCGCTACTCGTGGATGTCACCACGTAGTATTAAGTACCTATCAGGTACCGATTACTCCAGTCTGTAAGTTCGTTGCTTACATATTTGCGAGACAACAACACTGAACGCAAAATTTTTTCCAGTTAACTTTCTTCCCATTCATTTTTCCGTTAGAATGATCCGTTTAGTTTAAAGACATTGGCGGTTCATATAATTTAAAGAATTGCAAATTTAATTTATAGCTTTTTTTTTAACCATGTCCGCTCCCAACTTGGAACATATGGACTCCTCACGGAGTTTATCTCAACATATCGATGGCTTAAAGAGAAAATTTGCTTTATCCGTTTTTGTCAATTGTGCAGGACAGAGTAAAAACTGTTTTTTTGAGACAGTAAAATTTGATGTTTTAAACAAAAAAATCCATTTCAAACGATTTATTTGTACCACCGCTGAAAAACCACGAATAAATAACAGGTGACAATAGAAAATGGTGGAGTTAAGAGATAATAAGCAGTGTAGATTTTAAAACGACAATGGAGTTACCAAATTTTACTAAAACGGTTTTCCGATGTTCTCAAGTAAGTTTTGGTTATACAATTTTTACGGGACAAGCACATTGCATAATACAACAAGATGGTATTATTAAGTCATTTTCAGCCAAAAGTGGAGTTAAAAAAATTACTTTTTAGCCATCGATATGTTTTTCTACGAGAACTGCTTGTAAATCAGTTGCGCAACCTCTCTTTTTTGAAGAGAGTAGGGATGGAAAGGACACGAAGACTATGACAGGCTAGTTGTTAGATAATCGCTGTCACTATGCGTCGCTCTTTGGGAAGGTACATATTTAAACTACACAAACACCAATTGCCTCTGAGAAGAATCGATTTATCGACTCATAAAATCAGGTCGTACTGGGAATTAACCCGGGTGGTCCGACACGGTAGCCAATGACGTTGACCACTGCACCACGGACCGGTGGTTGAAAAATATTGAGAAATAGTTAAATTAAACCCAGATTTTCAGGTACACCTGAGCCTTTTTTATACGGAAGATGCGTTCTGCAGAAAATCGCACAACAATAGCTATGAATTACTATGGGAACATAACATGTACAAATACGCACGAGTCAAGGTCACTCTGGTAAAACACTGGATTTTGTACTTACAGTATGTGAACAATGCGCTGTTAATTACGTGATTACATGTACATTTATATAGTAACAAAATATATTTAAAAAAAAATGCATTAAATAAAGCCGCATAGCTTTGAAATCGCACAAAACAGTATTATAAACTCGAAATCAATTGATGAAACTGTATGTAATTGGGTTTGAACAAATAAGCTCTGTAATCAAAACCAAATATGATCCCTGGTCGAATGTTATTTTATACAGGTTACCATAATAGCCCCATCGTTGGGCGAGCTTGTACGCCACTGCGTACAAATAGCGTGCAATACGGTAGTACGTTTAGATTGCGGTTAACCATTCGCGTAATTGCAAATTGTTTGTGGAAATGAAAATCAACAGTAAAAAAATGAAACATGCATCAACACTTCGCTCAAATAACTTTTCAACAATTTTTATACATGCGAGTAAGCGGTACATCTCATAAACGCGGTATAATATCGAAAGATTGTTTCAATAAAATCAATATTGTCGGTCCATGTGGTCTAGTGGCAAAAGCTTTCCCTTAGCGATCTGATGGGCCCAGTTTCATTTCCCGGCAAGGTCAGAATTTTTCAATTGAAAAAGTGATCTTGTACTGTGTGTATGTAATTATTCGTTAGGTTTTTCACTACTGATTCATTATTTCGTGACCCTACACTCATACATACGGGCGAAACTGCAAAAACAACGGACTGAGATAAATGGCAAAACAGTTTTCAACATTGAAATTTGTTCTTACGGATTTGGAGGAAAGCCGAGCAATATCTGGTAAACCGCTCTTCGTACAAGTATCATATTTTGATATCTTAAAGATCTGTGTTTGAGCATGCCATATTTAACACAAAACAGCCATTTTTGTAGTTTCCCACGATTTATCATCGAGTTTATCTCGTATGACTATCACAGCAAAAAATATTCGTGCGCATTGGCAAAAGCTGTAATCCCAAATATTTAGTTTTCTTGAAAACTTTTCACAGACGATGGAAATACATATAAAATAATAAAATTCTCATTTTCATACTCACAAAAAAATACGGTAATTAAATCACTTTCACCCATGCGGCCCTCGAAAACTCTGAAAATTTACACGCTGGCCCTGACTCTCAAAAGGTAGTGCATCACTTGTCTAAATACAACCTTAAATCTAAAAATATATACGGGCTCTATTGTTGAGATAACTACGTGATAGAACTCAAAATACTCAGTGTGAAAAAAGGATTTGTCAGTGTGTTGTTATGAATAATTCTGAACATATCAGATTGCAAGATTTTTAGAGCGTGTCACTGGTATATGACTTAGAATCGTAGATTTCGAAAGAAGTTCAAGCATAATACTAATAGTATTTGGTGTACTAAGGAAATAATCTCAACTTACATTTAGTAATGAACATACGTATGTTGTCTGTCCACTTAAATAGTAATTAAAATCTTGCAAACAAACATACACGAATATACACATTTTTTTAAAAAAAATAGCAACATTTGTTTTCCAGAAGAATTGTGCAATTTAATTAATATCTATTTCGGCACCACGCCATCGTTAGAGTAAACAAATGAAATTTGGTATCACGTTACTATCAGAACAATATTACACAATACTAAACTGCTTTTAAAAGCTATGATGGACCTCTAGCATCCAATGCCATTTTGAAAGTAAAATTTTGCTTAACCATGTTCGTTTTCAGTGTGGAGAATATGGACACCAATACAGTTAATCTCAAGATAAGTTGTCAGCGAGAATTGCTTGTTAATCAGTTGCTTAACCTCACCTTTTCGAACGGCGTAGGGACAAGAAGTTTTTAGGATTGGATATATGTGTTTGATTTTTCCATCAATGCCTCCGCAAATAAAGCTCGACATGATCTTTTTAAGCAATGCTGCACAACCTTTTTGCGAAAAACCCCAGATTATCAGTTTTCAGATATTTTGAGGAGATATTCATGGGTAAAACTGATTAAATTATTGTAATGTTTGGTGTATATTCAATTCTAAATTATGTTATTTAAAATGGAACACTTTTATATCATATGATCCAACCATTCTTGGTATCAAGTGTATATTTGCAGGACTGAACTTACATAGTATCGATATGAAATTTTCGACACTGCACGCAAATTTTTTTGAAGACGCATTTTTTTCTTGCGATATTCTCCCTGAATCTGTACGTCAAAGTTTTCCTTGATAGTGATGAATCAGATTGTACTCTTTTTGCACTCCAAAACATATTATTTTTTAATGTTCAATCAAACAATACTTGTTCGTCTATCGTGCGTGAAAAGATTTGATGAAAAAATTGTTATTGAAGTGTATATTGGGCCGCATGAACTATCATTCCAGGCCGCAGGTTGTGTACACTCATTTAAAAGTATTGTCACAACAAGATAAACAACTAAACGAGATCATAAAATAATCCAAGTGTGTGTACACACAATCAGAGTATATAACACACTCCATAATTAATTAATCAGATGAAAGTTTAATTAAAATTATTAATTGAATTATCAAGTATAATCAGGTAACCAGTTCCTTTTATCTGTAGTCGTTACTCGGAGTAGCAACGTTTGACAATCAGTGACACTCAGCCTCTAATCGATTCAATTTCAATTGTTGTCAAACCATCATACGTCAAAGCTTTGATGCGACCGCTCTTGAGTGGACTGATTGTTAACGTGAATCAGGTACGCAACTATTAATTACCTGTGACAACAATTATGTGATTACGGCTGGCAACATTGAAGATGATTAACATTAAGACTTGTGGACGTAGCACGCAGTGCCATGACATGGGATATCAATCCCGGGATTCCGAATGTTTTCAATGTCCCGGGATTAGAAAACATAATCCCAAAATTTTCGGGATTGTTTTTTTTTTTTTTAAATCTTTTTAGCCTTGTCCGCTCCCAACTTGGAGCATATGGACTCCTCACAGAGTTTATCTCAACATTTATTTTTCTACGAGAACTGCTTGTTATTCAGTTGCTCAACCTCTTTTTCGAAGAGAGTAGGGATGGAAAGAATGCGAGGACTTGAACAGGACAAGTGATTAGCTAATCGCTATCACTATGCGTCGCTCTTTGGGATCGGAAAGGTGGGAACGGATTTTCAGCAACACAAACACCCATGCCTTTGAACAGATTTATCGACTGAAAAAAACCGCTCGCACCGGGAATTGAACCCGGACGGTCTGGCACGCAAACCAACGACGTTGATACTGCGCCACGGACCGAAATTATTTATTTACCAAGCACAAACGAATTATTGTCGCCAAAATCGTATTATTTCGTGTTAACTTCGTAAAACTAGATTGTGGAAAATACATAATTTGCTGAGTAATGCATTGGTGACAGCATCGAATGAAAAAGTCATTGTATTGAAACGAATACAAAGAACGAAAAAAAATCGAGTAACAAAACTAAAGCTCATTTATCAAATTATCTTATATATAAAACCGAAACGGCGTATGTATGTCTGTGGGTCTCTAATTCTCTTTTGCATTTTTAGTCATTAAGTTGCTATAAAAACGAATATGAAAGAAAATATGTTTGAATTTTTATCGGCGAAGACGTTTAGTCAAAATGTAATAAATTAGTCTTCTACAGAACTTTTCCCGGCTTTTATTAATATAATAATGTTTATTATTTACGTGAAGGTATTATTTGACATTTCTTTGAAAGCAAATTAGATTTTTTCCTTGAATTTGGACATTTTAATGGGCGAGAATGGGGCTGTCATGAAATAAAATAAAGTTTGTGATTTTTTTTTAACTCTATTTTGGATGTTAGATTTTGTGATATAATTATGTTGAATGATATAACATTAAATAATTATTGGTCGCTTAGTCCGAGCGACCCGGGTAGCAATACTAGTAGTTATATAAAATTCTAAGCTTGATAATTAAAACTTAATGGATGGTAATGGATTTTTCATCCACATAAACGTTATTTATTTCCTTTCATGTGCCCTTATTTTACAATAACAATGTGAAGCTTCAAAAAAATACTTAATTGCTCCTATTAGATGTAATGTAAATAATGAATAAAGAACCGGTCGGTGGTGCAGTGCTCAACGTCGTTGGCTACCGTGACGGACCACCCGAGTTCGATTCCCGGTACGGGCAGATTTTTTCAGTCGATAAATCGATTCTGCTCAGAGGCAATGAGTGTTTGTGTTGTTAAATCCCTTTCCACCTTTCCGATCCCAAACAGCGACCTAAAGTGACTGCGATTAGCTAATCACTAGTCCTCTTACCCTATCATCTTCGAAAAAAAACAACAAGCTATCCTGGTAGAAAAAACATATGTTACGGACATGGCTAAAAACAAAACAGCCAAAATATAGAATTCATACAGTGATAAATTAACATGGAAAATTTTGAATAAATATAAAAAATATCAACCATTAAAAAATATCTGAAATCCCGGGATCAAATTATTGCAATCCCGAAATCTCGGGATCAAATATTTCCAAATAAAAAAACGGTTCCCAAACGTCAATTATCTTTAATCTTATATATTGTATCAAAATCAATGTTTGTTTGTTTATTCGTATTGTATGCGTTGACATACCGTTCATCCGATTGCTATAAAACTTTGTCAACTTATTGTTTGCACTTAATAAAATTAACTTACTGTTGGTCTTTTATATACAAATCATTTTTTTTTTTCAAATTTTATGCGCTGACATACCGTTTATTTTGACAACTCATTGTTGCACTTGCGCAAAATTTATAGGCATAGTAAAAAATATTTTAAGTAGGTGGCGCGTGTGTCGTACCATAGACAACCGGCAAATGTCATCGATACCGATCAATGTTAGTGAAATTAAATCGAAATTATTTATCTAAAATATTGTGCATCCGAAAGCACTTCAATAAACACAAACACTTTCTTTCTTTGGGTGGCATTGCAACGCTTGCCGGGTACTGGCTAGTAATATATATGTATTTACATTTTTTTCGATTATATTTTGCAAACTAACACAAAGAATGCAATTATCTATTATACGTATTGTGAAACATTTTGAGCTCTGCAAATAAAAATAGTGATTAATTATTATGTGAAGATTAAAAAAAATGTACATTATAAAAACACGACCATAACGTTTTTTTACGTCTTCATTAATTTTCCTATGCAAAATTACATCCGCGGTGTTTTTTCGCTCTGTTGAATATCGAGTAAATAAAAAATGATTTTTTTACTGTGTGCATTAAAATTTAAAATAAATGTTGGCAAAAAATCGTGTCACTAGTTCAACGGAATGAGATGTACATGAGAAATTTAAATGACAAGATCGCTACCTTACTTTGAAGAGGTTCTAATTAACGACGGTCCCTGTGGTCTAGTGGCAAGAGCTATGTTCTAGGGATCAGGGGCCCAGGTTCAATTCCCGGCAAGGTCAGATTTTTTCAATTAAAAAAAAAAAAACTTGGGTATGTTATTTATCGTTTATTTTGTGCACAACTGATACATTATTTATCATCGAGTTAATCTCGTATGACTTTCACAATGGAGAATATTTGGCGCATTGGCGTAAGCTGTAATGCCAAATATTTTTTTTATAAATTAAAACTATAGTTCTGACGAGGGCGTAATCCGAAATAGCTATCAAATATATAAAATAATTTATGTAGAATTAAAATACATTGTTATTTTTCTTACCGTATTCTAAGACTGTCATCATTATATCTTCATTCATATCTATCATCTGATCTTTAAAATCATTATTTCTCAGTAAGAATTATGAAAAAATATGCTTAAAATAATTAATTTGAAACATTTTTACTTGTTCATTGTTTCAAGTGAATTTTAATCAATTGAAACTTCAAACGCTCATAACTCAAAACAGTGGTCAAAAGCAGTTAGAACCTTCTCAAAGTAAGGTGTCGATTAGTAAAAAATAAGTATTTTATGAGGCGATTGTTTAATCGTTGATTTTTAAAGATTTAAGGCAGGGGTCGTCAACGTTTTTAGGCCTACAGCCCAATTTAGCTTATTTTTTATGATAAAATTTCTTAATCGCCCACCTACATTGCTATACATATTTCAATCCAGTAAATAGGTGAAAAAATTGGGGTATAAGCAAAAAAAGTCCACCGCCCACCACGGAAGCCATTACCGCCCATTAGTGTGCGGTACGGACCAAGTTGACGACACGTGATTGTTGGTAATATCTGTTTAGTTTAAACAAATGTATCCTACAAATAAAATGAGATTATGAAAAAAAAATAAACTAACTTAATGTTTTTTTATGCTCTGAGCTTATACAAAAGTTTGATTATTTTGCTACATGACTCACTTCACTTCTCAAGGGCTCAAATGGTATGTTAGCGGAGAACTAGTACCGCCATTTTTATAACACTATTCAGTAATTTTTTCACTTCAATCAATGTTGCATTATTACTTAAGCAAACTTTGCGATAATAAGTCTGAAGATGCAAATAATATGTACATTACTTTGGATGGATTCAGCGATAACTTAATGGAACTTAATCTTATATATAAAACCGAAACGGCGTATGTATGTCTGTGGGTCTGTAATTCTTTGGGGATGATATAACATTAAATAATTATTGGTCGCTTAGTCCGAGCGAAGCCGGGTAGCAATACTAGAAATACCGAAACTGCGTATGTATGTATGTATGTATGTATGTCTGTGGGTCTGTAATTCTTTGGGAATGATATAGCATTAAATAATGAATGGTCGCTTAGTCCAAGCGAAGCCGGGTAGCTATACTAGAAATACCGAAACGGCGTATGTATGTATGTATGTATGTATGTGGGTCTGTAGTTCTTTGGGAATGATATAACATTAAATAATTATTGGTCGCTTAGTCCGAGCGAAGCCGGGTAGCAATACTAGTCTTATATATAAACCCGAAACGGTGTATGTATGTATGTATGTCTGTGGGTCTGTAATTCTTTGGGAATGATATAACATTAAATAATTATTGGTCGCTTAGTCCGAGCGAAGCCGGGTAGCAATACTAGAAATACCGAAACAACGTATGTATGTATGTATGTCTGTGGGTCTGTAATTCTTTGGGAATGATATAACATTAAATAATTATTGGTCGCTTAGTCCGAGCGAAGCCGGGTAGGAATACTAGTCTTAATATAAAATTTAAAATAACTTTGATTATTCCTCGTATACTTAATTGTGAAAGTCATACGAGATTAACTCGATGATAAGTAATGAATCAGTTGTGCACAAAATCAACGATAAATAACATATACCCAGCCCAAGATCTATTTTTTTTAATTGAAAAAATCTGACCTTGCCGGGAATTGAACCCGGGTCTCCAGATCGCTAGGACAAAGCTCTTGCCACTAGACCACAGGGACCGACTACACGGTATTGTGCTACAAATAAAATTTTGACACGTATTTCGTCTCTTTCAGAAGCATCTTCGAACAAACTATCGCAAAATTTGCTTAAGTAATATAACAGGATTGATTCTAATATTTTAAAATGATAAATTAAAAAATGGAGTTTGGGATTTTTCCTTTTTATGGGAAGCAAAGGGGGGAGGATAGAAACAAAACAAACAATAGTAATATACAGGGCTGTGGAGTCGGTGAAAAAAAGTTCGACCCCGACTCCAGCATTCACCAAAACCACGACTCCGACTCCAAAATTGACCAAAAACATGACTCCGACTAAAAAAGTTTAATATCGTCCCTTTGTTTTGCCTGATTTTCATAATTATGTGTATTCAATTAAATATCAAACCTACCAATCCAGTCAAATAGCCAAATTTGACATATAATATGCAGAAATAAAAAGTTCAAACTTTTCAAAATTCCCGACTCCGAGTACGACTCCGGCCAAATCGCCGCGACGACTCCGACTCCGAATCCGACTCTGACTCCGACTCCACAGCCCTGGTAATATAACACGATTGATTCTAATATTTAAAAATGATAAATTAAAAAGTGGAGTTTGGGTACGACTAATGACGTTAGCATTACAAAATTATTATTTAAAGCGATGCAATCAAACTTTGCGATAGTAAATCCTAAGATGCCTCTGAAAGAATCCAAGCACGTGTCACAATTAAATACACAATATGTGGAATTATCAAAGTTATTTTATATTGGTTTTTTTGACGATGTTTTGCAATATCTTATGAAAATAAATTGATATTAGACAGTTCGTAGTAATGATACAAATATAGTTACTAATAGGCGGAAACCATTATTTTATTATTATTGCAACAGTGTAGAAGTTTTACGAAAACCTCTCACTTCCGTTCTAATAAGCCCAACTATTTCGTATTGGGAAACCTACAAACTTACTCTAACTTGGCTTATGATAGATATTGCGTTGCAACATGCAACACATGTATTGGTTTAAGTGCTTGAGAACATTTATTGCATCGATATTAATTTTTAGTTGATCAGCTTTTCAAATCTTTTACTTTTCTTCTGGGCGAAATTGAAAACGGAAATTCTTTACTATTTCTACTGCCAAGTAAATGTCTTTCACCGTCAGTTGAGTATGCTCGCGATGAGCGAAACCGGTCATCAGGACCTTATAAATAAAATGTGAAATAAGTAAAAAAAATGTGTTTTGTATATTTAAATGAAATATAAGAATATTCATAGGAGCTGCTTCAATAAATTTAAGCTGAAGTCAAAATTATGTTATAATTGAATTCGTGGAATAATCAAAGTTATTTTTATAAGGACGCTTAGTTTTGAAATGTAAATAAAACAAGTTGTTTGTGAGATTTCGACTAAATTTTAATTTCATTTGTAAGTATATTTTACGGCATTAAATATGGAATATAGCATCAAATGTCTGCCAATATCCATTCATTATAAAATGGGCCATGTCGCTAAAGTTGACTTTTTTGACAAATTTGGGTAAACTTCCAACTGCTCCAGAACCCAATCAGGCGTTGTCTGTGGTCGTTTACCTGAAGTTCCTTGGTCAGTTGGATTTTATACGGGTGCAGGCATAAGGCCCGATTCAAAATTCGCCAAGTTGAAGTCGCAGAAAAGCCAAGTTCTTGTGAACAACGAGAAATAAGCTGCCTTGGGTTTTCCTGTACACTTTCACACACAGCAGCAATATTTTCACCAGATATTGTATTTTGATGACGTACAGGCTGGTGTTGGCCGATTATTTACCAAACTGGTTGACTCAAATTTGGCCACTAAACAATGAATAATCTACTCAGCAGGACAAAGTAACATATTTTGAGCGTCCCTATTGAAATACCCTTTATTACTGATATTAAATTCCTTGAAATCGTGAAAAGCGTTGGAGAATGAGCGAATAATCCAACTCAAACGAAGGCCTCATAAATGCTGAACTGCGTTTATTACACTTCATCTAGAAAGTGAGCGTGTCATTGTCACGACGCGACACGCGAATTAACCTCTCTTTTTACCGCGTTGACATTCGTATTTGATCAAATGTATGAATGGAAAATAGAGCTGTTATTCCCCGCAGAGAGTAAAACAATTCACAATGGATACATAGCACTTATATATTGAATTAAATATGTTATAGTTATCTTTTTTTCACGAACATTTAGTTTAACATCTATATAAATATAAAATGTGAAAATTCATAATTATATTCTAAATGTGAGGTTTTGTTATGAATTGTATTATGTTTGACAATTAGCGTTGCCTCCGCTGATCGTTTTCCCACATACCTAACGACTGACGAAGGCGTAAGCCGAAAATAGCTATCAACAAATATAAAAAATAATTTATGTAGAATTAAAATACATTGTTATTTTTCTTACCGTAGTACTAAAAATGTTTTATTATTGTTATCATAATGCCATTCCTCCATGAATTGACAGTGAACTCCTTAAAAGTGGCAGACAAATATATTTGGATACCTCCATTAAGAGGCTATATATTCTACATTTGGGAGTGGAAATGGATTTAAAAAAATGCTGGACTACAACAGACGAAGACGACATGCTATAACGCAAGCACGTCCTCGAAATGCCACTAGTATTCACCAGAAAGGATGGTCACATTTTTTTGCGTGGACTCACTTTTAATTAAAAAAATATCATTTGTCATTATTGCTATCGATAGAATATTTATATAGTCACCGCAGTTCTATGCAAACAAAGTATGAAAAAAGCCATGAGTATTTATAACAATTAAATGCATTGTCGCAGCTTCAAAAGTTAGTCAATTCGTCACTGAGGCATCGTAACTCTTTTTAATTGGTGCATGCGTATTATGACAATTGACACTTGGTGGGGGTCAATTCTAAGCTCAGTTACCATTGGTCAGAAAATATGACAGGCATACCGGGCTGTGCAGTGTTAAATTCGACAATACTATTTTTATTATTGTTTTATCCTTTTATTGTTTGCTACATAATTGATTGGTAAGGCACCGTAAACGTGTATATTGAGTTGGTTGAAAATATATTTTTTCCATATTTCTCATATGGTCACCACACTAATTTTCTGTGTCCCGCCAAGAACTCATTTTTTGAACTTATTTCAAATTAGATTTATTAGGACCAGGACCGGTTTCACTTATCGCGTATTGACAGGGCACACTTTAAAAATGGTTGTAGGAACTATTTAATATATGTATGTTCATGTGTTAGAATATAATAGATTACAAATAAGCTATTGGCCTGTAGAAGAAGATTTATTATTTATAAATTTGATTTTTTTTACTTTTCCATGAGTTTTGTCGTTAACGGGCCGGGTTTCGCCTTTCGGCATCTTCAGGCATTTCAAGTGCGTGGGTGTAATTGAACTGACGTGCAGTAAACCGTGTGTATCGTTTATTAGTATACAAAAATAAAATTAGATCACTAAGTTAAATTGCTATTAAAATGTAAATTAGCGAAAATTTGATGTAAGCGAGTTTCAATGAATTAAGTGGATTTTTGAATGTATTATCGCAAATAGTAATGACCAGAGGATAGCATAGGAACGTAGGCTTGGAAGATTAAGTGTTTTGCTTAAAATTGGTAAAATATTAAGCTGAACCCTGTTAATCTCTAATATTGCTTGATAGAACAATTTATATTCGCCCTTGTAAAAATCCCGTTATAAATTCAATTTTCCTAGTTCCGCCCCTGATGAAAGAGCACAATAGAGGAGAGCCGAGCGGCGTCCGATGCATCCAAGAGATGGTGAAAAGTGAAGAACACTCAATTGGATTAAATTGGAGCTAATTTACTGTGGCCGGAATGCGTGCGTTGTCCACTCAAATGCTATAAGCATAAGCCACCAATTTTACATTTTATAACTAACCAAACACGCTTGCAGGCTATTACAAAAAAGTATTCATTCCTGGATTGTCTTTAATTAATTAAATTATTCATATATACATACACTGGAACCCCGACCTTACGTTCTCGCATTAACCGTTTTCCCGCGTGGTTCTTTCATTTCGTATAGTCCCGGCGAAACACCCATGAGAACAATGTTGAAAAATCCCGCATTTTCCGTTCCCCGATTTAACGTCGAAATATTATGGTCCCGTCACAAAAATTATCCCGATTTACCGTTTTGTTGAATATTTCTTAGAAACACATTCGACCCCATTCAATCGATTCGTATACAAAAACTGAGACTGCAAGTGTGATAGGGTGCAATTTTTACGATTCATTGTCATAATGTATCGAACCCATCCCATCGGTTAGCAGAACAAAAAACATAGACTGCAAGTGTGTAATTGTTAACGATTCATGATCATAATGTTTCCGGTGATTACTGAACATCTGTCTTCTGCAGAAGACGATGGCGAAAAATAAAATATTGAACCATGGACATTTACAGCAGCGTTGTTGGCCTTAAATAAAAATAATTTTCTACTTCAAGGTGCTGTACATTTAAACCAGAGCTGTGGAGTCAGGGCTTTTTGGCTGGAGTCGGAGTCGTCGCGGCGTTTTGGCCGGAGTCGTTCTTGGATTCGGAAATTTTGAAAAGTTTGAACTTTTTATTTTTGCATATAATATGTAAAATTTAGCTATTGGCCGGATTGGTAGGGTTGATATTTAATTGAATACACATAAAAAAGAAAATTAGGAAAACAAAGTGACGATATTAAGCGTTTTTTAATCGGAGTCGGAGTCTTATTTTTGGTCAATGTTAGAGTCGGAGTCGTGGTTTGGGTAAATGCTGGAATCAGAGTCGAACTTTTTCTACCGACTCCACAGCCCTGATTTAAACTAGTGGAGTTTACCTCAGCAAAAGTTTTCTACAAGAACTACTAGTTTCTCAGTAGAGATAGATGGGTAATATTAAGACATGACTAGTGGTTAGCTAACTGCTCTCGTTTTTAGGATCGGGTGGGTATGGGTAGGAATTAAGAACAGCACACTGTCCTTCCAAGCAGTGACGGCTGGTGACGGGGTGTTGGGGGGTACAAAGGAAGATTCAACCATTTTTGCAAGAGTTCTTTCCCATTCATTGGATTCTAAAACACTTCTATAGCATGGACTTTCAATTCAGATGTTCGCAATACCAACTGTTTCTCTTCCGTAGTACGGAAAAATAGTTGAATCTTCCTTTTGCACCCCCAGCACCCCGTCACCAGCCGTCACTGCTTCCAAGCAAAAATTAAGTGACGCTGTCTAACTTTTGAGAAACGTTAAAGATGTGTTTTTGAAGTATATTAGAATTTAGAAATTTAGGTAAGTTCATAAGTAGTTGCATTGACTGCCTCTTTGCTTGGAAAACTAGAGTTGTTGCTATTTGCTAGGAAATTCTTATACTTTTAGATGAAGTCTATTATTTCACAGTGGATTTTAGTTTTCATACTGCTAAAAGTGAGCACCACATACATACATGCAGCTTTCTAAACTATTTAGCAAATGGCATTCATAGGTAAATATGAGAAATTGTTCGAGCTACTGTTTTCTTCGTTGGAAAGGCAGCATAGACATCCATGTCTATGAAATAACTTCTCAGATCTTCATAAGAATATAGTATATGGAAATAGTACTGCGTTGTTCCCAACCACCACCCGCCACGGCCGTACGTTCTGGTTTCAGCAGACGTGTCCCGTGGCGTAACAACGTGAAGCGTATCTGTTCAGTTTTGATCGCAGGAATTGTCCGAGAGCAGAAGCTCAAGTACTTGGAGGGTTGCACTTAAGTGTGCTGACTGTCTCTATCATTTAAGTTTAAAATATTAAAAATGCAAAACAGTGAAATGACTCTAGTTTCCGATCGCGAAGCGGGGGGACTATACGAATAGGTCCGCTCTGTTGCCGTACGACGCCGCAAATTTGCTGAAGGCCGCGTAATTCAATTTACTAGCCACCAAGTCCGCATGTCCCGTGGGTCCGACAGAAGGTCTTACCACCTTGAGCAACTCTTCTCTTTCTCCCGACATTAATGGACAATCCCACAGTATGTGGTCAACATCCTGTATTTCGCCGCATTTGAATGTCGGAAATATTTTTGCATTTGCAATTGTGTACATTGCCATGAGTTTTGTCGCTAACAACCTGGGATTCGCCAAACGGCATCTTTAGGCATTTCAAGTGACAGTCAAAGTTCATTTGTGCGCTTGAAATGCATGACGTAACTGTTAGGCGAAACTCGGTAAAATATGTACTGTATTTTGTATTTTATTTATTTAAACAAAAGAATGTTTTAAATATACGATCTATTAATTGATTATATCTGGTTAGTAATTATTTTCAACCAATAACATTTAATTGTAGCCAAAACAAGCAAATTGAAGCAACAGTAATATTCGGATATATGGTTGAAAATTTTAGTTGACAAAATCCGTTTTTCTTTTCCATGATATTCTACATATAATAGTTATAACAAGTCGATTTATTTTCATTGTTTTATGTTCAACATTATTATGTTCACTCGATTACGCTGTTGAGGAAATGGTCGTTCGAGGAACGATTTGCAAATAATACTTCTTAAGTATACAATAAAATAATATTTAACAATCTTCTTGTTGATAGAGGAAGACCTTGGAGATAATTTCAAAACGGATTTTCCTCGTGATGGTTAAAAATTCCACTCCGATAGTGGATATTGATACGCCATGCAACGAGAAGTGATCGATGACCACTTATGATAATAGTAAAATGGCTTCTATGAAGCAATATATAAATTAAATGAACAACGTCATTACAAAAACTATTTCGAGCTTATGTTACTTTGGAAAAATCTTCATACTACTTATTTTACTGTGCTGTAGTTCTTTGATTATAAAACTTTTTTTTAAACATTGCATTTGCTGTAGCTAAAGATTACTTCTAAGCAAGGCTGTGTAGTCGGAGTCGGAGTCGTAGAGTTGGGGCTTTTTGGCCGGAGTCGGAGTCGTCGCGGCGCTTAAGCCAGAGTCGTACTCGGAGTCGGAAACTTTAAAAATTTTGAACATTTAATTTTTGCATATAACATGTAAAATTTGGCAATTTGCCGAATTGTTAGGAATGATATTTGATTGAATACACATAAATAGAAAAATTAGGAAAAAAAGTGACGTTATTAATCTTTTTTAGTCGGAGTCGTGTTTTTGGTCAATGTTGGAGTCGGAGTCGTAGTTTTGGTAAATGCTGGAGTCGGAGTCGAACTTTTTTTTAGTGACTTCGCTGCCCTATTTCTATCATTGGAATTGTCAAAATATGTCTTAAAAAACGATATTTATTAATAAATAATAAAGCGATAAATTTAATAAAAGTTTTTTATAGATGGGTGAAAAGATAATGGACGGTTGGAGAGAATAATTTGAAAGCGTTGTATTTTAGAAGTTGTTATAAAAAATGAGAAACAAAATTTACATAAAACAACCTCGTTTTCAATGGGTATAATATCCTATTCTAATGGAGTTAATCTCAACGAAAGTCTTTTTTCGAGAACTGATTGTTACTCAGTTGCTAAGCATCTCTTTTCGAAGAGAGTTGGGATAGGAGGATACGATTACGATATGACGAGTTGGTAGCTTATCGTATGATATCGACACTCGATAAGAGTCTCGGAAATATTATACTGCAATAAAAAATTTTAAAGTTATTTTATTTTTGTTTATTGGAAATAATATAGTAAATGGCATTACAGCTGGCGACAATGCACCGTGCACTTGACAAATATAAAACATTATATATATTAAAACAAAACATAAATAATATATGAAACATAGAATGGCATAAAAAACACATCATATTAGCAAGAGTAAAATCAAAACAACAAGTTCACTGCTGAAAATTTCCAAATAGGCTGTGCATTGATCATCCAAAAAGCCTTTGCGACAAGTGACTCAAATGACTAAGCCGACAAACAAGTTCTGATTTGAAAAAAAATTTGCCTTAGTAACGACCATGTAGTTAAAAACTAGTAAACAACATAAGAAGAAAGTCTGCGATAGTCAATATTTTCAAGATAATAATTAAATACATCACTCGTGTTTGGTAAGTTATAGTACAAAAATAATTACCTCTCGGTTGATTGTACCAGGCGCAAAGTTGTCTTGTATATATGACAAACCCGGAAATGCCTCCATACTCCGTACAATAACACGTTTCTCAAGTCACCGTGTAAGAATTTACAGCTAGCTATGTGTACACTGACAGCCCGACAGCGATGGCAAATCCACAACGCGCGTGCTCAAATATGGCAAAAGTTTATCCAGCTTTGCGCTTTGAAGTTAACCTCTTCGTCTTATTTGACGTCTGAATGTTTTATATTAGCAACCATAATTTGTATTTTGAATAGTACGTAATACTGGGATCGAGATGTTTTGTATACGAAGTTTTTATAAAAACTGTTAATACTTTAACCCTTCAGATGCCTACGATATGCGCGCTGCTATTTTGAAGCTATTCTTTGAATGAGATATTTATTTTCCAATTTAAATATGAACAAGTCATTTCTTGACAAGCTTTAACGATAGGAAAAATTATGTCGTTGGAATTTCCCTTGATGCATAATCATGGTTTCCAGCATTTCATTTTGATATCTCACATATACGTGAGTACGCGACGCGTAAGCTGGCATTATGCATTTCTTTTAATTTTTTGACAATTTGAGGTGTTGTAACAACCCTAGCATTTTCATAGATTTTTGCACATTTTTGGGAAATAGGAAAGTAAGAAGTATTTAGACCGACTTCGATGGATGCCTGTTTATTATGTAAGTGCTTGGTTTAGCAATTTTTTACGAATGATTTAATTTTTTTCAACTTTATTGAAATCTTACTAAACCATACCAAACAGTATATAATGAGCATAATTTAAGAACTGTTCGTGATAAAATTGGCTCGCAGGTCGGTGGTTTACCATCACGTTCGGACACTTTGTTGTTCGGTGTGGCCAAGTATGAGTACGATCTGTATGATGAGACGATATGGGACGCCAGCCAATGAATGGTATCGTCGATGATAATTATTCCGTATATTTTCAAGAACTGCTTCATTTAAAACTCGCATTTTGTCATGACGATCTTTTCATTTTAAAATATACCTATGAACAGAAGTTGGATACTAGTATCGCACTTTTTCTTACGACCTGTTTCAGCATACTCGCTTCCTGTGTCGACTCATGGTGCTTCCATGATCACCTGTCACTAGAGACTCCAATTCGAGTATCGATTACTCGATACTCGAGTATACTCGTCCATTTTCCAAGTACTCGATACTCGAGTATTTTGAAAATTACTCGAATAATACTCGTTTTAGTAATAATCGTCAAAAGTTTTTTCTACTGCGAGAATTATAAAAAAAAACATCAAACCAATTCAAAATTTGAGTCGTTTAATTCTGTATTATTGTTGAAATATATGTTGCATAAATGTATTATTAATATTCAATTAGTTTCTTTAATTATTTGTCATTTATAAATATACACAAATTTGAATTAAAAATATATATTTTGGTACATCTGTAACTACTCGAGTATACTCGAGTATTTTGAAATTTTACCACTCGATATTCGAGTAGTTGAGATGTCGAGTAATTGGAGTCTCTACCTGTCGCCTGTTAATTGGTTTGCCTCTTCCCATGACATGCCAGCATCCGTCATCTCTGCCAAGTTCATCACATGAATGACCCAACGATCTTCCAGGACATCAGAATCCTATCGGCCTTAAGATGCAAGCATTTTTGCATGATACAAGTCTTCCACGGGAACTACTTTGTTTTTAGTCGGTCACCTCTCGTCAGTTTTACGGAGAGTATGGATATCGCTATGCCCCGCTTTCAGAATCGTATGGTTAGGAAGGATTTCTTAGACAACAAAAATACCCATGCCTTTGGACAGAATCGATAAATCAACTGAAACAAAACTGCTCGTACTGAGACTCGAGCCCGTGCAGTCAATTACGTTGTCCACTGCACCACAGAATCAACAATTGACATTCCTTTCAAACGGTCGCTGTGGGTGGGTGGCGTAACTAGCGGTGCTGAATGCTTTTTTCCCTACTCCCTTGCGCGGTCAAGACTGTTAAATAGTTTGTTTTAATATCGGATTGTTTTTGATGGATTGGTTGTGTGTGATGTTGATGACCCTTTCCATTCGCGTTATCCTATCCTGAATTGGACGTCAACAGAGTCGATTAGTCATTTGTTGACTTCATTCACCAGATAAATCTCGAGTGACTGACTAACATTCAGTTATAAACTTTTTATTGAAACGACATTAATGATTCATAGTCATCATGTGTTAGATATCAACACGAGAAATGCTGTACGACATCAAATCGATTTTTCATCCCAAGAAACACGGAAATTTTACCCTGCAAAATGTCAAAAGAAATTGTTTCATAAATCTTTTACCGTTCAGTTGAAATCGAATAAAACGATTGTAAAATTAAATTGATGATAAATCATAATAATTACTATCGAGAAGACAGCATCTTGACAAGTATCTATTTATAATGATTAAAAAATAATAAAACATTTTTTATACTTGCACCTACCACAATTAATTCATATTGATCAGGACTGTTTTTGCTCACCGCACAGATTCCCACGGCCGAGATTAGCTTCTCTAAAAATTCAAAAGCTGATCAAGCTAATCCAATAAATGCACGGCATAATTTCAATCATCATACTTTATTAATTGATTCTTCTCTTTTTGTAGATCTTTTAGATATTTTAAGCTATATTTATTAATTTGGGCGCTAAATTCATCAACTATTATAGTGCGCGTCAACCTGGGACGAGTGCGCGGGGGCTTTCAAACTACTGTGCGGCCACTCGCACGGAGCTTATAAGGATCATTGCTCACCGCGAGCATTTGCATGTTTGCAATGAGCGAAACCGGTCCAGATCTTATCGCCGAATAAGAACAAAAAATATCTTATATTTTTAAACACATTGCTTTTCTCCCAAGTATTGTATAAACACCAAGAGTAATCTCTCATGAATTCAAAAAATTAAATTTTTTAATTCACTATTGTAATAATTACTATTGTAAAAAATTATATGTTATATTGAGTGAATCGTGAGGCGCATGGTGAAAGGGCACGAGGCTAAGTAAGCAGCGGTTTCTTTGCAAATCTTTTGTTATTAAAATAATTGACCGGTTTGTTTAAGAATAATTCACATATTATATCCGGCTCTATTCTATATGATTATTGTAAAGAGCGCCTCTATTTGATTCAGAATTGAACAATCTCTTCGAATTGCTTAGTAAATATATAGTTATATTTAAATATTTTCCAGTATCATTAAGATACTACAGTGTGGGAAAAAGTAATCTTTTTGTTTTAATAATTTTAGACCAATCAATACATAATTATATAATTAAGTGTATATTTATAATACGGCTATTCTTTATGTAAATATATAGCATGATGCGGTAAATAATATTATTAAATTATTGTAATAAACAAGTATGTTTATAATAACACAGTGGTGAACAACATTTTCGGGAGAAGGGCCAGATAATCTATTGTCAGATAGTTCGAGGGCCGCATGAGTAAAATTGATTAAACTATCGATATTTTTAGTGTAAGCCCAGTCTTCTTTTTAAGCAATTTTTTGGAGGGCACTGTTACGCGATTAACTCGTTTTAACGCGACTATTTTTGAAAGAACGCTACGCTACGTTTTTTAGACAAAATGTAAATGAAATAAGTTTACTATCTTTAAAGAGAAGACATTGAGCTACTTTTCGTAAACGTAACTCAAAAAAAAGTGTCCTATAAAGGGTTAAGAGTACATTGGCAAGGAAACAATTCAATTTATCAAATTTGAATCGTTTGAGTTTTGTACTTTGAGTGTTGTCACTAACGACCCGGGTTTCACATTTCGGCATCTTAATGCATTTCAAGTGAACGAATGTAGATGAACTGACAATTCAGACAAGATTCAAGCGGTTCAAATTTGAGATTGAAATTCAAAATAATTCAATTTATAGCTTTTTTTACATTTACTCTAATTCACTAATATTTATTTTTTTTAACCATGTCCGCTCCCAACTTGGAGCATATGGACTCCTCACGGAGTTTATCTCAACATATGTTTTTCTACGAGAACTGCTTGTTACTCAGTTGCTCAACCTCGGATGGAAAGGATACGAGGACTAGGACAGAACTAGTGATTAGCTAATCGCTGTCACTATGCGTCGCTCTTTGGGATCGGAAAGGTGGGAAGGGATTTTTAACAATACAAACACCCATGCCTTTGAACAGATTTATCGACTGAAAAAATCCGCTCGTACCGGGAATCGAGCCCGGGCGGTCCGGCACGCAAGTCAAAGCTGTTGCCACTGCGCCATGGACCGGACATACACTTATATTGGGCAGCGATAATTTAATTTTTAAAACTCGTTATAACTTGTATTATATTAACATTTAAAGAATTTCATCTCGGTGGAATCGTAAGATTTTCTGCTGGGCATGTTATTAATAAGTGTTAAATAATAAATCGTGATGTGAAACTCGATTTGAATACGATTATGCATGTACGCAAAACTTGAGGAAGTAACTTTTTGATCACATTCAGAATGAGACTGATTTATGAGATAGATCGTGAAATACCAATGAGAACACTCAACATAATTTATCCAACCAATCAACATTCTTATATAAGTTTAGTATTGAATTTAAAAAAATCTAACCTCTAACCAATTTCTTTTGCAGTGATTCATATAAAATGTATCGAAATTAATATCACACCCAGGGCTGTCGGAGTCGTCGGGGCAATTTGGCCGGAGTCGTGCTCGAAGTTGGAAATTTTATGTTTTAATATGTCAAATTTGGCTATTGGCCGGATTGGTAGGGTTGATATTTAATTGAATACACATCAATAGGACAATTAGGCAAAAAAAGTGACGTTATTCAAATTTTTTAGTCGGAGTCGTGGTTTTGGTAAATTCTGGAGTCGGAGTCGAATTTTTTTTTATCGACTCCACAGCCCTGATCACACCCTCAATAAAATAGTATTGTTATTATGATCAGTCTTGTTCTCGTAAATGTCGTTGAGAGAATACTGTAAATCTTACACCCTATATTTACTCATTGAAATAATTCAAATAAGGTAGAAATCCTATTAACCTAATCTCAACGTTAAAATATGCTAAAAAAACGCTTACATAAAAAAGGCATCAATCAATGCCGGTCAAAATACTAATTCTTATACAATTTCGCGAAAATGTGCGAAATTGTATGTTAAATTTAGAAGTCACAACAGCATACATTGTCAAAAAATATATATTCAATCTTTACAGATTAAAATTCAATACCAATAAATGATCAAGTAACAGAAATGCTTTGTACAAAACTTACGCGTTGCGAACTAGCGAGTAAGGATGTGAGATATTATAATGAAATGCAGAAACCCTGATTTTGCCTCAAAGGAAATCCCTTTATACAAGTGATGTATTTGGTAATTGAAACTTATCCAGACATGGCAATACTCGTATATAAATAATAAAAACAAATATTTCATTCGAAGATTCGCTTCAAAATGACATGTGCATTTATTTTCATTGTCTTTATATTTTAGCCCAAATTTTTACTATATGACCGTTTTTTCCGTAATGTGGATCTAAAATAGATTTAATACGGAAAGAAAAATAACAATGTATTTTAATTCTATGTAGAATTAAAATACATTGTTATTTTTCTTTCCGTATTATAATGGAGTTCTACCAAGTAAATGCCTACTCAATCAATCAAATAGATTTGTCTATGTACATAATATATATTCTTTATGCCATTCTCTGTAGGACGATTTTTATGTTCTAGATCTTTATTATGTAGTAAATGTCATTCTAGGTTCATTATTGCGTTTTTCGCCATCTTCTTCTAAAGACGACACAGATGTTCAGTAATCATCGGAAACATTATGACCATGCATCGTTAATAATTGCACATTTGCAGACTCAGTTTTTTTTTCTTCGAACCGATTGGATGAGGTCGAATGTGTTTATGGGAAATATTCAACAAAAACGGTCAATCGGGATAATATTTGTGACGGGACCATAAATCGAGGAACGATTAATGCGGGATATTTTTTAACATTGTTCTTATGGGTGCTTCGCCGGGACTATAGAAAATAAACAAACAACGCGGGAAAACGTATAATGCGAGAACGTTGGATCGGGGTTTCACTATATGTCAAATGATTGGCGCATTGGCATCAGCTGTAATTCCAAGAATTTACTTCAATAAACAACCAACAATTGTAAAGAAAGACTGTAAACTTTCCTTCCGATGTATTCAAGCCCTCGGTGATTTTGTGCGCGTTTTCGTCGGATACGATTGTGTTTTATTTTTTTAACGGGTTAACCAAATAAATAGGTAAGTAATAAATAAAATGCGATGAACCAGTCACGAGTAACATCATTCGACATCGTGTAATGATCTCTTCCTGAACCGGTCTTGTGTGCTCGGTGCTCGGTTCACAAAACGACACGGGCGTCGATTTGCATAATACCGCGCCGCGGTGTCGTAATAATTAAACTCAAGACAGGTAATCAGGTATGGACTTGGGCGATTTTTGACAGTGACCGAACGAAATGGTGTGTATTTGGACGATGACGTTCGTATTCAATATTTGATATACGCAAACCATTTTGTACGAACATTTTGTCTATAGTCTGTGTATACTGCAGTGGTTCTCACGTAAATTTGACTATGGCCGCATTCGGAACATCAGCGGTCCTACGAAAATATCTGGGCCGCACGAAATTTCTTTTTTATCAAAAATGCATTAACATGTATGTATTTGAGTTTTTGCGAACTGACAATTCTTGGTGCACAATACAATACATCCAAAATATTAAATTTTCAGTGTCATTGTTGACAAATTAACTTGTAAAAACACATTTTTATTAAATATCAAAATTAACTATCAAGTAAGACCAGTGGTCTCCAAACTCAATGAGGATGCGAGCTACTTTCAGAAATTTTAATTGTCTGGTAAGCTACTTTTGTATATTGTTTTATCGTGGTCTTTTATTGTACCATACATATTATTATTATATTAGTTAAATAAAATCGGACATCCAATAAAACATTAAATGCGTACTTATATATCGTATTTATAAACAAAACTAGAGAGTACCCAGCATGCGATGCAATGCCACTCAAAGAGAGAGAGTGTTAATATGGTAAGAAAAATAACAATGTATTTTAAATCTACAGAATTTCTGTATAATTAAAATACATTTTTATTTTTCTTACCGTATTATAATGGAGTTCTACCAAGCAAATGCCTACTCAATCAATAGAGAGAGTGTTTATGTTTAATTCTGTTTATTGAAGTCTTTTTGGATGCAAGATAATTCCTGTGGGCGCATTGTAAGTGGAAGTGTCTGGTGGATGCACCAAATTTTTATTTGATAATTTACTACTGGTATTAATTGCATTGAATACTTTTCTCACAGTTCATTTCACATCTTGAATGCATTTAATAACAGTTTGATGAGTACTTCTTGATGCAGAATACAATGCATACAAAATATTAAGTCTTCTAAGAGTCTTTTTTATTAAGACTTGGACTCTCGCGTTTATGGGGTAATCCAACACTGCAAATGCTTCACACTGGGAGTGGACACGGTTAAAAAAAACACATTTCAACTGAAATTTGCGAAAGTATTTTTTTGCAATTCCATTTTCTTTTGCCTTAGTCCGCAGCTTCCAACAAACAAGAAGTTGCCGGCATTAGGCGGAACTGGAACCCAAAACTTGACGTCGCGGGCGTTCAAGGTCATGATATGGCCACCAGTCACTACTCCACTGCTCACTAGCTTACTTGCCGCTAAATGCGTGGCTTACACGAGTCGAAGAAATAGTTACTGTCCTACAGTTTTTGATACTTAAATATTGTGTGATTTAACCCACCTTAATTTCATCCATGTAAGTTTATGACGATACGTTACTTCTCTTGGAAAAATTCAAATTAAGCACCAAAGAGAGTTTTTTCATGTAAATACAAAAGCCTTTATATTCGGGACACCCTATGTTTTAACATGTACCAAACGGCCCATTTTCAGCGATATTCCCGTGGGTAAACAACCGTATGTCTTTACATTTGCCCAGGACTTGGAGGCATCAGCAAACCCTATACGTTACTGATTCTAGAAAAGCTATTTAATGCTGTCATTAATGCAATCAACAAAAGCCGGTTACGGACCTATACGAATAGGTCCGTCCTTGCACCGTATGACGCCGCATTTGCTGTAGGTAAGGCCTATGTCTTTACTATGCGCGCTGCATAAAGAGACAGGAAAAAATGGTCTTACCTTACAAACACTCTTTATTATAAAAAACCTATACTGGAATGTGTCAGCCAAGATTTTGAAGAAGAGTTTATCATGCTAATACATTGTCTGGCAACTTAATGTTTCATAAAATACATGTGAAAATGTGTGTTACTTGAAGGCGTCCCTCTGACGCCACCCTTGTCGCAAAATATACCCTGAACATCATACTCTCCGTTCATTCATATATGAGCTGGCGTAAAAAACGGCTCTAACAGCTTGGCAAACTAGGTGGTCTGCATCCCCCAAAGGGCGTCAAACATATCTTTTCTTCCCAGACGTGACCTGGAGGCTCAAGGTGAAGAGTCTAGCGCCTGGACACTGGACTTGCCAGTTTATAACTGGACATGGCAAGCTCAACGGCAAACTATTTGTGTTGGGCAAGTTGGTCGAAACGCCGGATTGCACTTGTGGACACGACTACCAGGACGCTAATCAGGTACTGTGGGACTGCCCCGAGATGAATGCCGAACGAGCTGAGCTGTTTGCTGCGGTCCGTCCTCATACGGGCCCAATATGCCACGCTGACTTGATCTCAACCAAGGCCAATTTTGAGGCATTCGATAAATTTGCAACATCATATGGGGAACGGGATAATCTTGATTCCTCTTCAGATTCAACGCGAAGTAGATTAAATTCCACGGATTCTCAGTATACAGATACATGGGATACTTAATATCACTCTAACAAAGTGGCTGAGCAAGTCACATTTTCTTTTTTATTTTCTTTCTATTTTTCTTCTCTTTAAGCACCTTAGTGCATGGTTAAAAGATCAGTCCCGTGCAGCTCTGTCTCGGGCCAAGTAAGTGAGGAGTAAATTCGTTTCTTTTCTTGATCGTATAGCGTTATGGAAGGCGGCTGTGAAAAACGGCTGCACACACATAACGGAACAAACTTGTTCACCCAAATATATATTGAAAGTTCATTTGGGACTTAAATTAAAGTTAAAGTTATTACTCGGGAAAAGTATACAATTCTGTGAATCAAACGTTCATAGTCATTCTGCTTTGGGGTTTTCCTGATTATCTCAAAATTAATGAAAGAATCTTAACCCAGAAAATACGCTTTGAAACGTGCACGTAATGGCTGTACACATCTCTCTAATCAGCTCAACAATACAAAAGTTGCTTCAGCTTGTCATTGAAACGGGATGGTTTTTACAAATTTACCTACTAACAAAAGACAAAACCAAAGATATTAATTTATCTTTGACAGTACAAATTCAAGTAAAATAGTCTGATTAAATAAGTAAGACTGTCTCTTTTACCAACCGAATCGATTCCATACCACGGAAAGCCGCTGGTATAGTTACTTGAGAATAACCTGGAAAGAATCTAAGCCCTAGCGTGGCCAGAGAATCTCGGGGGCCACAAAGGGGGCTTAAAAAATCTGTGCCAAACAACTGTGCAAAATCCTACGCCACTATAACGTTCTATATTATGTTTATTAAATCTTTAGTGGTCTATTAAATTGAATTGCTTTATACTCACTTGCAGCAAGCACTCGACTGATTCCTATTCTGTGTTTATTTAGTAGAATCGACTCGTGTAAGCCGCCCATAACAACTCGGCAACAGATTGCGGAAATAGCAGAAGATTGTTGCGACGTTGATTTGCGGATGCGGCAACAAGATATTTCTGTTGCTAGGCAATGGATGATCACGTTAATTTAAAAATAATCTACGATAAGTGTTTATTAACCTGCTAGGTGCCGGGTAGGATAAGTATGGCCGTGTATGGAGGGCCGTGATTTTATTTTAAAAAATAAAACCTAATAAATATATACTTTTTGAACATATATTAATAGTACATCACATGCCAATTACCATATAAAACAAAATAAATTAATGTTTCACAAAACTTCAGGGTTCAAACAAAACCAGAAAATGTTGAACGTGACTCAGGGTAGCCACAACACTGATTCATTATAAATTTTATCTTCAATGTACATAAAAAATACGTTCAAAATTCTATGTCTGAGAGAGTCCGAGTGGTATGCCTGAAAACAAGGTTCTACGCATACCCTGCTAGCGACACATTTCAACACAACGAAACAGCTCTTTTTGAAATCGATATTTTATAGATAACTATACAATATCTTTAAAATTCAAGTATTACATCACGATTACAAGATATGTCATTTTATACAAGATATTTTAAAATTATTATAAACGTTTCTAGTGGTCCTTAAACCACGTCTCAAGTACTGCGTGTCAACAAGCGCATTTTGTATGGCCAGCCCTACGAGCACGGAATTGTTTGGCGTGTAAACACGGCCGCGGTATCGAAAGGATTAAAGTAACTCTATCTGTGTAGACACACTGGCAAACGATTTATAATTCAATCGATCAAAATAAATCTATGAATCAATCAAAATCGCATAGATTCCATTACTGACCTAAACGTTCTACTTTTTTGAACCGTTACAGAGTCAATTTAATAAACTGTCATTAAAACATATTTTTAATTAAAATATTATCAGAAAATAATGTTGGTTTGCTTAAGGAACATAAATATGGTATCATTTTTTTTAACCATGTCCACTCCCAACTTCTACTCAGCTGCTCAACTTTTCTTATTCGAAGACAGTAGGGATTGAAAGGATACAAGGACTAGGACAAGACTAGTGGTAAGCTAATCGCTCTCGCTATGCATCACTTTTTTGGGATCGGAAAAGTGGGAAAGGATATTTAACAACATAAACACCCATTGCCTTCGAATAGAATCGATTTAACGACTGAACTATTTGTTCGTACCGGGAATTAAACGCGGGTGGTCCACGTTGACCAATGCACCACGGACCGGGTGTCATTTTGATCACTATTTTTGTTTGTTTTCATACAGCAGTTAGAGACTGGGTAGCAGGGAGAGAGCACGCGCTTGCCAGAGAAGTCTTACAGTTGAGGTAAGCGCTGGAAGTGGGCTGCAAGCTCCCCTAATCCTCTCCCTAAGTGCGGGGATAAATTCTAGTAAATTCCTGATATCGCCTTCGCAATAATAATAATAATAATAGTCGTGTATTATGTGTTGTAGAACGTAACGTGTATTGTTAATCTATCTGTGCTAAATCCGTGTGTAAAGTCTGTGTAAACTATAAACAATTAAATAATGGATGCTAACCGCACCCACATAACGCTTTGAGATCGTATTTTCTTTATAAGAGTACCATGTTTCTCCTACTCCGGACCCAAAGTCCCTCTTCCTGAGTGTCGAATAGGAGGCTCCTTCTCGATTTACGAGGGAGCCGGAATAAAGGTCTTCTCAATATATACTGACGTAGAAGAGGAACACAATACATCTCCTCGTCTATTATAATATCCTACTTTAATATTGAAAAATGTATTTTAAAGTGCGACGAATTCATTTGATATATTACAATTTTTTTTCTTAACCGCTAAATGAAAAGAAAAAGTAAACGATTGGCTTACACTTTGTTTTCGCTAAAAGCTTTCTTTTGAAGGCCTCTACAAGGAGTCCATATTCTCTCTATCGACGTGTAGATAGCTTAACTTTATTTGTAATAGCTTTTAATTGATATTCTAATCATTTGTTTGTAGTAATATCTCTTGTTTATTTAAAGTTCATGTTTTAAGAGGAAACAATAAAATAACAGATTCCTATCTAGGTAGAGTTATTTTACTGATTATCGCGTCGTTATGTAAAATAAAATATTTGCGAATATGAGATAATATCCAAAATTTGCTCGGAAACTAGCTGGCAAATTTGCATATTTGACGACAGTCAATGAAATACACAAACAACACAAAGCATAGGCGATTCGACATGTTATTCTACTTTTGGGCATTTATGTGACTGAACAATAAAACTAAAATAAATACATTTTTATAATAATATGAATAATAACTAAAATAAAATCTATCTATTACAGGGATGCCCAACTGAAAACATTTGGTGGGCCAAATAAAATAATGCGTGTCTACATTAATTCTATAAAAATATATGTATAAAAATCGATAGTTTTCCTGTAATCTTATATGTAAAACCGAAACGGCGTATGTATGTCTGTGGGTCTGTAATTCCCTTTTGCATTGTTGGTCATTAAGTTGCCATAAAAACGAATATGAAAGAAAATATGTTTGAATTTTATCGGCGAAGACATTTTGTCAAAATGTAATAAATTAGTCTTCTACTGAACTTTTCCCGCCTTTTATTATTAATAATAATGTTTATTATTTATGTGAAGGTATTATTTGACACTTCTTTGACAGCAAATTAGATTTTTTCCTTGAATTTGGACATTTTAATGGGCGAGAATGGGGCTGTCAATATATGAAAAGGGCTGTGAAATGTCAATGCCAGGATGAAATGTTCACTTTAATTCCATTATAATTGACCTAGACTTTTGAATTTTGAAAAAAGTTGTTTCAACTTGGCCCGTTTGAATTAACGCGCCGAGGTGAACATAACCCCAAACTGGTCTGAGCGAAGCCGGGTAGCAATACTAGTTATTCATATTTTAAGTCGCGTATGAAAGGACAAGCTGTGCGCGTCGATGTTATGACTGACGGACGCAATCAAAACTATGAGCGTGAGCGCTTATCTACGTCTTTCAATGTAAAAAGTCTCCATTTGATTTGAAACGTACGTTTGAACGAGGCGCGTTTGCGATAAGATAACATTATCTTATCGCGTATGGGCAGTGAAATTTGAATCCTGGAATTTATAGCATCGCTATTAAGTGTATGTCTAGTCCAGCTATGTCTAGTCATTGTACAACTTGGTTGGAAAAATATTTTTTATCAATTTTTAATTATTCTTATTTCAGTAGCCGTATTTAAAGGATTATTTATGTGCCTTAGTAAATGTTTGTGTATATTATTCGGTTTAAAATTTATACTGGGATGATTGCAGGTACTTGATATTTTTGAGGGTCTAAACTCTAAGCCAGTGACGCACAACATTTTTGGCAGAAGGGCCAGCTTATCAATTTTCAGTTTGTTTGAGTGATAAAAAATAAGGATCTCTGTATTTTTAAATCTATGCCTTCATCCAATGTGGAGCATATGGCCTCCCAGTGGAGATATCTAGACACATTTTTTCTACGAGAACTGATTGTTAACCAGCCGCTCAACCTTTTCAGTTTGATAAGAGTTGGGATGGAAAGAAGTAGGGCTTGGGCAGGACAAGTGGCAAACCAGTCGCTCTCGTTACGTTTCGCTTATAAAATTTGTTTTCCTTGATTGTGAAGATTCAGAGTGCACTTCAATACTTTTTTCACAAACCAAAAATATCATTTTTTATGTTCGATGAAACTATACAGGTCCGACCATCGCTCAGGAAAAAAACCTGACGAAAAAAAGATTATGGAGTATTTTCATATTGGGCCGCATGAAATGTCAAACTGGGCCACACGCTGCCCATGTGCCGCAGGTTTTTCATCACTGCTCTAATCTTACCAGCCCTGTTTAATGGCCACGCCTCCGTAATCACGCATATAAGCAACGCAGGAAAGTAAACCGATTAATATGTGTTACGAAATCATTGCTGATATTAAGTAATACATTATTAATATTCGAACAGCACCTACTTGCAAAGCGTTACCTACTTCACCGAGATATATAGTTAGACTAAAATACAACTTCCTCCATAACAACTTAATGATATAAGAGCCCATAATAAAATCTAGCGAATCTAGACCTTACTGTAAAAATATATTAGTTGCAAACTTCCATTTTAAGTGTGGAGTTCTTTAATGTCTGTTTTGTACTCAATTGCATAAGGTGATAGATTGGTGTGTGAAGTGTTATGCATTATTATGGTCGTATTCAAGATGTTATGCATTATTTTATAGTGTATATTGTTTTTCACAGTGCAACTGTTAACATATGCATGAAACTTGTGCAGTTTGCACTAGTGGTGTGATAACATTATAGCTTTAATAACTTTATTACAGCCAGAACACATAAAAACATTTTTAGTCAACATGCCCGGGGGCACTGACGAAATAAAGATGTGTGGTAACTGGTAAATGCTTTTTTTCACCCCGATGTTTAAGATTGATTTCAGGGCAGTGGAGTTGGAGTCGTGGAGTCGGGGTTTTTTGACCGGAGTCGGAGTTGGAGTCTGAAATTTTGAAAAGCTTGAACATTTAATTTTTGTTAAAAATAATAACACATTTTTAGTACTTTTTCCACATGAGATTTATTTCATCAGGACCGGTTTCGCTCATGGCGAGCATTATCAACTGATAAGGAATACAATAAAACAGTGGTATTTATGCAAAAGTTAAGTATGACAAACTATGTATAACAAGGTATGAAAAGCAATTGTTTGTCATACCTTGTTTTCATACTTAACTTTTGCATAAATACTACTGTTTTATTGTATTCCTTATCAGTTGATAATGCTCGCCATGAGCGAAACCGGTCATGATGAAATAAATCTCATGTGGAAAAAGTACTAAAAATGTGTTATTATTTTTATTATAATGCCTTTCCACTAAATATTGACAGTGAACACCTTAAAAGTGATTTAATTTTTGCATTTAATATGTAAAAATTAGCTATTAGTCGTATTGGTTGGTTGATATTTAATTGAATACACATACAGTGGAACCCCGATCTTACGTTCTCGCATTATACGTTTTGCCGAGCGGTGCGTTCATTTTCCCGGTATTTAATTCATATATAAAACTTTCCCACATTCATCGTTTCCCGCATTAATCGTTTGTTTTATACGGTCCCTTGAAAAACGTAGAATCGGGGTTTCACTGTAAGGTAGGACAAAAACGTCACAAAATTAAACTTTTTTTTGTCGGAGTCGTGTTTTTGGTAAATGCTGGAGTCGGAGTCGTATTTTGTTTAATGACTCCACAACCCTCATTTATTGTTTAATTACAATGTCTTAAAAATAATGTTGCGCTTAAGAAACTATTCAATAATGCTACGTGGTCGAGTGTCAAAATCGTTGGCGTTAGTTGCAGAACACATGGGCTCGTGTCCCAGTATGTGCGGCCTAATTTTCGATTGAATTATTGATTTCTGTTTGAGACCATAGATTGAGGACTTCGACTGAGGGTGCTTGATAGAATTTCACTCTCAAATTTGAATCGTTTTAATTTTGTGCTTTTCCATGAGTTTTGTAGCTAACATCTTGGGTCTAACACTCTAACCCGTCGGCATTTTCTGGCATTTCAAGTGCACAATTAAACTTGAACTGAACCCAGGTTGTTGGCGATAAAGAAATGATCAATGAAACTTACAAAATTCAAACGATTCAAATTCGATGGGTGTATGTGTTGTCTAAAATTCCCTCCTCAGATCTACCCAATCCTAAAAAATTTACGCAGCCAGAGGCTGCTGAAAGTGGACGTTGTTTCTCTACTTTTTTATTGCACTCCCTAAAACTCACCGACCGCCACTGAATTGGTATATTAAATTTAAAATTGATGTGCTTGAATCTTGGTGATCAGTGCACTTCTGCACCTTCACACAAGCCGTCCCTGGACGCAGCAAAAGCGATGAGCTAACCACTTGAACTGCCCTCCTTCTTTCCTGTTAACTCTCTTCGAAAAAGAGTGGTTGAGTTTCTGAATAGCTAACACTTCTCGTAGAAAATGTCCGTTGCTAAAAACTCCATTCATTGAGGACATGGCTTAAAGATATTTGGTTACTAACATATATTTAACCATCCATTTTTCCAGGTAACAAAGTACTAATGATGACAGAAACAATGCAAATATTTCCATTGTATTAATTTTTAATTAAATATTTAACTATTTGTTTTCGTTTCTCATTACGTCGTCATTAAAAATCAAATGCGATTTAATAACACCAATGGCGTCAAAAATGTATTCCTAGCACGAGAAGAGTTCATTAATCATTGCCAACTTAGTCTCGGCTGGTGAGATTTTAAGGAAGAGGCCCACGAAGAATGGAAGTGGAAGAGTGACTGCAGCATCAATCAATTGAGGTCGGCCCATAAAAAGACTGAGGCTTGTCAATTAAGCAACAAGTTGCACAATTCGTCAATCAAAAGCCATCGTCGCTGTAACAACTTGTGTATAACGGAATGCAGTGACCATCGCTCGGGAAGATGGGATATTTCGTTGACATATTATTTTAATGCTACAATAACCAGATAAGTGAATTTTAGGTAGGGTTTTTTTTAACCATGTCCGCCCCCAGCTTGGAACATATGGACTCCTCACGGAGTTTATCTCAACATATAATTTTCTACGAGATCTGCTCAGTTGCTTAACCTCTCATTTTTCGAAGAGAGTAGGGGATGGAAAGGATACGAGGACTCGGACAGGACTAGTTGTTAGCTAACCGCTCTCGCTATGCGTCGCTTTTTGGGATAGGAAAGGTGGGAAGGGATTTTCAACAACACAAACACCCGTGCCTTTGAACAGATTTATCGACTAAAAAAATCTGCTCGTACCGGGAATCGAACCCGGCGTGTATAAAGAAAAATCGCATAACTTTGAAATCGCGCAAAAAACCGTTAGAGTGTAAAATACAAAAATCCTTTGTTAATACTTTTTTGATATTTTTAACGCGTTTTTTTTAAACGAGCCCTTTTCTGGAACCAACTTATCGCGTAAAAAAAGGACTGGGTGTATATAGAATTGAGTATGTATTTTAGTTCTTCTATCGGCCGTAAAAAGTTCTTTATATAAAAGATGATTGACATTTGTCATATTGGGCCGCAAGAAATGTCTTTGCGGGCCGCCGGTTGTGCATCACTGTGTTACAGTGTCAAGCATGACTCGACATTGGAGTTGTAGGAGTGAAGACTATTTCAGCGTTTAAGAAAAGAACAAATAATTTTCATAATAAATGAAAATCTTTTATAGTGTGGTCACCCCAGATAAAATATGGAAGAAGTTTAACGCGGAGGTTGCCCAACGGCGCGGACACTCGTGAAAACGGAACATGGCCCCGGGCGATGACAGATCGTTGTCATCCTCTCCACAGTGAAGATAATTATTTACATGTAATACTGGGCAGTAAATAAACAGACGAGTGATTGATATTTAGATGGGACGCCTCTAGACAGAAGAGCGAAGCAATTAGAAGATGATATTTAATATATATATGTATGTTCACACAAGCTTTGTTTTGTTTACAAATGGCACGTACTTCAGTCATAATTAATAATATAAAATAGACAGCATGAGAATCAACGGACCTTACAATGCACAATAACGGCGTCCAAAATAATGAAAAAGTATTAACTTCATATACTTTCGATGGTTTCGGCGGTAACTTTGTGGAAGTTCATTTTAATATAAAATTTAAAATAACTTTGATTATTCCACGTATTGTGCTACTAATTGTGACACGTGTTTCGCCTCTTTCAGAGGCATCTTCAGACTTACTATCGCATTATTATCATTACTTAACCTGTTATATGCCGTTAGGTATAAGAACGGTCGTGCATCGAAGGCCGCGATTTTCTTTAAAAAAATAGCGACGAATTTCGGTAATACAAGAAAACGGTCATTAAAATCAATATAACATTGATTATCATACAAAATATGCCAACTGTTAATAGAGATGTGTATAAAATGTTTGAATTATAAAATCGTCTACCTTGTCCATTATTATACTATGTATAAAATGGACCGTATATATACGCGCATTTTTTATAGCCGGCACTGCACTGACGAAATTGTAGACCGTATATATACGCTTCTGGCATACAACCGGTTAAGCAATCTTTGCGATAGTAAGACTGAAGATGCCTCTGAAAGAGGCGAAACACGCGTCACATTTAGTAGCACAATACGTGGAATAATCAAAGTTATTTTAAATTTTATATTAGTATTAACTTCTCTTCCCGTCGAGTTAAATAGAGGACCCCTACTGCCAATTTATCTTTAATATCAGTGATACAATGTGTAAGCTTTTGGTATTCGTAAATCATTGTATTTTACACATTTTGTAGAAAAAAAAAACTATGATTTTTATCGACTAGTTTCGTCACAATTCAATAAAAAAGTAAATGACTCTATTATTGGCCGAAAACACTTTATTGCGTCGCTACAAATTGCCTGGATTCAAATTTCACTAAAATATTATAATCAACTTGCTTTATTACTTAAGCGAACTTTGAGATTGTTAGTCCAAATGTCCGAAGAATAAGGCGAAACACGTGTCAAAATTAGTAACACAATCCGTGCAGTAATCAAAGTTATTCAAAATTTGTTTTTGTGATCGTCGTGAAGGACGTCCTAATACGCATATCGGGGATTATAATTAATACCGATGCTTTGCTTGAAAAAAAACGTAGGTATTTTATCGTTATTTCTGAATGAATTCATATTGATTTCTACGTTACCGTGATTTCAGACCAACTTGCTTTCGCATGCCTTTGCGTAGGAAGGTATTTATTACAAAACCGCGCATTCTCTGACATAGATAACAATTCTCACTCGGCAGGATAAAGAATGAAAGGAAAAAAGCTTTCGCAAGGTGTACCAACTGACTTTCAGTAGCGTGCTCAATATACACCGTAGGTTGTTTAATGTATACTATGGTTGTTATGAAAGCTGACTTAAATATAAATCATATTGAACAAACATAAGCCCCACGTTGGGCGAAAAAACTACTTAAAAAAATATATGAATTAACACTGATTTTTTGATTTAAATAAATTTGATTTTAGCCCCTTTCGCTTTTAGTATGAAGCATGTGGACTCTGAAAAGAAAATTTTCGATGACAATTGATCATTCGGTTGCTCAAGCTCTCATTTCTAACACTCAACGCGGATCACATGGACTACTCACGGAGTTTATCCCAACTCTCTACAAGAACTAATTGATACTCAGTTGCTCAATCTCTCTTTTACGAATAGATTAGGGATTCAAAGGATACGAAGACGAGGACAGAACTAGTGGTAAAATAATCGCTCTCGATAACCTCTCTTTTTGGGTTATATTAAAAGATAATTAATAATTTGTTGTACTTATTCCACTGTTAATTTATTTAGATCAAGATTGGTTCCGCTGATCGCGAGCATTTTCAAAATTATTTATTTAGTATGAACAGTGAACACATTAACGGTGCGAGTAGGTATGGGAAAGATAGTGCTGGATTGGACTAATAGCACTCACTTCGTCCTGTTTTTAAGATCGTATGGGTGAGTAAAGTAGTTTTCGACAGCAATCACATCCATGTCTTCGAACAGAAATAATTCGGTTGAAAAATGAATCTGCTCGAAGTGGAAATCTCCACAGCGAAAGAAACAAAAGAAGAAGCGATTGGTAAAATAAAACCGCACATTTGTTGGCTTGGTCAAAATGTGATCTTTTTTTGTTACAGTGAAATTGTATTCTCAGTGAAAATGTATCAAGTAATAGATTTGTATGACAACATTATTTCGCTGGTCACGATCATTGAAATTATTGGCCCAAGTCGATGATTTGCCGGCCTAAAATTTTGGTTTGCTTCAATGAAACAAAATCAGCAATTAGTCCCTTTCATTTAAAGAAAACCAAAGACAGACAAAAATAGGGCGGTCAAATTTGATTTCAATGACAGCTTGGAGATGAATATATTTTCACTGAGAATACAGTTTCGTCTAGAATACGGTCCGGTCCGTAGCGCAGAGGCAACGGCTTTGACTTGCGTGCCGGACCGCGGTTTCGGTTCCCGGCACGAGCGGTTTTTTTTTTCAGTCGATAAATCTGTTCAAAGGCATGGGTGTTTGTGTTGTTGAAAATCCCAATCCCTTCCCACCTTTCCGATCCCAAAAAGCGACGCATAGTGACAGCATTTGCTAATCACGAGTCCTGTCCTAGTCCTCGTATCCTTTCCATCTCTACTCTCTTCGAAAAAGAGAGGTTGAGCAACTGAGTAGATCGCAGTTCTCGTACAAAAAACATATATTGAGATAAACTCCGTGAGGAGTCCATATGCTCCAAGTTGGGAGCGGACATGGTTAAAAAAAATACAGTTACACTGGAACATATACACATTACTTATGTATCATGCTCTATCTCTATGAAGCGGCTAATTTCTAGAACAATCCAAATGGCTCCATAACCTAAATACCCGTACTTCCTTACCTGACATGAAATATTGCAGACGCTACTGCCGACTGCTGCAGGTCAATTGCTTTTTTTACCGTGTCGTGTTTTCATTCGGATGGCGACACCAGCTTGCGCGTCTGGTCGAACTCTTCCGATATTGCGTACACGTTTTATTTCTAGTTGGGTAACACTGCCGCGCGAAAAGTATGTCGATTATGCCATTTCATATTTAGTAACGGTCGGATCCGTGTATTGGATTCGATCACAACCGATCAACTATGTCGCTTTTTTTTTTTTTGTTATTCACAGATAGCATCAGAATTTCGAGATGATTTTATGACAGTTGTAGCGCAGTGGCTTTCAAACTGTATTGTTTTACGACACCCTAAAGATTATTCTACACGACAACTAAACGTCTGACGTTAACATTACAGACTGACCACGCTACTTATGCACTCGAAAGAGTGGCGCTGTGAGAATGTCCTGAATGACACCGACCAAAAAAAAGATTGTCAGAGTTCGAAAATTTTAAATTTCCCTATTTGATATAACGCGTGGGTTAAGTGCGGTAGGTGTATTCTTATTTTTTTTTAAATTTATTTATTGGCAACAAAACTATATAAAATACATGGCATTACAGCAAGCGCCATTGCGCCAGGCATTTGACAAATTAATAAAAATTACATAACATATTATACAAAAAATTTAAAAATAAGAAACATATTATTTACATAAGACAAAAAAAAAAATAAGCTGTGTATCCCGTTGTACATGTGCAATAGGTCACCTCGGCAAAAAATCCATGAAACTCTAGTATCAGAGATATCAGGATAATCTTCACCGTCAACGTATCGCCCACGACGATAAGCGCATATTCTCTTTTTAAAAGCAATAGGAACTCAACCACTATAGCTGGGTGTTAACTGTCCTCAAGGACTAGAGGGTAATCACTTGCGTAATATATAATACGAATCTTATGTCAGAGGGAGAATATTTATTTAGTATCAACGGCTGCCGCAGACTCGAGTGAACTGTTAAAGAAGTCAGAGTGTAGTCGACAATTATTAAACGTTATCAAAATTCCCCCATTACCCTGGAACACACATTTTTAATCACCTAGAAAATCTCAAGGAATCCGTTCTGCAAAACCTTTCTCAAATTGTCAAATTCAATTTTACGTCAAATTTCTATATTTTGAATTGTGTACCTTTCCATGAGTTTGGTCGCTAACGACCCGGATTTCGTCTTTTGGCATCTGCAGGCATTTCCAGTGGACGAATGAACTCGAACTGACTCACTCGCAATGTGGAACTGTGGAAACAGTCATAAACAATTAATAGAAAAATAGATCGTTAATTATCGTATATTTGAAGCAATAACTTAATTGAATGAATAAAACATATTTTATACCATATTTTCTCCCAGCTTGGAACATATAGAGTCGTCATGTAGTTTATTTCAACATGATTTTTTTCCAACAAGAACTGCTTGTTACTCAGATGCTCAACCTCCCTGTTTCGAAAGAATAGGGATTGAAAGAATACGAGAACTCGGACAAGATCAGAAAGGTGGGAAGGGATTTTTAGCAACACAAGCACCCATTGACTTCGAAAAGAATCAATTTATCGACTGAAAAAATATGCTTGTACCTGGACTCGAGCTCGGTAGTCTGTTATGGAAGCCAACGACGTTGAACACGGCACCACGGACCGGGACAGACTTACAGATGGTCAATTATTTTATATTAGAAACAAATATTTGTTTAAATAAATCAAACGTAAAATGATAAATAACGTTAAATAAATAAAAAACCTACTAAATTAGAATTGTTAAATTGGGTACTTTTCCATGAGTTTTGTCGCTAACAACTGGTCTCAGCTCGGGATTTGTATTTCAGGCATTTTAAGCGCATGGATGACCTTGAACTGTCACTTGGTATGCACCATGGGCAAGTACAAAAGTCAAACGATTCAAATTTGACATTGAAATTTCATCAAGCACCCTCAGTCGATATCCTTAATATTTATTTATGTGCACACTGCAAAGAAATGGCTGCACCTAATCAAATAAACGAATTTAAACTATTTATTTTTACTGCATCAAAATCATATTGATTAATTAATTAATATAAAAATTCGCATTGATTTTCCGCCAGTGTAGACGCGGCTTTAAGACCGAGCCAGCGGCGAATTGTGTAATATGACGTAATAACACGTAATGTAGCGCTCTCTCTTTCTAATTGCGGCATAATGCGATGAAACAAAAAGAGATGACCTACTTTCGCAGACCGGTTCTGCCGAGGAAGTAAAAGTACCACTTGAATATGTATGGAAAACGTACCGAGGCAAGTATACCGGCTTGTTTGTATGGGAAACGTGTGTGCATATAATTGTGATGTAACAATGTGCGTGAGTGCAATATTGGGCTATTTTTTAAATATCGAATCAATTACTTACGCATGGAAGCATTCTTGCGATTTATGAGTGACTGACATTTCGATCGATGTTGCCAGTAAAATCTGTAATTTCTGTAAATGTTATTTGTTATGAATATTTATAAAATCTACGGGATACTTTTCAGATCCTGCGGAAATGTCCAGAGATGGTCAATCAATACACGGGAAGAATCAATATACAATTCAAAATAACTTTGATTATTCCACGTGTCGGTCCGATCTCAGGCAACCAGGGCTGTGGAGTCAGAGTCGGAGTCGGAGCCGGAGTCGTGGAGTCGGGGCTTTTGGCCGGATTCGGAGTCGTCGCGGCGATTTGGCTGGAGTCATACTCGGAGTCGGATATTTTGAAAAGTTTGAACTTTTTATTTTTGCATATTAATTGTCAAATTTGGCTATTGGCCGGATTGGTAGGGTTGATATATAATTGAATACACATAATTATGAAAATTAGACAAAAAACAGTGACGATATTAAACTTTTTTAGTCGGAGTCGTGTTTTTGGTCAATTTGGAGTCGGAGTCGTGGTTTTGGTAAATGCTGGAGTCGGAGTCGGAGACGATCTTTTCACCGACTCTACAGCCCTGCTGGCAACAAAGTATAATTTCGATGAATTCAATAAATATTTAGCTTCGTACATTAATCGCATTCGTATAATTCATAGAAAGTGATTGAAAAATGTTTGCCTCAACCAATATCCCCTCTAAGCGGGCGCCCCAATATTCAGCCCAACAGATGAGCAATTTCTGATGATTTTTTTTTATTATGAAGCAATATGTTCCACAAACAGAGCGGGCATGGATTGAAAATTAAATGATGTATTAATTTATTGCTTCTCAATGTTAAGCAATATTTATGAATTAGGTCATTCAATTTCGCGTGGGGTTTCAAACTGCTGCGCGGCCGCGCTTGCGAGCAGCTAAGAAGGAACAGCAGTCCTGATGTGATAGGTGACAAAGTTTAGTTGTTTTTGTAACGTCGGGTGTCCAACACGGAAGCATTATAAACAATAAGAACGCATGTTAAAAAATGATGTAGATAGAATTTTTTGAGAAGGTCTAGGCATAAGGTCACCTTTCCTTTGAGCGTGGAACAGTATCGATTTTGACATCAAACGAGGTAAGTGAAAATGGTTAAGATTTTCTCAAGCTTTTGGAGATATGAAAATCATTCGTCAAATGCTTTTATAGACCGTTGAAATCCTCGAATGGGCCTCCCAAAACCTTCCAAAAGACCACATGTGGCCCGCTGGACAAGGCTTGAATATGCCTGCCTTAAAACATAGAGATAAGATAGTTTTTCTCAGTTTCGGTGTCATATTAATTATTTTAAATATATATTTATATTCTAACGAATACAACCTGCTTATACACTTGCCTACTGGATTAGCGATCAGCTTGTATAAATAATTCATGTTTCGTTAGGAAATAAACAGGTATATTGCACAGTACTCATTTCCTTGTTGTGTCCATGTATTGATTGGGTCATACAGTTATACTCTTAGCAAAGGCACTTATAATATCAAAAAGTCAAAGATAACATGTCGAAAGTCATTTCGTTGTGCCGATATGATATTGCCAATGATTATTAGTAAACACCCACAGAGCTTTTCTTCCTAAGACACTATCAGTAGCGGAAATAACGAAGGGGATATTTTAATAACCGTCGTACAGTAATACAGTAATACTTATTGAATATTTTTTTTAAAAATAGAAAATATTTGGCATTTTGTTAATGCCAATGCACCAAATAATCACACGAGTCATACGAGATCAACTCGATGTTAAATAATGAATCAATAAGCCCAAGATTTCTTTATCAATTGAAAAAATCTGACATTGTCGGGACTTGAACTGGGTCCACCTGATCGCTAGAACAAAGCTCTTTCAACCAGACCACAGGGACCAACAGAGAGTATTATTCAACCAAACATCTTTTATAAATGCTTTCGTGTCACTCTCTTGAAGCTTAAAGATCACTTTCAATCTTTTCTCTTCTTCTTCGGGGCCGAGTTGATAACCCTGACATCCTCAAGACTATAAACTTGCAGGCTCCCAGTTTTTACCTGCGTGGCCCTAACACTTCTTACCAAAGCCAAACATTTTTTTTCTATCAGAATTTGATTGTCGCGTATGTTATTTGAGTCACCAGTCACAAGGGTTGTTTTGTTGATCAATGTACTGCCTGATGGGGCAGAAATTTTCAACAGTGAATTTATTGTGTTGTTTTTTAATTTGTTATTACTCTTATAATCTTTTTGTAAATAATTGGTTGTGTTATTTATGCCATTTTCTGTGTGATATTTTTTGTGCTTTGTTTTATATTATTTTTTCAATGTGTGGCGCATTGGCGTCAGCCATTATGTTATGTTTTATTTTTTTCTAATACACAATCTACTTATATGCTTAGTAATACCCTAGGCGGCAAAGTCTTATGACAAAATTCACACAACACTCTCACGCACATTCTCTCAAATTCACAATCTCTAACACTCTCTGAAGAGAGTCTAATCCTAGTTTTGTGCTGTGCGTTACAGACAAATAGATAGATAGGTCAAGACGAATATTATACATATGTATTATATTAACAACCATGTCCGCTCTAAATGTATACAGACGCCACGGCGTGCAGGCACGCAAACGCGATTACGAGCTTATCAATGAATAAATTAAATGCAATATTACGCAGAGACACCTTTTGGAGGCAATGTGATTGTTAGAATACCCATATATGAACTGTTTTCTTTTTATTTGAAGTTAGCTAACAGACGTCACTAGAGCTGGCACCTTATTATCGCAATGATCGCTCGATCGATAGAGCACATCAGAGAAGAGAATAGCTAAATACCAGTAAGTGCGAGTAGACAACACATAGCATTTTTTGTTATTTATGAAATATAGTTAATTATAAAAAAAAAACTTTCCAGTCATAACAAAATAATTCTAATTTATTCATAAATAACATTATTTTTTTTGTGGAAGCCCTAGATGCAATTTGTGTTACCTATATAATTTGTTTTATTATAGAAAATATATATATTTCATATTTTTATTTATAATATTTATTGTTTTTGGCAGCCCTAGAGACGTTTTCTAAATCTTGTACTTTTGATATATTTTTTTCACTTTTCTATGAAAATCTATAATAATTTTAGTATAAAATTAGTTTCCGGGTATGTTACGTGGCATTTTCATGGAAAAATCGATGATTGAAAATGGTGGCGTACAGCAAAAATCCATGGAATGGCATGGCGTTTAAAGGGTTAAACATCTCTTATGAGCTTATCTCAACATTTTTTAAGCGAGAGCCGCTTGTTATTCATTTATTTAATTCTCTTTTCAAAGAGAACTGGGAATATGGGATGGTCCTCAAAATTTAAGAAAGTAGGAACGGAAAGGACAACTCGTGGTTAGGTTAGGTTGGGTTGGGTTAGGTTCGCTCTTGCTACTCCCAGTTAATAGGATATGATGAATTTCAGACACGACAGATGTGAGCATGAAAAATACACGGACCCGGCTAAAATTATTATTGTTTTACAAAAATAAGCGCTAAAAATGTTATTGGTACGCCTTTTGTTTGTATTGAGGCTCACATTCACTTGCGGCAATTTTCTTCGAAATGTGTTATGAAATTATTAACATAGGTAATATATATTCACAGAGATAGTTAAATGATAATCTTGAGGCAGGCTTTGCAGAACGACACCGGTTTTCGATCGGAAATAAAATGCCTGAAGCTCAATCGTTACCTTACTTTGAAAAGGTTCCTACTGGTTCGGCAAAAATGACCTTTTGGTTGGAAAAGTTTGTACTAACCGTATTCCAGCATCTGAGTCGTATCATATTTTATTTTAATCATATCTCTACTGAGAAATAATGATCTTAACCTTCGTAGGACTATCCTTGAAAAATGACTCTCAGGTCGAAGGGGGGTAAAAAAAGACACCAGTTTTTAGTCCTTGTTGGCATAGACTGCAATAAAGAAATGATTGAATATGCTTTGAAGTATATTTATACGTCTTTCTGAAAAAAAAAATCATATAAAAATCCCTATTTTTAAAATAATTATTCATATTTAAGTCACGCATGAAAACGACGACGTTTCCACTCCAACGGCTATGGCGGACTTACAATGGAGCCAGTGACTAACAAGCCAATAACCATGCACGAAGTCATATTATCTTATCTCTTATCTTATCGCTTATCGCTTTTTATTGTTGCCAGATATGAAACACTCCGTCCATGTTATCTATGACTCGCTATGGCCACGTTATTTTATCGCTTATGGGCGTGAAATTTTCTATTAGCGCTTCCCAGCGATTGCTAACATCGACAATTAGACTGAAAAATTCCGACTTCTTCTCTTTTTTAATCTTTTTTAATTTAATTTGCTGTCAAAGAAATGTCAAATAATACCTTCACGTAAATAATAAACATTAAAAGCCGGGAAAAGTTCTGTAGAAGACTAATTTATTACATTTTGACTAAATGTATTCGCCGATAAAAATTCAAACATATTGTCTTTCATATTCGTTTTTATGGCAACTTAATGACCAACAATGCAAAAGGGAATTACAGACCCACAGACATACATACGCCGTTTCGGTTTTATATATAAGATAGGCGAGATATTGATTGAATCCCGTTTATAAAGGGAAAAAAAAGTGTTACAGGTAATGATCGGAATTGGTATATTTTGTGAAAATATGAATTAAGAATATTGAGGTACTTTTAAAACGAATACAAAACTGAAAAAATGGAAAGTGTAAGACTTAATGTAATTATTGATTGAGTAGGCATTTACTTGGTAGAACTCCATTATAATACTAGTTCTAGTTCTGACGAAGGCGTAAGCCGAAATAGCTATCAACAAATATATAAAATAATTTATGTAGAACTAAATACATTGTTATTTTCCTACCGTACTTAATGTAATGTTATTTTCCAAGTCCACGGTTGAGAGCAGTGACGGCTGGTGACGGGTGCTGGGGGGTGCAAAAGGAAGATTCAACTATTTTTCCGTACTACGGAAGAGAAACAGTTGGTATTGAGAACATCTGAATTGAAAGTCCATGCTATAGAAGTGTTTTAAAATCCAATGAATAGGAAAGAACTCTTGCAAAAATGGTTGAATCTTCCTTTGCACCCCCCAACACCCCGTCACCAGCCGTCACTGGTTGAGAGTCTAAGTCGTTCACTTCTTTTGCCATATTTACAGGCTCAAATACATGAACGGATTGTTTTTAAATTGATATTACCATCGATTGTCTGACTCCTTTTCGAAGTCATAGTTGTCTGTAACGTGTAAAATTTACTTAGCGGGGCGGAAAATACGACTAATTAACCACTAGTACTCTCCTGACCCTCTCCTACACTCTATGTGCTCCATATTGACAGCGGGCTTTATTAAAAAAAATACATTTCGGCAGTCATATTGCTCTGACAATGTCGTGATATCGAAAATACTAAAATGAACATACATTTTTATATTTTTTTACGTTTTAATAATGAGATTAAACAAAGCTTGTGCAAACTCAATCAAAATACCGTTTACGAAATTGTGCTTAATATTTAGATCTGTCAAAATGCTCTTAAACACATTTAGAATCAGACAAATGACACAGCTATAACAAAAATTCCGTTTTGACCTGGAAACTGAAGTGAAGAATCTAAATCAGTCATGCACAAACCTTGGCCCGCGAGCAACATCTAGCCAAATTGATGTGAGGACCTTTCAATGTTTTCAACTTTCTAGGCATTTTGTTGTTGGTAAAATCTAATATATAAAAATCCATATTTTTTTTGTTTGTTTGCACCTTATGCCCTGCCATACCGTCCATCCGATCGCAATGAAACTTTGATAAACTTTTTGCTTGAACTTGCTTGTGTGGAGGTTTTTGGCATAGTAGAATTTGCTTACAATAGGTCATTTCTTCGTTGGTTTTTTCATATTTTATGCACTGCCATATCGTATTGTTGCACTTGCGCAAAAGTTATAGGCATAGTACAATTAACTTTCAGTAGGTGGCGCGTTCAGACAATCGGCAAAAGACATCGATACCGATCAATGTTGGTGAAATTAAATCTAAAATATTGTGCATTCAAAAGCACTTCAATAAATACAAACATTTTCTTTCTTTGAGGGGCACTGCAACGCTGGCTAGTATGTCATAAAAATCAAAATATTATTTTGAGCTGTTATTATTGTTATTAATTTAAAAATTACAATCTATCAAAAATATTTATGTGTGGCCAATTAGAGACATTCATCAATTTATTTGGCCCGCCGAGTGATATCAGTTGGCCATCCCTGGTCTTAATTTTATAATGGAATTGACGTTACTTCATAATAAAATTTAATAACATCAACAATTTCGGGGCGCTACGATGGCGTCTGACATCATTCAATATTTGATTCGGTGTTTCGCAAAACTTCACAATTTCTCGGAGCCGGTTGGGCAACCCAATCCGGTCGGCCGACTCGACCGGTCAGGTGAAAAAAGGTAAAACAACTTTTATGAATGACTATCATCTTGTCATCGTCGTTTGTTCTGCGAGATAATTCGATTGCATAACTCCCGTCATGCCCGTAAAGCCCCGATGTCTGCGCAAAGTTGATTTAAGACTTTTGACACACTTGCTCAATGTGACACAGTTGTGACATCACATACTTAGCAGGTATGGTAAAAAGTAATGTGGACACTTAATGATTGGCTTACAACTTTTTTCGGGTCGAAAACAAGTAACACTTCATATATCGGCATTTTACTTTTGTTGTGACGTGGACCGTTCTGATTTTGAAGCCAACCATCATTTTCTTTTACTTTTGAATTGTTTGATTTTTGTACTTTTCCATGAGTTTCGTCACTAACGACCCGTGTTTCGCCTTTCGGCATCGGCATTTTTTGGTAAACAAACACCCGTACTGGTGTAGCGTACACCATGATTGGATAAGTTATTGCTGTATACAGGAGAAGTTTACTTTTAAGGGTAGGTTTTCTCCTAGCAAGGCTAGTGCAATATTGCTTTTCTCGTATTAGCTTGGCGCTTTTTAATCGCGGTGTGTTTCTTGAGCATAGGCCTACTAAGATAGGTCCAATGAACTGTAAAAGCAACTAACAACCACTATACTATACCAACTGTTCACTATCCGTCAGTTCAAGTACATCCGTGCACTTGAAATGCCTGAAGATGACGAAAGGTGCACTATCGACGGCCAATATTTCAATGATCGTGACCAGTGAAATCACGTTGTCATAGAAATCTATTACTTGATACATTTTCACTGAGAATACAGTTTCACTGTAACATATACATAATGACCAGAAGAATGATGTGACAGCATTAGTTCAGTCTCTTAAAATATGGGATAGTTCTAATTTTGATAATATACGACTCATTTATATATTTGTAGAAGATTGTTGAAACATTTTATTCACAGTATGTTCACAACAGTTTCCGTTGAAAAACAATTTCGCCCCGCTTACTGATCATTCCGAAAAGGATGTTATTAGTATTTTTGCAGAGTATTACAAAGTGGGGACATACTCAATTACTTTTATATATACTGTAACGTCAGAATAGACCGGAAGCTTCGTTCCAGCAGGAAGTATTGCTGGGAGAGGGGAGGCAATACGCGGGGGCGGGGCAGTGTTCCATTTCCGGCTGGAACAGCGGAAGCCCCGACCGGTGGCGCCAGGAACCGGAAAACAGAAATGTAAAGTGGCGGCGGAGGAAAAGCTTATAGGCTTTTCTTTCTCAGTGTCGCTACTTGCTACATCGTTAAATATATTCCGAATCGTAGTTCATTTTAAATTTTTAATTTGATCAAGCTATATAGAGTTATCAAAACATTACAGTCACCCCTATTTTTAGATACTTAACCTTTCCATGATTTATGGATCATTAAAAGATAGAAAAATCAATGAATGATAGTTTTCATTCCGTTTGACCGAGTCCGTTACATTTAATGTTATTGTTTTATCGATATCCACTCCCAACTTGGAATCATATGGACTCGTCACGGAGTTTATCTCAACGTACGTTTTTCAACGAAAAAAATTTGCTACTTAGTTATTCAATCTCCCTTTCTCGAAGAGAGAAGGGATTAAAAGGATTCGAGGACTAGGAAAACTTATACAGACGTGTGGGAAAGATTTTTCGGCAACACTCACGCCTCCGAATAGAGTCAATAAATCTGGTCGTACTCGAACCCGGTCGATCCGTCACGGAAGCCAACGACGCTAAATTACTGATAATTTAAGCGAAAAGAAACATGAAGATAAATCGAGACGCAATTCAACTCGAATTATAATTTCGACTGAAAGTTATTTATGGATTTTTTTCCATATCCGCTCCCTATTCGGAGCATTTGGGCGCCACGCGGTGCTTCCAAGATTCTCTATCTCCCACCAACCTCCTCGCATCTTCCCAGGTCATCCCGGGGTCCCGGAGCTCCCCTGAGTACATCCTATGGATGGTCATCAGAGGCCTTCCGCGGCGTCGGGATCCATCAGGTTGATAAAAGAGGCAGGCAGGATTCAGGCTCCCTGAGGAATCCGCAGTACATGTCCAAGCCAGGTCCATCGTCGTCTTTTTATTTTGGACGTAATAAGGGGCTGGTTTGTCCGCTCTCTTACCTCCGTGTTTCTGACAAAGTCAAACCACCGTACTCCTAATATTCGCCGCAGGCATTTGTTTTCAAAGCACAGTATACGGTTACCCTGTGCTCTTGTGATGTGCCATGACTCGCAACCGTAAAACGGCACAGTCAGTATGCAGTTCATTGAAGTAAAACCGTGGTCCCAAACTTTCCGCATTTCTGACCGAGTAAAACTTTGTGAGTTCCAAATTTTTACATTGAATTAAATGTTGCTCCAACTATCCCTAATCGGATCGCCAGCTCATTATGCGGGTTGCCATCTGCCGTGATGTGTACTCCCAAGTACTTAAAACCATCGAATCTATCGATTTCTTGCCCCACACTCATCAGAGAGTAGTCTGGATCTGGACAGGCGCTGTTGCAGAGCACATTGGTTTTACTCGCGTTGACTTTAAGGCCAATGCGATACGAGTTGCTCTGCAGTCTATCCATTGTTTCCTGAATACCTTCAACTGATTTGCAAAGATGACAGCGTCGTCGGCATACTCGAGAATGAAATTTCAATATCAAATTTGAATCGAATGGAAAATTACAAAATTCAAATTGTACTTTTCCATGAGTTTTCATATTCCAGTTTCCATTTTGTACTCATGGAAAAGTACAAAATACAAACGACTCAAATTAATACGGAAAGAAAAATAACAATGTATTTTAGTTCTACATAAATTATTTTATATGTTTGTTGATAGCTATTTCGGCTTACGCCTTCGTCAGATCTGTTCCATCAGATTCGTCAGATCCGTCAGATTCGATAGTTCTGACGAAGGCGTAAGCCGAAATAGCTATCAACAAATATATAAAATAATTTATGTAGAACTAAAATACATTGTTATTTTTCTTTCCGTATTATAATTTATTTATTGATTTATTGGCAAAAAACTATTAAAAATACATGGCATTACAGCAAGCGCCAATGCGCCATGCATTTGAGAACTTAATAAAGATTACATAAAATATTACACAAAATAAGAAACAGAACAGAAACATATTATTTACATAAGAAAACATAATTTTTAAACAAAGCATCAAGTTCACTGCCGAAGATGTCAACATCAATAGGCAGCGCATTTATCAGCCGAATAGCCCTTGCAACTGGAGATTCAAAAGACCTACGTGACAAACAAGTTTTGACAAAGAAAATTGATTTGTCTTTGTTACGACCACGTAGGTAAAAGCTGGGAGCATGCAAATTTAAATTTTCAAGGATGTCAGGGTTATCAACTTGGCCCCGAAGAAGAAGAGAAAAATGTTTTAATATTGCAATTAGTCTTCGAGCTTCAAGTGAGTGAAATGACAGCATTCCTAAAAGAAACTTGGTTGGATAATATTCCATTAATGAATTGTCATACGGAAAATAGTTGAATTTTTTGAAATAATAATAGCGCAGAAATTTTTTATGAACTCGCTCCAGTTGCGACTTAAATTTAAATTCATATGGACCCCAAATAATAGATCCATATTCAAGTTTGCTTAAAACTAAAGAAACATAAAGAGTACGAAACACAGTAGGGTTTTCAAATGGCTTACTTTGCCGAACTATGAATCCAAGAAGTTTACTAGCCTGCAATAATGGAGTTCTACCAAGTAAATGCCTACTCAATCAATAGACTCAAATTAACATCTATATTAAATAATAAGATAAGGAAAGAAAGACCTCAAATTGACTGGATATAGAAATCTTAAATATTACGCTTTTTTCAAGTGAAATTTCTTTTATATTCAGGCTCTATTTAGGCAACACTGCACTGGTCGTTCAATGACAGGAATTTTCTTTTATGCTGTGTAAGGTTTTTCTTCTGCCTTGTAGTTACTGAGTGCAAACAAGACCGGAATTTAGGCAAACGACTTCTTATTAAAAACAAGAAATAAGAACGGAAGGATATGGTTAATCGACATTTTTTTTTGTAAAAATACTTTTGATTTTACATTAAATAAGAATGAAATAAAAATGTATTGTTCGATACAGGATGCGAGACATGTTACCTTTGTTCAGGCTCCTGTATATTGATCTTCACCGAATACAGCCTTCAGCTAACATAATCGTTGGCTTCCGTGACGGACAACCTGGGCTTGAGTCCCTGTGCGCGTTCAGTTTTTTTCACTCGATTTATCGATTCTGTTCGAAGGTATGGGTGTTTGTATTATATCCAACAAGATAACCGCTAGTCTTATCCTAGCCTTATCAATCACATCCCTCCGCTCATCAAACTGAAAGAGAGGTTGAGAGAGAGCGACTGATAAATAATAAGTATGTGTTTGTGGTGCTAAAAATCCCTTCCCACCTTTACTATCCCAAATAACGGCGTATCGCTATATCGATAAGCTAATCACACTAGTCCTGTCCTAATCCTCGTATCCTATTCATCAATTCTCTTTTCGAAAAACAGACGTTGAACAACTGAGTAACAAGCAGGTCTCGTAGAAAAAAACATATCTTGAGATAAACTCAGTGAAGAGTTAATATGTGGAGTCGGTATCTGTGCTCCAGTGCCAAGAGCTTTATCGTGGGCCCGTGTTCAATTCCCGGCAAGGTCAGATTTTGTCAATTGAAAAAAAAATATTTTGGACTGAGTGAATGTCATTTTCTGTTGGGTTATTCACGACTGATTCATTATTATATCATCGAGTTTATCTCGTATGACTTTCAAAATTAAAATATATTTGGCGTATTGGCATTAGCTGCAAGTTTATATATTAAATTCAAATATGCTCCACTTTGGAAGCGGACATGGATAAACCAATTTATACATACATATTTAGCAGGACTGTGGAGTCGTTCAAAAATATACGACTCCAACTCCAGCATTCACCAAAAAACACGACTCCGACTCAAAAAAGTTTAATTTCGTCTTTCGTTTTTTTTTTCATAATTTTCCTATTTATGTGTCTTCAATTAAATATCAAACCAACCAATCCGGCCAATAGCCAAGTTTGACATATTATATGCAAAAATAAAAGGTTCAAATTTTTCAAAATTTCTGATTACGACCTTCGGCCAAAACGCCGCAACGACTACGTCTCCACAGCCCTGATATTTAGGGTATTGGGCATTAGCTAGGTTGTAATGCTGTTTGTTTTTATTTTTTTAATAACCTGACCATAAGTTTTTTGTATCGCAAGATCTAATAAATCTATTCATTTCCTGTATGTATTTGTTAATGAAGTTTCGATCATGTAACACACACACAGGAAGTCAAATATCAGCGGCATATTCAATCGCCAAAGCTCCGCAAAAGCCTTTTCGCAAGTGGGTTACGGCGGTATTTATTATTTCCGAAACGAAAGTGGGAAAGTGTGCCAATCGAGAGGTGAACATGGTGCCGCGCATGCGTCGGTTATGTGAACGGGTGGCGGTCTGCGGTTTGCAATGCAAGTTGTCTCGGCTCGAGTCTCGACTTCCTCCATTACGAAATTGAGTCGCCAGAGATGGCGGCAACTCTTGGTTATCTGGACGCAGTGGTGTGCCAAGGACCAATTCGTCCAGTGTGAAAAAATGGATATATTTCAGGGCTATGGAGTCGTAAAAAAATCACGACTCCAACTCCAACTGCGGCTCCAGTATTGACCAGATACACTACTCCGATTACGACTAAAAATGGGTTAATTTTGTAACGTTTCTTTTCTACATTCCTATTTGATTAAGATCAACCAACCAATCAGGCCAATGTTACAATTTATGCAAAAATATATGTTACAGTTTTTCAAAATTTCCGACTTTGAGTACGACTCACGGGTAAACGCCGCGACTCCACGACTCCGACTCCACAGTCCTGATATTTTTATTCCAGTATCAATCATGATTGAGCTTACACAACCGGAGTTTTTTCTACGAGGACTGATTGCGAATCAATTACTCAACCTTTTTTCTTTTTGTGAGTGACGATACCGATGTGTTTATCCTGCCGCTTCCACTCCACCAGTGATACACAACCTGCGGCCCGTAATGACATTTCATATTGCCCAATATAATAAATATCAATCACCATTTTTTCATCAGAACTTTTTACTGACGACGGAAGAACAATTGTTTGAATTGAGGCATTTCAAGTGCTCGGATGTACTTGAACTGACGCGCAGTAAATAGTTTGTGTCTTACATCTCTTGTAATTTATATTTTAATAGCAATTTAACTATTTTATATAAACAATACAAACTGAAATGCATGAAGATGCCGAAATGCGAAACCCGGGTCGTTAGCGACAAAACTCATGGAAAAGTACAAAATTCAAACGATTCAAATTTAAAATTATTAGTTTATTTGACTTGTTCTACGCTTCAAACATACCTCAATCTAGTGGCTGGAGTAGCACTGTCGTCTATTCACACATATTGTGGAGAGCTCTAGGATATTCGCATCTTTTAATGACCAGAATCAGGAATATTTCAAATTAGTATGAGAAATAAATATGAGAATTGGACAACTGCAAAGAAGTAACGTAGTGTTAAGGATTTTTTTTTAAATTAATGTTATAGGCATAATAAGAATTTTTTCAAAAGTTTATTTTTTTTTAGTTCATATTTAAAACTTTCCCGCATTCATCGTTTCCCGCATTTATCGTTTGTTTTTTACGGTCCCTTGAAAACCGTTGAATCGGGGTTTAACTGTAACACAAATAGAAGCACAAATTACACTGTTTTATTGCAAACGCCACTGTAAGCAAGTGATTTCATCGGTTTGTAAGCGGAAACCCGCCGATCGGTGTTGCTTTGTTACGCCACTGCTCACAAGCGATCTCTTACATAATACTTCGAAGATATTGCGGCCACAGTACGGCATGGGAACTTTTATACGCAGTGGCGTTGCAGAGGGGTTTTTTGCATGCTACGGAGACAGGTGTACGGATATTATTTATCAGAGTTTCAAACATACACCGGCAATCAAGGCGCATATGTAAAAATATAATTTTGCTTTTTACAATCTCTGGCGTACTAGGTAGGTTACAGTGAAACTGTATTCTCAGTGAAAATGTATCAAGTAATAGATTTGTATGACAACATGATTTCACTGGTCACAATCAGGGAATCAGGGATTATTGGCCCAAATTGATGATTTGCCGGCCTAAAATTTTGGTTTGCTTCAATGAAACAAAATCGGCAAGTAGTCCTTTTCATAAAAAAAAAAACACAGATAAACATAGGGCTGAAGATAGGTCGGTCAAATTTAATTTCAATGACAGCTTGGAGAAGAATATATTTTCACTGAGAATACAGTTTCACTTTAACATGTATATAACATTACACATACGCAGTGGCCAAAGCATATAAAAAAGACGAAGCAAGTGTTGCACCAACTTACGCAGTCAATGGAGTAAAAAAGTTACCACTGAATTCATGCGTGAAAGGAAAAATTATTTACCCCTTTTAACAACTATAGTAGACATAAGACTCCACCTCCCGGCGTCATGTAAAAAGAAAGTATCCCAAACTCCATTTAGTAATTTGTAATGTAAGAATATTAATCTTCACGTCGGTTAGTTTGCGACGCGTGAGCTTGTACAACGCATATCCAGTCACTTGGTCATTTATTTGAATTTTAATTTGCAAAGAGTGAATATATATTTTTTGACAATGTATGATGTTGTCACAAACCTAACTTTTGCATAGATTTTCGAAAAATTTGCGAAATTGGATAGGAAGAATTATTTTGAACGGCTTTGATTCATGTCTGTCTTATGTGAGAGCATGTTTTAAGTATATATATTTATTCTAATGGATTCTAATGTAGTAGCTGGTATTGCTAAGAGGACGTATTTATTTTAGTTAAAGCATATTTTATTTTTTACTTTTATTTCTTTGCTTACTTGTAATACCAATTGTATCTCATACCTTGTAAGTATTGCTTAAATATTGTTAAAATATCGCTGTATTTTAGTTTTTATTATATTTTTATTTAAATAAAAAGAAAGTATTTGGCATTACAGCTTGCGCCAATGCGCCAAATATTCTTAATTTTGAAAGTCATACGAGATTAACTCTAAATGATAAATAATGAATCAGTTGTGCACAAAATCAACGATAAATAACATATACACCCAGCCCAAGATCTCTTTTAGCAATTGAAAAAATCTAACCTTGCCGAGAATTGAACTCGGGTCCCCCTATTGCTAGGACAAAGATCTTGCCACTAGACCACAGGGACCGACTATCAGTTGATAATATTCGCTATGAGCGAAACGTTGTTGACTTGCGTGCCGGAACGCCCGGGTTCGATTCCCGATACGAGCAGATTATTTCAGTCGATCAATCGATTCTGTTCGAAGGCATCGGTGTTTGTGTTGTTTAAAATCCCTTCCCAAAAAGCGACGCATAGCGAGAGCGATTGGCTACCCACTAGCCCTGTCCTAGTTCTCGTATACTTTCCATTCCTACTGTTTTCGAAAAAGAGAGATCGAGCAACTGAGTAACACGCAGTTCTCGTAGAAAAACATACGTTGAGATAAACTCCGTGAGGAGTCAATAGGCTTCAAGTTGGGAGCGGACATGGCTAAAAAAAAATGCGAAACCGGCCCTGATCTAATATATATGATGTTGAATATATACTTAATTTACATTTTTTAAACATTATTGAAATCTTGGGCTGGTTAGGTAAATAAGAGCAGCCGTAAAATTGGGACAAACTATCTTATTCTAGACATGTCTCAATCAAACGGGATGTATCTATTTCAGTACATCACTGTTTCTACACGATACGTCGTGGGAACTTTAACACTGACAATAACCAGTAATGCACTCAGGCAGTGTTCCGATATAGCCATGTGATAACGCTGCTCATAGATGATTATGCAACCGACATCAGCTTAGTTAGAGGTGATATAAATCTTTCGACACGCCTCCGGAAGTCGTGTATTGTGCCTTCTTATCTTACCGATAAGGCTTAGGAAGTCAGTATTCCAAGTTTTTTCGAAAATTCTCTTCTTTGAATTGTTGCTTAACATATTATACTATTCGAATGTATTTTTTCAGGCTCCGTGGTCGACGTGCTAACGTCGTTGGCGTCTTTAGCTCGAATCCCAAACCGAACAGCTTAAAATTTTGATCGAATTATTGTTTTCTACCCGGAGACATGGACATGTGTTGTCCCTCCTGCAACCACCAGATCCAAATTTGTTTAGATTAACTTACCACTTGTCTTGTCCTAGATACATCCTTTTTTCTCTGGTATTCAAAGAAGAAAGGTTGAGCATCCAAGAAATGGTTAAAATATAAATTTATATGACTATTCCAAGGCTATCATTCTAACCAAGGGGTCAGAGCTGTTGGTGATTGGTCAAATTCAGATGAGGGGTAAAGAGTTTCAATACTGGATCGGACACATTTATCGCATTGATTTTTCAATGCATTGTTTCTTTGGTGTAAAATTTCATTTCCACCCATATCTAACTGTCGAATGAAAGATTAACTTCTAGTGCTTTCCCAACTCGATCATTTCATCCTGAACTGTCATGACAATTTATCAATTTTCGTAAAAAACGATTCCAATTGAAACTCTCTTCCATTTCATATCTAGACCTGTATTTATATATACTTACTTCCTCGAAGAAGACAGGTAGAGCAGCTTAATAACCATCAGTTCTCATTTCGCAAGCCATTTTGAGAGACTGCGCGTTGGGAGCGGAAATGGTTTCAAAGACGTTTATTCATTCATTTTACTAAACTATTTTATTATGAGAGTTTCCATGGGATGGTTTGTATCATCAGCCAAATAACAGTGTAGACTGAAAGCAGGAAAACGTTCACTACTCGAATACTGAAAATATTTTTTTTTTCCATATTTGCTCGATATTCGGAACATATGGCCGCCACACGGTGTATATAGGATTCCCTATCACCCGCCAACTTCCTCGCTTCTTCCCAGATCATCCCGGCGTCCCGGGCCGTCATCATATGCCTTCCGAGGCGTCAGGATCAGGCAAGCAAGATTCTATCACACCTGGGACGTTCGCAGCACATGTCCAAGCCAGGTCCATCGCTACCATTTTAGTTTGGACGTAATAAGGGGCTGGCTTGTCCGTTCTCTTACCTACGTGTTCCTGACAAAGACTAACCACCGTACTCCAAATATTCGCCGCAGGCATCTGCTTTCGAAGCTTGGTATACGGTTACACTACTGACAATAAATCCTAGACAATCGTATGGGATAATTCTATTGAAATACAATTAACAATTAAGCTGTAGCCAATGTGTTGGCGAAACGGTTACATTGCATAATTCTCATTTCCTTCTAGATTCATTGCAATTTTTATATTAGTTCATAAGGAACACATTCCTACGAGCTGTCTGTTGTCTAGTATTGTATCAAGAAATCAAAAACAGGTCGCCCTACGTAATATGCAACGCAAGCGGATAGGGTTTGCAGTATCGGGTACCGGTTATCCGGTTTAATTATGACTTTTTTGAACAGCAAAAATGTCACTTGATTATATAAGGATGACTTAATTTTAATCTAACAGGTCAAAATTATTAGTCCGACAAGAACTATAATACATATATTTAAATTTTCAAGTCACTTAAACATCGATAGTATGAAACGGAAACAGCTTTCAAACAACTTTGACTTATGTACCGTATAAAAGCAAAATACGTAACCGCATTGTATCATACTATTTCCACATATATTCTGATTATAAAGGTCAGGACCGGTTTTGCTGATCGCGAACATTGTCAGCAGAAGATCATACATAATACATGTCCAAAAAGAATTGTCTTTTAACATTTTTTAAGCGATTTGGTTATTCGTTAATATCATTACAATAGAAAGACGTTTCGTCAAAAATCAATCAGTATTCGCATATAATTATTAACTAATATTGGAAAGTTTATGGAATGGAAATAGTTATGTGCTTTAAATGAACAATAAAGGATTAATATTGAAATTATTCGGTTAAATTTGTACAAAATTTATTGAGTTCGTTAATGTAAAAGCAATGAAGCTTAAATTTGATACAAAAAAAGGAAAGTACATAATGAAAAATTATAATCGGCTTATGTAGGATAAATTAACTTAGGATTTTTATGCGCGAGGAAGTCCTTTCGGTATGACTTATATTTGACCTTTTTTTGTTGTAATACTGTATCTAATAGGTTTTTATTACTTGATGGTTCTCATTGCTGGTGAAACAAAACCGGTAGTCTTTAAATCTACCAACTTACCGGTAATTTTCAATGCCGATACTTAAGCAGTCCCTGCACTCAACTGCACGACTGCGTAAACATGCGGAATGAAAAATGATATAATAAATATTATGTGCGCAATATTACGTTGTTGATTTGAATAAACCTGAAACGAGTATATTATTAATGATATCTTACTTTTTCTTAGTGTGACAGAATTTCCGAGACAAAAACTCAGAGCTGATGTTTTATTATTCTACTAGTATTCGAACCCGGCTTCGCTCGGACCAGTTTGGGGTTATGTTCAGCTCGGCGCGTAAATTCAGACGGGCCAAGTTGAAACAACTTTTTTCAAAATTAAAAAGTCTAGGTCAATTAAAATGCAATTAAAATGAACATTTCAGACTGGCATTGAAATTTCACAAGCCCTTTCATATATTGACAGCCCCATTCTCGCCCATTAAAATGTCCAAATTCAAGGAAAAAATCTAATTTGCTGTCTAAGAAATGTCAAATAATACCTTCACGTAAATAAAAACATTATTATATTAATAAAAGCCGGGAAAAGTTCCGTAGAAGACTAATTTATTACATTTTGACTAAATGTCTTCGCCGATAAAAAAATCAAACATATTTTCTTTCATATTCGTTTTTATGGCAACTTAATGACCAACAATGCAAAAGGGAATTACAGACCCACAGACATATATACGTCGTTTCGGTTTTATATATGTACTACTCGATACTCGAGTAATTGGTGTCTCTACACACACATTGATAACGAAACAAATTTACCGTCGAAACTTTCGAGAGCGAAATCAATTCGTTTGTTTGAACTTGCAACAACAATGCAAAAGGGAATTACAGACATACATCCCCCGTTTCGGTTTTATATATAAGATGAATCATTATGAATATTTGAATCAGTTTCTCTTGGGGTGTTTTTAAATGAAATGATTAACTATAGTATCCCTTTTGCCTCTTCTGATCATTAGTTGGTCGCGATGAGAATTAGTCTATTGCCATTAGTGTCTCCAATTACTCGACATCAAAACTCGAATAGTTTCACATGTACAATAATATATTATTTATTGAAAATTGTGTATATGTTACAGTGGAACTGTATTCTCAGTGAACATATATTCTTCTCCAAGCTGTCATTGAATTAAAATTGGAGCGCTCTATCTCCAGCACTATGTTTGTCTATGTTTTTCTATGGCTCTCTTTATATGAAAGGGACTACTTGCTGATTTTGTTTTATTGAAACAAACCAAAATTTTAGGCCGGCAAATCATCGACTTGGGCCAATAATTGCCCTGATCGTGACCAGTGAAATCACGTTGTCATACAAATCAATTACTTGATACATTTTCACTGAGAATGCAGTTTCACGGTTACATATATAAATAAGCTTATTTAATTTCATCAGTACATTTATTTCAATTTAAAAAATAACAGAGCTTTGATTAAACGTCTCAAATTTTAAATTGGATCGAAATTTTGTATTTATTTTTAAATATTTGATCTATTATCTTGTCATAAACTTGTCATTGAAAAGATAAGTTAGCAGGGCCCAAAGCAAAAGTAAAAAAATAAAATATCGAATTGCATAGTCAACGAATATTACTCGAGTATGCAAAAAATTCACAGGAAACCTTTAAAGATTCTATAGATCTGGAATGATCTAAACCAGTGGTTCTCATGTGCGGCCACCAGTGGAATTTGCTGTGGCCACCAACAGCTTGATAGTTAATATTAATATTTAATAAAAATAAGTTTATACGTTAATTTGTCAACAAAGATACTGAAAGTTTTATATTTTGTAAGCATTGTAATGTGCATCAAGAATTGTTAGTTCACCAAAACTCAAACACATACATGCTTAGGTATTTTTGACAGAAATTTTCGTAGGACCACCGATGTTCCTAATGCGGCCACAGCCAAATTTTAATTATTACAAATTATTTTAATAAATTTTAATTAAAGTTGAAAACCACTGCTCTAGACATAGGCTCCCAACCCTTTTCCGAATGGTAATCACCCTTTTTTAAAAGCCATGTGACCCGCGACCCTCGATGTAATTGAAAAGGGCATTTTTAATAAGGTAATTCACAAAACAACGAAAATGCATTGTAGTGAATATTATTTTCGGTTGACTGTATAAATTGGTGACCCATGGGTTGGGAACCCGTGTTCTAGACTCAATCTTAAACGAAAAATAGTTGTAGATTAAGCATCATATTAGATCACCAGATTGAATAACCAACAATGACAACAGGAGAAACACCAAAACCTTACCATTTAATAAATGACGGTGCTTCTTCGAGCCGTTTCAACATGTTTGGCTTGCGTGCCGGACCGGCCGGGTTCGATTCCCGGTACGAACGGATTTTTCAGTCGATAAATCTGTTCAAAGGCATGGGTGTTTGTATTGTTGAAAATCCCTTCCCGCCCGATCCCAAAGAGCGACGCATAGTGACAGCGATTAGCAAATCACTAGTCCTGTCCTAGTACTCGTATCCTTTTCATCTCTACTTTCTTCGAAAAAGAGAGGTTGAGCAACCGAGCAACAAGCATTCTACAGTTTATGTTACTTGTATGAATCCACACATATTTGACGTCGATTAACTCAGAGATTTTGTCTCAAATATTGCGCTGTGAATCTTATATATAAAACCAAAACGGAGGGTGTATGTCTGTAATTCCCTTTTGCATTGTTGTTGCAAGTTCAAACAAACGAATTGATTTCACTCGCGAAAGTTTCGACGGTAAATTTGTTTCGTTATCAATGTGTGTGTAGAGACTCCAATTACTCGAGTATCGAGTAGTACATATATAGAGCCGAAACGGCGTATGTATGTCTGTGGGTCTGTAATTCCCTTTTGCATTGTTGGTCATTAAGTTGCCATAAAAACGAATATGAAAGAAAATATGTTTGATTTTTTTATCGGCGAAGACATTTAGTCAAAATGTAATAAATTAGTCTTCTACTGAACTTTTCCCGGCTTTTATTAATATAATAATGTTTTTATTTACGTGAAGGTATTATTTGACATTTCTTTGACAGCAAATTAGATTTTTTCCTTGAATTTGGACATTTTAATGGGCGAGAATGGGGCTGTGAAATGTCAATGCCAGTCTGAAATGTTCATTTTAATTCCATTTTAATTGACCTAGACTTTTGAATTTTGAAAAAAGTTGTTTCAACTTGGCCCGTCTGAATTTACGCGCCGAGCTGAACATAACCCCAAACTGGTCCGAGCGAAGCCGGGTTCGAATACTAGTTGTCAATAAATCTCGTAGAAACCAACTCGGAATAACAGTTCTCGTAGAAAAATTATGTTGAGATAAACTCCGCGAGGAGTCCATATGCCTGATGTTGGGAGCGGACATCGTTAAAAAAACAACATGTTTTAGTTCATATCATTCTCTGAAGGTGCAAGCAAGCCTATATATAATCACTAATTATTAAATCCAAGAAGGAAACATTAAAACGCAAATGCAGCATAACATTCATTCATTGCAAGTTTTAGTTGCAAGGTGCGTTTAGTTGCATTTAGTTGCAACTTGCATCCAAGCGAATCTTATCTCTACCTGCATGCTTATTAGAGGTGCGTAATTTTCAAAAACCGTTATCGACAGTGGTGTAGCAGAACCGAAGCGTAAATTTCTTTAACCAAGCTTAAACGCGCTTTGGTAAACAATCATTTTGAATCGATTTAATATACAACAAATAATTCAATTGGCTGAAAAAGTGATATTAATTATTATCAGGGCTGTGGAGTCGGAGTCGGAGTCGTCGCGGCGTTTTGGCCGGAGTCGTACTCGGAGTCGGAAATTTTGAAAAGTTTGAACTTTTTATTTTTGCATTTAATATGTAAAATTTGAATTTTGGCCACATCGTTAGGGTTGATATTTAATTGAATACACATAAATACGAAAATTAGGGAAAAAAATGACGTTATTAACCTTTTTTCAGTCGGAGTCGGATTCGTATTTTTGGGCAATGCCGGAGTCGCAGTCGGACTTTTTTAGACCGACTTCAAATCCCTGGTTATTATCGCAGAAAAAAGGTTAATAACCCTTTGCACTCCTCAATATATCATTATTTTCCTTGTAGCAACTCTTCAATAGATTTGAGAAATTTATTTATATAACAGGGTTTGCGTATTTATTAGCATGGTTATACGAAGTAACGAAAAATACACCACATATTGACATGGTACGAACTTTACTTAGGCTCACAATCCAATATATACGGATTTTTAAATAAGGATAATTTTAAATTAATAAAAAATAAGTTGTACATTCGAGCAGGACTCGACACAAGAGTTGCGCGTTACCTATACGATGTCGAGCTAAACTAAACGACATAGGAATTAACTGTTAAGAGACTACAATGAAAATTTTCGGAATTTGAAAAAAGAGCTTGTCTACTTGATTTTCAACCCGACTTGGCATGTATTTCACCTTTTTGCGAAGCACTTTCCGACAAGCAAAATATAGAAGTAATCAATTAAAACTTTACAGTATAAAATAATTTTCGGGTTTATGGCTGAGTGTCAACATCGTTGCTCGATCTGTCGTGGTTGCATCCTAGACCTGGCATTTTAATTTTCACCACGTTCACTACACACAATTCCCTCCGAGCCCCAACCGATCAAAAACTTAAAATGAGGGGCTCCAGGCTTAGGGTTGCAAGGGGGTGGGTGGTGGTTGTTCAGACGCAAATTTTGTAAAAAATAAAACGAAATTTTATTGAAAACTGCACCACTTACTTTAAAACGGTAACCATAATCGTTTGAGTTAATTTGACGCAATGGGCTTTTTCTAACTATTAATAAACTCGCGTCAAATGTTGCTATGGGCACTAGTGTATAGTCCCTTGAGGGAAAAATACATCCTGAACCTGCGACGTTATCCAATAGAATTAAGATGTAAGATTTGGATTAAGCACGCAACTGGATGTCCAAGCAGGCTGACAAATCTTTAACCCCGTGTCTTAGGTAAGCGACGCGAACCGGCAAGAGAATTTAGGCGAATCCAGTCAATTTAAAACGTAGTTGATCAAAGGTCTTATGTGCCATCGCTCGGCCAGACGCAATTAACGCTCTGGTGAGCTTGGACCGTTTCATATTTTCAAGTGGATTAAGCGACTTGCGACATATGCCGTCCAACTGGATGACACTTGCATGGGCCAGGACCGTTTGATATTTTAAAACTCTGCCGCTTTCAAAGCCGCGCCGGTTCGCCCCGCCCAGGTGCGCCCAGCTAAGACGACCCGTTAGTGTTCCTTTTCATCGTAGGGAATTATATTTATCATCTGGTCTTAAGTCATGCAGACTCCAATTGCAATGTTATCTAACTTTTTCTTTCAAGGACGGCAAAACTATATCATACCGGAAAACTGAATTAATTTATCTGCAATCAATTAAGACCGCATCCAAAAAAATGTATTCAAACATCGAATGAAAACAGTATAACCAACTGACGATTGACAGTCAGTCGAAGTTCATTCGTGCACTTGAAATGCCTGGTGCCGAGGTGCCGAAAGGCGAAACTTAGGTCGTTGGCGACAATACTCGTGTAATAGTACAAAATTCAAACGATTAAAATTTGATAGTAAAAATCCAATCAAGCTATTTTGATTTAGTCAAAGGATCGCCGAACAGCAAATGGAATAAATATGATGATGATGCATGAATTTTTTCTCAATCACTCAAAATAAGTATAAAATATTATGGCTCCGTGGTCAAGTGATCAATGTCGTTGGCTTCGGTGAATGTGGTCACGGACTTGATTCCCACCATAGACATTTCCACAAATTGATTTCCAGTTCGAAGTACCTAACGCATTTTTTAATCGATGTTCACTCATATGTAGGGAATATGGCCAAATTTTATTTTTCTACGAGAACAGCTTGTTACTTAGTCAATCAGCCTCTCATTAGATATATGGGAGAATCTTATTGTCAGTTAGCATAAATACCTATAATACGGAAAGAAAAATAACAATGTATTCTTCCGTATTATAATGGAGTTCTACCAAGTAAATGCCTACTCAATCAATAAATACTTATGTTCTCGAACAGAATCGATAATACAGAAAAAAAAGTGCTGCGTTTACTGGAAATCGAATCTGTGAGGTCTATCACGGAAGCTAACGACGCAGACAGTCCAACACGTTCCCGACTTGATTATTTGTTGGAATTGTTCACTTTTATTTCGTTTTGTTTACATTTTAAATGAAAGATGGACCATTACATTGTATAGTTTTAATTTAATTCTCAATCCTCTATTCATATTCCACTTGCTGGCCAAGTCAGTGTGCAAGAACTCGACGATGGGGTCATACTTAACTTACTTGGTGCTTACTATCTTTAGTAAACTTCCGCTGACTTCCGGAATCACGGTCCGTCAATGTGCACCAGGCCGAGTCGAAGAATCGTTTCCCGTAACCAAAGCGCTGAACTATTCATAACGTAATACAGAACCGTACCAAAATAGCACTTGGGTTAATTAAAGCCCAAGACAAGCATTTAATAGTGACGAAAAAAATATCTTCCATAACTGACTATGTGATTTTTTACGTTTTTTTTAGATATTTATTTGATGGAGCTTTAAGTCTCGAGGCGCGTTAAGCTTTCCTTTGCGGTCCTAAATACATCCGATCCGTTAATGTGCACTATTTTAAGTTTACTTAAGCAAAATTTTGCGATAGTAAGTCCGATGATGCACATGTCACAGTTGAAAGCACAATAAGTGGAATAATCCAAGTTATTTAAAATTTTATATTAAAATGAACTTCCACAAAGCTACCGCCGAAGCCATCTAAAGTATTAAAAATTTCTTTAGTTGACAGCTTTTTAGGCATCAAACATCTACTAGAAATATATATATTTAAAAAAAAAAAGATTGAGAACATGTGTTAATATCAGGGTAGAGTTGGTAAAAAAAAGTCCGACTCCGACTTCAGCATTTACCAAAACCACGACTCCGACTCCGACTAAAAAAGTTGAATATCGTCACTTTTTTTGCCTAATTTTCCTATTTATGTGTATTCAATTAAATATAAACCCTACCAATCCGACCAATGGTCAAATTTGACATATTATATGCAAAAATAAAAAGTTCAAACTTTTCAAAATTTCCGACTCCGAGTACGACTCCGGCCAAATCGCCGCACCGACTCCGATTCCGGGCAAAAAGCCCCGACTCCACAGCCCTGGTTAATAAAGAACAGACTATATTTTTTTGAATGAATTAAATTTTCAAAACTTATTCCACCAGTTATTTATAATAAAAGCAGTTTCACTCATCAAACAATTGCAATGGTCAAAAACAAAGGATGGTGTCATGGATCTAAATGACAATATTAATTTGAATTAATTTAAAATTAAAAACAGAACTGCAAAAAACGTGCTCCAATAATTGAAGCAATTAAAGTAATCAAACATTTTAATCAAGTGTTTCTCAATGCTTGACACGCTTATAGCACAGTAGATTAAATATTCAGGAAATGGTTTTAAAATAGCTATTTCAAAATTTTATTCGGAAGACACCGCCATTCAAACGGTTGACAAATAATACTTTTACAATGTAGCACAGCGTTGGTGATTTTTTACAGTATTTCTCAAACTGTGGGCCGCGGTCAACATTAGACGTTTTCCGAGCAATAAAACAAAACAATGATTTCAAACACAATGTAATTCTTTAAATTGAACATTCCTATATTGTATTAAAAATAATAATTCATTTTTAGTAGTTTTTCCACATAAATTTTATTTGATCAGGACCGGTTTCGCTCATGGCGAGCATTGTCAACTGATAAGAAATACAATAAAACAGTGATATGTATACAAAAGTTGAGTATGAAAAACAAGGTATGACAAACAATTGGTAAAATAAATTGAAGCAAATTACAAGGAAAGGTATTATCAGTTGACAATGCTCGCAATGAGCGAAACCGGTCCTGATCAAATAAATTTTATGTGGAAAAGTGTTAAAAATGTATTATTATTTTTACTTTAATGCCTTTCCACCAAGTATTGACAGTGAACACCTTAAAAGTGATTCCTATTTTGTTTGGATTTTTTCGTCATAATATTAATAAGGAAATGAAAAAAGGCAACGATGGGCTTGGCTTGGACATGTGCTGCGTATTTTCTGCGACGTATTTCAATACCTGATTAATCCCGGGATTAGAAAACCATTCATGTGTCCACATTTTAAGCAATGTGATTTTTTTTTAAATGTGCATAACCAGAGATATTTTAATTTAAATTATTAATCAGATTGCATTGGAACGAGATCGATACTCTCGTACATTAATTTCAAACAAATATTTTCGCTCTTCAGTAATTTATAAACAACCGAAATATAATCATCATAAAAAGATCGTGACATGAATTTTTCCGTTTTAACAATTACCTATTTTTGATGACCATTAAAAAATATTAAAATCCCGGGATCTCGGGATCCCGGAATCGACTTATTGCAATTCCGAAATCCCTGGATCAAAATTTTGGCCTGGGATTTGAAACTCTAGTAAGGACTATGAAACACTGTGGATTGACGCAATCAAAATCAATTTTGACTGCGACGTGAAAGTTTTGAGAACTTCTGATTTCACTATTCGACGACTAACAAACCTGTTTCAGAATAAATTCATAATCAATGGATATTAATCGGTAAACTGCAATTATTATGCAATCGTTGTCTGTCATGCGAAGCCATTTTATAATGTTATTTAAACGGCTCCGTTATTAGATAACAAATAATAATAAATATTTAGGCTCATTTACATCTGGCGCTGACACTGAACTACTTTTCGCCGTAGCTTTTTTGGACGGCAAAGCAATCGCAGCCTTGTTTTGTTCTGTGTTTTCTTTTTTACGTCAATGCGATATTCTTTCAACGGGTGTTACGAAAAAATATTTGAATACCTGGTAAATTAATTCAATACAGTGGAACCCCGATCTTACGTTCTCGCATTTTACGTTTTCCCGCTTGATTCGTTCATTTTCGATAGTCCCGGCGCTTATAAGAACAATGTTAAAAATTCCCACATTAGCCGTTCCCCGATTTCTCGATTTCTTCGATTTATCGTCTAAAAATTATGCTCCCGTCACAAATATTATCCCGATTGACCGTTTTTGTTGAATATTTCTTAGAAGCACATTTGACCAATCCGTAGAAAAAGGCTGAGACTGCAAGTGTGCAATTGTTTACTATTCATTGTCATAATGTTTCCGGTAATTACTGAGCACCTGTGTCATCTGTAGAAGATGGCGAAAAACGCAATAATGAACCATGAAATGACATTTACACCAGCGTTGTTGGTCTTCGAAGAAATAAAAATATTTTTCTACTTCAAGGATATATGTAGATGAATATGTTAAAAAAATATAAGAATATTTAGGGGCATTTGTTAAATTGTGTGCATTTGAAAAATTTGCAAATTTATTCGGGGATCGACATAATCTCGATTCTTCACTAGAGTCAATATACTCGTCTAACACGACGGGCTCTCAGTATACGGATTATACACAGGATACTCTGTATCAAAATGATTTCAGTGGCTGAGCTAGTCACTCCAATTTATTTTATTATTATTTTCTATTTTAAAGCACTTTAGTGCATGGTTCAAAATCAGTCCCGTGCAGATCTGCTCGGGCCATGAATGTGAGGGGTAAATTCCCTTTTCTAAGTCGATAGCGTTGTGAAAGGCGGCCATGAAACATTGGCTGTATATACACAAAGGGTGGTGGTGGGAAAAACCAACTTGTCGTTAAATTGTGCAAAACTGTAAAGAAGCAACGTAGTGTTAAGGACATAACTACTTTTATTGGACTGAATTCAGGAAACTATGACAGAGGAAATAGTTAGCTGAATAAATGAGCTTAACTTGGATGTCAACAATAAAGATATAAATGAGTTCATTGAGTATCAATTACTCTGCTAAATGAATACTAAATCGAGCAAAAAGCTTTAATTGACATACGCAATGAAAATGAGGAAGAAGTACTTGATAAAATAGTCGAAACTTTGAAAATCAAAAATATGAATGAAAACAATTTGACAATTCTTTGACTATCAAGAAATGTGATTCAATATCCAATGGAGAACGACCAAAAAAGACACAGCATTTTATCGTACTACTAGCCGGTAAACGGCAAGCGTTGCAATGCCATTCAACGAAAGTAACTGTTTGTGTTTATTGAAGTGCTTTCGGATGCACAATATTTTAGATACATAATTTCGATTTGATTTCACTAACATTGATCGGTATCAATGACATTTGCCGTTTGTCGTTTGCTGTTTGTCTTTTACCGATTGTCTATGATACGACACACGCGCCACCTGCAACAATAAGTTGTCAAAATGAACGGTATGGCAGCACATAAAATATGAAAAAAACATTGATTTTTATATAAAAGACCAATTACTGTAAGCTGATTTTACTATGCATATAGCCTTTGCGAAAGTGGAAGCAATAAGTTGACATAGTTTTATCGCAATCGGATCAACGGTATGACAACGTATAAAATACTGATTTTTATATATTTGATTTATCAAAACATTTTTATTAATAAAACGTTCGAAATGTCTCGTCAGCTTGACAAATATTTTTATCTATTTACTTTCAATCATTCAAAAATCGCTCGCACGCACGCAAACCATGTCCATTGGACTTATCGAATTCATTGAAACACATTAACCTTTTCTTTACAGTCCCAAAAAACAAATCTGATCCAGTGATGTGTAGTCACTACGCTGCATGCAAAGAAGGTTTTTGTTTGTGTTTTTGGGACCGTTAAGAAAAGGTTAAATCCATGTATTTGGTAAATCATCCAGATTGCCATGATAGCAATTAAACTTAGTGACTTACAATTTATCTTATATAAGCGATACAGACAGGGTTGCGACAATAATCATGGAAAAGTACAAAATTCAATTTTGTTCCTGTCGATTCTTTTTGAGAACTTAACGCTGCTATATCAAATGCTACATAAAGTAATGTCCAATGGGAGGCTTACAGTCAACGCTTGAAACTATCGAAGAAGAAATTGTAATTGATGCCAATCGGTTTTGGACAGGTGAACACTGTCAACTTATGGGCGCGCCTCTATAACGTGTGACCGCTGCTTTCTGGGAGAGCGGGTAGGCGCCGAACCTTGTAAAATGCATCAGGCCGAAGAAAGACTATTAATGACTTAATTGGTGTATTCCACTATGAGCCAGTGATTTTCATTAATTTCAGCAGACTCGTCAATATAACGAACTCTTCACGCCTTTGGAGACGGCAGAGATGACGATGGATACATATACAGGATATATGGGTACTACCCGTGGCTTTATCCAACCGACTCTCTCAGGCATGCTCACTTTCAATAGTTTGAATGCTCGAAGAGAAATGTACTTGGCATTGTATTTCTTTCGACTTATCCGAAGCCAAAATGAGAATTCCATCATTCTTGAAAATTTTAAATTGTCTTTTCCTGATATTTTTTTGAGGAATCGTGAACATGAGTTTTGTGTTCTTCCAAAAGTAAGAACCAGCCTGCCTATGGGGATGCCACAAGGAAGGGCTTCAACGATTTTAAATGTTATTGCATCGGATGTCGACATATATTACCTTGACGTAAGTGAATTTAGACGAGTAGGTAAACTCTCTCACTCGGTTGTCTTCTTTGTCGATTTCCAATGTATTTTTTTCTCTCTCGTATAGCAATATTATTTTCTGAAAATTGTCTTGTTTCAATTTGTCATCAATAAAAGCGTTATTTATTTCCATTAATGTGTTCTCATTTTAACAACGTGAAATTTTAGACAGACATTTTCAATTAGCTATCAGATTGCATTCGAACGAGACCGATACTCTCGTACATTATATTTCAATCGAATATTTTCGCTCTTCAGTAATGGATAAACAACCGAAATATAATATTCATAAAAAGATAGTGACGTCAATTAATCCGAACATTTTAATGGTGCATTAACATGGCTAATATTTAATAAATATGAAAATTATCGAACATTAAAAAAATATTAAAATTCCGGTACCAGTTCCGAAATGTCGGGATCGAATTATTGCAATCCCGAAATCTCGAAATCAAAATTTTGGTCCGGGATTGGAAACCCTAATTAGTAGTCAATAATCCCTAGGTATCATTTAAATTTTAAATCTTTATTTTATTAATTTCAGTAGCTTATCTGAACTACATGATAGATGTCTGCACGGGCCGAAATTTAAAAGTTCAATCCGGCCCGAGCCCAAAAATCTCCAACCCGGCCCGACCCAAGCCCGGGCTCATTCGCGAAAATCTTACTCGAAACCAATCCAAGCCTCGCAGTTTTTCAACTTTTCAACAAAATTTTCATCAACATTTAAAATAATATGATATCAATTTATCAAATTATAATGTGTATGTAATTTTGATATTTTATAATAATGTGCGAATACTTCCGGAATAATCGGATTTATGTTTTAAATTTCGTGTACCCAGACCCGAACCCGACCCGGGCCCGAATGAAAACCTTTGTTACCCGGCCCGCGGGTTTACCCGAGCCCGTGCAAACCTCTACTGCATGACCTAATCAAGTGTTAAAAATATATACAATTATTAATGGTTTTTAGAATTCAATAAATATCATTGATAATCATTTTAAAAAATTGCAAAGGCAGACAAAAAACGACTGTAGACAACGGTGGCACAAAAAGTCTCGATATAATTAAAACTGTTTATAAATAAGCACTTCCGCCTTGATTAGCAACTTCTTAAAACAATATGGCGACGAATTTTAATGTTACGCTTTTTACTGCCTGTCAAATTGATAAATGCTTTGTTATTCTCTAGCCGAGAAAAATTATGAATAATTCAGTACTATCATGTTGCAGATAGGGTTTTCAATCCCGGACCAAAATTTTGATCCCGTGATTTCGAATTGAAATAAGTCGATCCCGGGTTTGATATATTTTTTTAATGGTAGTCAATTATCACATTGATTAAATATTAGCCATGTTAATTTATCATTTTTTTTTTGGAATATTATATTTTGGTTGTTTATCCATCAATGAAGAGTGTAAATATTTTATTGAAACATTATGGACGAGAGTATTGGTCTCTAATAAGCTAATTGATACCAAAAATATGTATGATTATGCACATATTACAAAGTAGAGCAATTGTTTTTAAATTTCACATTGTTAAAATGTGAACACATTATTGGAAAAAAAACGTTTTTATTGATAGCAAATCCATTACCTTCCAGGATGAAGGATCAATTTTAGAATTGTATGTATTTGGCACTCATTAAAACATTATCACCATTAATGATTTCCAGTTTTGTTACTTGATATTTTTCTTAATTTATTTCAAAAAAATGTTTTATATTCGATGCTGTCATTAATGCGCAGCGCAATTTATTTTCAACGAGCATCCGGTGTAGGGACTCCAATTACTCGACATCTCAACTACTCAAGTAGTAAAATTGTAAAATACTCGAGTAGTTTCAGTTGTACCAAACTGTATATAATTAATTCAAATTTGTGTATATAAATAGATGATAAATAAATAAAAAAAGCTTATTTTAATTCATTTATTTCAACTTATGGAACATTTATTTAAAAAATAAAAGAGAATTAAACGTCTGCAATTTTAATTTGGTTGGAAGTTTTGTTTTTTTATTCCCGCAGTAGAAAAAAACTCTCTGTTGCTGTGGACGTCGTGTTAAAAGTTAACAATCAATTAAATAGTGCTATCTAGTTTTTCTGTCCGCTGTTTAACACAAAATAAAATTTGGAAATAAATCTTCATTTGTAAATTACGAGTATTTTTCAAATTACTCGAGTATCTAGTACTTGAAAAATGGACGAGTATTCTCGAGTATCGAGTAATCGATATTCGAATTGGAGTCTCTAATCCGATGTTCCAAATGTGACAAGTGCAAGTACACGTAATATTACGATTATTTTAATAATAAATCAATCCCGAAAATTTTGGAATTTGGATTGAAAACCCTAGTTGCAGAGTAGTTATTCTTAACAATGATCAAATCTATATAAAAAGTCAGCAAAAGTGGTCACGATTTATCTAGTCCAGTTTTATTTAATGATTCAATTACACTTTTGTTTTAGGAAGTAAAAAACTTCTTATATAGTTAATAATGATTAACGCTTTGGGTTCTGAGCAGTGGCGGCTGGTGACAGAGTATTAGGGAGCAGTGACGGCTGGTGACGGGGTGTTGGGGGGTGCAAAGGAAGATTCATCCGTTTTTGCAAGAGTTCTTTCCTATTTATTGGATTTTAAAACACTTCTACAGCATGGACTTTCAATTCAGATATTCGCAATACCAACTGTTTCTCTTCCGTAGTACGGAAAAATAGTTGAATCTTCCTTTTGCACCCCCCAACACCCCGTCACCAGCCGTCACTGTTAGGGAGTACAAAAAAAGATTCAACTATTTTTGCAAGAGTTCTTTCCTATTCATTGGATTTTAAAACACTTCTATAACATGGACTTTCAATTCAGATGTTCGCAATACCAACGGAGTGCCAGTCTTATGAATTTTTGGCTGTCCGTAGTACGGAAAAATAGTTGAATCTTTTTTTGTACTCCCTAATACTCTGTCGCCAGCCGCCACTGGTTCAAATTAATCGCATTTCTTTTGTACTATAATACTTCCACTTGCATTTAGTAAAGATCAGTAGCGGCTGAGCATTATCAACCGAGGCTGTGGAGTCGGAGTCGTGGAGTCGCGGTGTTTTGGCCAGAGTCGGGAGTAGAGAACAATATATTTATGTAAAAAGTAAATAATTAAGAGAGCGGACAAACCAGCCCCTTATTACGTAAAAATAAAAAGGCGACGATGGAATTGGCTTGGACATGTGCTGCGGATGCCCCAGGGAGCCTGAATCCTCTCTGCCTCTTTTATAAACCTGATAAAAGAGTATTCAGGGAAGCTACGGGACGCCGGGATGACCTGGAAAGAAGCGAGGAAGTTGGCGGGTGATAGAGAATTTTGGGGGTACCGTGTGGCGGCCATATGATCCGAATAGTGAGTGGATATGGAAAAAAATAACATTTAAAATTTGGCTTTTTTCTGGATTAGTTGGTTGATATTTAATTTAATACACATACATACATAGGTAAGTTAGGTAAAAAACGTTACAAATTTAAACTTTTTGAGTCGGATTTGGAAACAAACTTTTTTTAACGACTCCACAGCCCTGATAAAATCTTATCAAATCTCACAAGACATACCAGTCCTCAGAGGGTAAAAAATCAAACCACAAATTATGCAGGCTAAAATCAGAATGTGTTATGTTTCTTACTAAGTAGCTTTGTGAGTAATACTTGTAATATTAATTTTATTATAATATATGTATAATACAAGAACTATTATTTCGGTTAGATTGAATTATTTGAGTTGGTACATGTCATGAAATGGGGTACATTTTATATTAAAACTCAGGCTAGGGTTGCAATGCCACTCAAAGAAAGAAAATGCTTGTTTTTATTGAAGTGCTTTCGGATGCACAAAATTTTAGATTAATAATTTCGATTTTATTTCACTAACATTGATCGGTATCGATGAAATTTTCCATTTGACATTTGCTGATTGTCTATGGTACTACGCACGCGCCACCTACTGAAAGTTAATTGTACTATGTCTATAACCTTTGCGCAAGTGCGACAATAAGTTTGTCAAAGTTTCATTGCGATCAGATGAACGATATCGCAGCGCTTTAAAATATTTATTTCACTTCGTTGTGGTGGTATCTTTTTGTTTTTAAGGACAGTAAATGGCAAGAAAGCAGGACTGTGGAATCGTTAAAAAAATACGACTCCGACTCCAGCATTTACCAAAAACACGACTCCGACTAAAAAGAGTATAATTTTGTCACACTTTTTTTCCTAATTTTTCTATGAATGTGTATTCAATTAAATATCAACCAACCAATTCGGCCAATAGCCAAATTTTAGATATTATATGAAAAAATATGTTTTTTAACCATTTTAAATTTTCCAACTCCGAGTACGACTCCGACTCCACAGTCCAGCAAGAATGCGATGTGCGAGGCCCGTTTGAGATATATAATGATGACTACTTAAAATCCGTCTCTCATAGAAAAAAGAAGTCTTAAGGACGAAAACTCGATACATAACGGGTATTTTTGGACCTTATTTGAGGCCATGTTTATAAAATCGAGTGAATAAATAAATTTAAATTAAAATCGGATCATTCACGGCAAGATTATGAGATAAATGAAACATGAAATCATTTAGTTTTACTTCTGTTACAACATTCTGACATTTTTTGTCAGTGATGTTCCACCAGCGGAAGCGTCTGTGGCGTCACGCCTATTTCAGCGATGCTATGCCAGATACAATACTCTGCCATTTGCAATAGTCTTTATGGAGAAAATAAACAACCTCCGTTTGGATTCCTAAACCTCACCACTGGAACGTAAACAGATGAGACGATTACTAAATGAGTTTTGAAATCAAATCAATAATCCACAGAGCGTAGAATGGTGCAGGGTGTTTGTCAATAGCCGAAAATATGTGACTGATGCCTGTATAGTAGATTGTGACAAAATCTATCGGTTAGCCATGCGGATAATAATAAATCATCAGATGAGAAAAGAGCAGCCATATTTTGGTAATTTTGACATAATATTTGTTTTTTTTTTAATTTATTCTAGGTGATAAACTATTTTGGTCAAATAAGTTATCGATTCTTCAACGTCTTTAAACAAGCCTTTAAAATTTGAATCGTTAGAATTTTGTACTTTTCCATGAGTTTTATCGCTTACGACCCGGGTTTCGCCTTGTGGCATCTTCAGGCATTTCAAGTGCACGGATGTACTTGAACTGACGGATAGTGAACAGTTGGTATAGTATAGTGGTTGTTAGTTGCTTTTACAGTTCATTGGACCTATCTAAGTAGGCTTATGCTCAAGAAACACACCGCGATTAAAAAGCGCCAAGCTAATACGAGAAAAGCAATATTGTACTAGCCTTGCTAGGAGAAAACCTACCCTTAAAAGTAAACTTCTCCTGTATACAGCAATAACTTATCCAATCATAGTGTACGCTACACCAGTACGGGTGTTTGTTTACCAAAAACATCTGAAGACTCTTCTGATTAAAGAGGTTGAGAAATTGAGTGACATGCTGTTATCCCAGAAAAACTTCTTTGGTGAAAAGCTCCGTAAGGCTATGGCCACAGTGACAAGCGTAAACTTTGGCGCAGCGTTGCGAGACTTAGTCAAAGGTTGCCGTAATAGCTTTAACGCCGTCTGAAAAGTCGAAGCGTAGCCTAAATGCCGAAGTCAAATCAGTTTGAAATTTAGCAGCGCTTGCTTCGGCGTACAAATCGTTATGACGTTGACCTTTGATTATGAAGCAAGTCTCGCCACGCTACGCTAAAATTTACGCTTGTCACTGTGATCATAGACTGATAAATTCACTAGGGAAGGATGTGGTTAAACAAAAAACCAAATCATTTCATATTAAGCAAAGCATAGAAGATTGCCACTGGGACCGCTATGGCCTGCTATTATTTAATTAAAATTAAAAGCGCCAATCAAAATAAAATCATTGTTACGTTATTGCAATTACGATTACATTGTTTGTGGCACCATAGAATGCACTTTTCCATGACATCACATCCAAGTTATTTCTTGTGCTGTTTTCTATGCACTGTTAATAATTTGTTGCATTTGACAATCCCAAGGCATTGTTTGTTGTTCACTAAACTGTTGTTACGATTTTAGTTCTGAAACAATGGCCCAATTATTTCGCTCGCTGGCCATCCGGGCAAGGAATAGGAAATTACTCCGCTGAGAGGATGTTCCCACGGTGCCCGGCCAGCTCCTCTCGCGGACGACTTCCAAATTATCTAATTGTGTCTGTCTTTCGACTACTACGGCTACGAACGCTTCCTTTCCCATTTGTAATACTTTTTATTGGGCCATTTTAAATTACACTTATGGAGATTACGCTGGGGGCGAACGATGCTCAATCTTTCGAACGCGCCTCATAAACAGTTAAAAAAAAACATATTAATTTTAAAATGGAATCGTTTCGATATCACATTTAAAATACCCAATAATTTACTGATACATTTGGAACTCATTAACACTAAAGCATTTGCTCATTCATCCAGATTGGGATGATGGCAAATGATCTTAATGACTTAAATTTATTCTTACATATAAAGGGTCTTTTTATAAGGACGCTTAGTTTTGAAATGTAAATAAAACAAGTTGTTGTGAGTTTCGACTAAATTTTAATTTCATTTGTAAGTATATTTTATGGCATTAAATATGGAATATAGCATCAAATGTCTGCCAATATCCATTCATTATAAAATGGGCTATGTCGCTAAAGTTGACTTTTTTAACAAATTTGGGTAAACTTCCAACTGCTCCAGAACCCAATCAGGCGTTGTCTGCGATCGTTTACCTGAAGTTCCTTGGTTAGTTGGATTTTATACGGGTGCAGACATAAGGCCCGATTCAAAATTCGCCAAGTTGAAGTCGCAGAAGAGCCAAGTTCTTCTGAACAACGAGAAATAAGCTGCCTTGGGTTTTCCTGTACACTTTCACACACAGCAGCAATGTTTTCACCAGATATTTTATTTTGATGACGTGCAGGTAGGTGTTGGCCGATTATTTACCAAACTGGTTGACTCAAATTTGGCCACTAAACAATGAATAATCTACTCAGCAGGACAAAGTAACATATTTTGAGCGTCCCTATTGAAATATCCTTTATAAGCGATGCAAGCTGCAATATTTACCACACGTCAGTTCAATTCGATTCGTGGAAGATGTCAAAAAGCGAAACCCAGGTCTCAAGTGACAAAATTATAACAATATAAATTATATTGAAATTCCATCAAGCATGTAATGTAATTAAGAGTTTTGTCTCAAGGTGCTTGATGGAATTTCAATATCAAATTTGAATTGTTTGAATTTTGTACGTTTCCATGAGTTATGTATGTCGTTAAGAACACGGGTTTCGCTTTTCGAATTATACGTGCATTTCAAGCAGTGATGTGGAGTCGTTAAAAAACACGACTACGATTTCTAAATTGACCAAAAACAAGACTCCGACAAAAACAGGTTAAATTTTGTCACGTTTTTCTCCATGTCTCCTATGAATGTGTATCAAATTAAATATTAACTAACCAATCCGGCTAATAGCCAAATTTTACATGTTATATGCGTAAATAAAATTTTTAAGCTTTTCAAAGTTTTTCACGACTGACTCCAGCCAAAACACCGGGATTCTACGACTCCGACTCCACAGCCCTGATTTTAAGTGTACGAATGAACTGATATTAAAACATAATCAATCACGAGTCGAAATCATAAATTTTAAAAAGCATCATGAAAATTGAATTCATTTTCAATCCAACAATAATATTGATGAAGTTTCAATATCAAATTTTAATTTTGTAATTTACCATGAATTTTGTCGCTAACAGCCCGGGTTCAGTTCGAATAAATCCGTGCACTTAAAAAATGCCTGAAGATACCGAAAAGCCAAAACTTGGATCGTAGCAACAAAATTCATGGAAAATTACAACATTCTAACGATTCAAATTCACATGGTGTCTCAAAGAACGAATTCAGTCTGATGAAACTATTTGGGAATCGCTGCTAAATAGTGTAATACACTATAATGGCCGTCTTCCTAAATTGTTTCTCCAGCAGCGATGGATGCCATTTGATTTTTTCATCGTCTCGTCCACTTTTTAATGGTTCGTATAAAATATTACGCAATGATGTCGGCGACGCGACAAAATTCTACATCCAATGATGCTTTTACGACATTTCGGCTGTCGCTGGTCAATTGGGCAACGATTGACAAATTTTGATGGCAATTATACATTTTTTGGCACAGTCGGAAGACGACTCCGTCTTTGATTTGTAATTTTGCCTTTTTGCCTTTCTAAACAAGTGAAAAATAAATTGGAATACGTCTAGCTGGTATATCACTGAAAGATGTATAATGAGCGATAGGTTTCAATCGCATCGTATCTTTACATTATTTTACGTTTAAGACATTTCGGCATGAGTAGTAATAGAGGTCTGCACTCACTGGCGGATCCAGAAATTGTCCTTTTTTTAAATCTCTTTAAAAGTCCCTTTTTACGTGATTTCGATTTTACACGATTTTTTTGAAAGGCACCGCAAATTTTTTTTAAAGTAGAAATGATGACACTGCGTTTAAAGAAGTGATGAAGACGAACAAAATCATGTGATATACATAATTGATGACTGACAATTATTATTCCAATTCAAAAATGCAAACAAAATATAGTTTAATTAATACCAGAGAAAAATCGCAAACATTATAAAATTAAGTCGAATTTTCGTTTTTTTGGCGTTGCAAATTGGCCAGCAAATATTCAGGTTAAATACCCATTTTCCAGAGGATATGTTACGAAACCAGACCATATAATCTTTTAAACTCATACGATTCCTTATTCAGGTTTTCATGCGTCGTAATGTGGAAAACCTCCTTTCAGCGGAGGCAACGCTGATTGTCAAACTTAGTAAAATTCGCAACAAAACCTCACAATAAGGATAAGATTTTAATCAACATTTAAAATAATTTAATATCAACTCATCAAATTATAATATGTAATAAAATGTAGACCTTTAAAGTAGTATGAAATCGGTATGGGTCCTTTTTTCACGAGTGAAGAGTTTTTGATTACGTTATGTTATGTGTCATTAAATTGTATGTTCGTGATAATTTTTTGAGGTATCGTGAACATGAGTTGTTTGTTCTTCCAAGGGGTAGAACCAGTCTGCCAATGGGGATGCCACTAGGAAGAGCTTAAGCGATGGTAAGCGGTGGTGAGTAAGACGTGGGTGAGTTCTGACGAGTTGATTTTCTCGAAAATCGGTTGACTTTTTTACCAATTTCCAGTCTAGTTTTAAATTTGTCTCTGTCTTCTGATAACTAGGTATGTACAATGTTTAGTATTGGTCCTTGGTTATTTAGCTCAACTTCTTGTGAAATGATACCGAAGTGCAAAGCGGCGAATCATCAGAAGATTGTGGATTGTTGTGACGAAGTCGTCTTCCAAGACGGGGATCACGTGCCGGCAACCAGTACCCATATAGTCTGCACAGCAATTATTGCATCATCCACTATGTCTGACAAACGATATTACCGTTTCGTAGAAAATTCGAGACTCAATTCAAGTAACGTTCAATAAATTCAATTAATATTGAAAAAAATAAATGTAGCCTTTTCTAGGAGTAAAAATGACTAACGGCGTAACTAATGTGCGCATAGATTCTAGATCAGGCCCGCCTCGAGACCGTCGGCCGCCCGTCTGCGATTTTTCGGGTGCATTAATATTATGGAAACATAATCAAAGTAAACGATACAAATATTACAATTTAAGATAATTATTATAAAATATAATCTGATTTGTGATGGATTTTGAATACGGAAAAGTCTTTCATTGAACCTTCCTTCCTTACTCTTAATTTTCATAATTTTTTTATGGCGCCCTCTTATATTTTGTGTTCATTGCGCAATCATAACCAAAATGAAAGATGCATAAATATTTTAATAACTTAAATACACTTTTATTATACATTTTGAGAAAGAATTCTTAATCCGGGAAATAGTCATTCACGGCTCGTATCTTTGTCATTCACAAAAAGCTCATTTTTTATGGAAAATCTTTCAGGCCTTTCGATGGATTCGGTGAAGATAGCTCTGTGGAAGTAGCTCTGTTCAGTACTAAAGTATCCTTACCTACGATACTATGTAAGTTTGAATATGAAACCCAAAGAGGCGAATCACGTGTCACGTGATAATAACAAAGCTATCATTAAGAAAGGTTCGGTTAGGTTGGGTAAGTCCAGTTCAAGTTCATTCGTTCACTTAAAATGCCTGAAGATATCGAAAGGCAAAAACCCGGGTCATTAGTGACAAAACTCATGGAAATGTTTAATATTCCAAGGATACAAATTTAGCAAAGTTTTCTTTTTTATTTATATTCTAGCACTTTTAAATCGCATGGCTACAAATGAAATTGTTTCGTACTAACTCGGTCTGTCAAAAGGATCGATGTTATTTCTGATCCATTTGTCATTTGACTGGTATAGTATCAAAAGAAGAACTATCCACCTTTCGACTATTCGAGATAAATACGAATAACGTTTTGTCGGCTTTTTGAGTTTGATTAATATTTTTTAATTTTAAAAACATAAAAGCCTGAAACTTAAAATTTGTATTCGCGGTCACATTGCAACATCACTCAGGATAACTTTGTGATTGGATGAAAGTATGATTGTCCAAACCATTATACTTTTTTGTAGTGTCCAAACCATTATAAGTCGTGAACCGTTCTGATTTTGAGGCCAAACATCATTTTCTTTTACGTTTTTATACAAATATTTTATTTCTAGCCCTACACCTACACTATAACCTAAAACATATATGTGAAAGCATTAGTTCAGTTACGAAAAATATGAGATAGTTCTACTCTTGACACTATAGCACTCATTTCCAGTGTGCCCAAAACTACGGTAGCGTTATCTCTTTGGGTGTACATGCCCATTCGCTGTCACATGTATTCACCCGATCTTCCAGCTAAGCAAAGGACAGACACCAAAAACGTTTCAAATGTTATTGGTTGTCGGGTAATAATATATACGATCCGTATTGTGATTCCGTCATCGTACATCGTACAAGCAAGTGATCTGCTTGGCATTTGTGAATACGGTAATAGCTCGCTCGGCAGAAAGAGAGGTTAGTGTAAAAAAAGTGTTAGTTATTTCTCAACCCGTTCACGACACCGTTCACACGGATTCACGATCTTACGTTACATCACCGCACACGCTGTGCTGTTTAATCGACTATTTGCCACTCAGGGGCGCAGTTACTGTTTTGCCAAAATAAAACAATAATTATAATATATTTGTAGATTTCAAATTGCTAAAAGCGTGTTTTTAAAAAAGTCTTGCTTTGATGATAATACTATTGAATTAACAAATTCCGCTGACACATCCGCATTCCTGTTGACTGATCAAGAAAAATGTGAATTAAGAAAACATGTGAAATGTATTACTATGTAGTCTTTTTAATTCTTCGTCCTATCTTTTTTGTATTAATATCCGATAAAAAAATGGTATATTTTAAAAGTAGATATTTTGGAAGGATCATTAAATCGTTCGTCGACTCTCGCTTATCGGATATGAATATTTACCAAACAACATTTTGTTACTTAATGAATTTAAATAGGAAAAATAGACAGCTAGTTAATGATTTTGGATATCGACTAAAGCACGGGTTCTCAACCCATGGGTCGTGACTCCGAAGGGTGTCTCGGCGTATTTTCTGTGGGTCGCCAACTTAAACAGTCGACTAAAAAAAATATTCGCCATAATGCATTTTTATCGCTTTTTCTATGACCTTTTTAAATTACATCGGGGTCGCAGGTCACATGGCATTTTATAAAAGGGGTCACCACCCGAAAAACGTTGGGAACCTATGTTCAAAAAGTTTGATGAAAATCCAATGCCACATTTTGATAGTTTGAATTTTGTACATTTCTGTAAGTTTTATCACTTACGTCCCGGGTTTCACTTTCCGGCATCGTTTAATAATTAAGAATCGCAATGTCAACCCGGTCCGTGGTGCAGTGGTTAATGTTGTTGGCTACCGTGTTGGACCACCCGGGTTCGATTCCCGGTACGAGTAGATTTTTCTGCTCCGAGGCTTCTCAGAGGCAATGGCTGTTTGTGTTGTTAAAAATCCCTTCCCCCACCTTTCCGATCCCAAAGAGCGACGCGTAGTGACAGCGATTATCTAACCACTGTCCTAGTGCTTGTATCCTTTCCATCCCTACTCTTTTTATAAAATAGGTTTGAGCAACTGAGTAACAAGCAGTTCTCGTAGAAAAACATATGTTGAGATAAACTCCGTGAGGAGTCCAAATGCTCGAAGTTGGGAGCGGACATGGTTAAAAAAAAGTATCCTTTGTAATGATATGACTCAATTGAAAGGTTGCAATTATGGCCTGAGTCGGGTCGCAGCCCTGAAGCCGACCGGTAGATCTTCACGTAATTCGTCCGCGCCGCGATGAAACAATGACCGCCGACTATGATCGCCTCTAATGGGATGATAATGGGCTTCCTCAAAAACCCGGAGACCAATCTTTTCACCTGCCGAGATTGCTCTTCCGGATCACGGTCATTTCGGACGCCGGTGACGACGTGTTTGTGCAGATATTAAATATAAGTGACGCAAACATAAAGTGCTTGCCTCGTGTGACGGGTAATCGGGTATTATAATAATTCTAGCTGATTTTTTATACACAGCGTGATATCAAATGGCAAAGAACGAATTCATATTCGTTAAAAGCAGGGCTGTGAAGTCGTGAAAAATCATATGTAAATGTCATATGGCTCTCCTAGCATTATCCTTTTTATCTCTATTCCATCAAACTAAAAGCTTAAGTCACTGACTATCAATCAGTTCTCGTAGAAAAAATAATTAAGACTCCTTTATGAGGAGGTCAAATAAACATTAATAAAAATAATAATACATTTTTAGTAACATTTCCACATAAATTTTATTTGATCAGGACCGGTTTCGCTCATGGCGAGCATTGTTAACTGATGAGGAATACAATAAAACAGTGATATTTATACAAAAGTTAGGTATGAAAAACAAGTTATGACAAACAATTGGTAAAACGACTAAGCAAACCAGTTTATAAAATGTGGAATCTAAAATAATTAAATCTGAAGAATATTACTGATTATTGTATGAGTTCGGAAAGAAGAAAGTGTTTTTTAATTTTAGCCTATAATAAAATTATTCTTTTTGTTTTAAACAAATAATAAACTTATGTGACTGCCTCTACCTGTATAATATTACTATTTGTGTAGTTTGTGTTTGCATTTTTGCTCCTGTAAATTAAAAAATTCGATTTCATACTTATTGCGAAGTTTTCTTTAGGATCTTCTATTATGATAAATTTAAAAATTAAAGACGAAACATTTGAAAAAAAATCGTAAGCCTTACATTCATTTCATTTAATGTGCTTATTTTTCATTAAATCTTTACAAAAATTCTGTCCCGTGACCACATATCCATAATTTACCGTTGATTATACTACGTATTGTGTGTTCCTAATTGTGGCCCGTGTTTCGCCTCTTTCAATGCATCGTATTACTTAATATATCAAAGTTTGATTAGTAATAAAGCAAGATTGATTCTAATATTTTAAAAACATAAATTACAAAATGGAGTTTGAGATTTTTCCATTTTAAGGGTAGCAAGGAGGGGACTACATTCCCCTCATATTCGGACTTACTATGGCTTTAAGAATGAGTAATGAATTTTGAATTGATTTTTTCGAAAGTTTTTTTTTTATTTGAAACGAGATATTTAAAAAAGACTGAATTGCAGTTAAGTCCATTTTAATGCTGGAAGTTTCTCGAAGGTCACCTAACGTTTAAAAGCAAACGTTCGAAGAATAGTAAACATTCGTGAACAAAGGAAGGTGTGGACACTACATGACAACTCCAGGCTGCTTGCTGAATTCCAAATTCAAAATCAAAACTGACAGGTAATTTGTAAAACATGCTAATTGATTGAAACAAATGCAGAAAGGATATAAAATGCATTATGGGCATGGCATGTATAAAGTGTGCAAACACGAGTCGATCAAAGTTTGCTTGAAATAAAACTGCTTATAAGACAACATATTTTTATACTGTACTAGCGTTGCAGTGCCACTCAAATAAAGTAAGTGTTTGTGTTGTGTATTGAAGTGCTCTCGGATGCACAGTATTTTAGATAAATAATTTCGAACTAATTTCACTAACATTGATCGATATCGATGACATTTGCCGATTGTCTATGGTACGACACACGTGCCTCCTACTGAAACTTAATTGTACTATGCCAATAATCTTTGCGCCAGTGTAACAATAAGTTAATATAAAAAAAACTTAAAATAACACGTGTTTCAACTCTTTCAGAAGCATCTTCGGACTTACTATCGCAAAGTTTGCCAAAGTAATGAAGCAAGATTGATTCTAAATTTTTAATTATTAAATTACAAAATGGAGTTTGGGATTATTCCCTTTTAAGGGAAGCGAGGAGGGGGTTATAGAATCGAAACAAAGCAAAAAAATAATCATACTACTAATGACGTTAAACATTACAAACTATTAAACCAATGAGCTGCAATCAATCATATTGGGATTTTCCCTTTTAAGGGAAGCAAAGAGGTGGTTTGATACTATACGGCTCAAATGTAAGTATATTTTATTTCAGTTATTCAGTCCTCATGTTACAATACAATGTATGTAATAACATAGTTATTGCTGTACGTATGTATTCGCCTAGCATTTATTTAAATATAAATGACTTCTTTTTTTAAAAGTTCCCACGGAAAACAAAAAGAAACCGTTTTACAAATGAAATAATTCGTACGCAGCCATTTGACGATTTTCACGGGCAAGGAAATGAAACACGGTCAAAATAATTAGCTCGGCAGGTTTATAATATAGATGAAAAAAAAACTAGGAAGCATGACTTGTTAAAAATACTTTAATGTCAAGCATTGCGATTAGGCAGTGCCGTAGATTGGTGTATTCATGTTTATTATTAACTTTATAATAAAAATAATAAAACATTTTTAGTACTTTTTCCCAGGGCTGTGGAGTCGGTTAAAAAAAGTCCGACTCCAGCATTTACCAAAACCACGACTCGGACTCCGACTCCGGCATTGACCAAAAACACGACTCCGACTCCGACTAAAGAACGGATTAATATCGTCACTATTTTCCCGTAATTTTCCTATTTATGCGTATTCAATTAAATATCCAACCCTACCAATTCGGCCAATAGCCAAATTTGACATGTCGAAATTTCCGACTCCGGCCAAATCACCGCGACGACTCCGACTCCGACTCCACAGCCCTGCTTTTTCGACATAAAATGTATAAGATCAGGCCTGGTTTCGCCCATGGCGAGCATTGTCAACTGATAAGGAATACAATGAAACAGTGATATTTATACAAAAGTTAATTAAGAAATACAAGGTATGACAAACAATTGGTATTACAACTAAGCAAATAAATTGTAGCAAATTACAAGAAAAATAGACTACAAATAAAATGTTGAAGACCTCTTAGCAATGCAAACTAATAAATCAAAAATCAATTAAGTATGAATTATCCCAAAGCGAAACCGGTTCTGATCTTTTTATTATAATGCCATTCCATCAAGTATTGACAGTGAACACCTTAAAAGGTATTGGTTTTATAACTAAGAATTTCGACTGACGTTGCATGAAGTGATTTTAATATCAAATTTGAATCGTTTAAGTTTTGTCACTAACGAGCAGGGTTTCGACTTTCGGCATCTTCAGGCATTTCAAGTGCACGGATGTACTTGAACTGATAGTTATTGTCATTGATCTGAACTTGTCAGTTTAAGTACATCGATGCACTTGAAATGCCTGACGATGTCCTAAAACGAAACCCGCGTCTTTTGCTACAATACAAAGCTCATGGAAAAGTACAAAATTCAAACGTCGAGCTAGACTTGACAACATAGAAATTGTAAGAGTTAATTTAAAAAGAATGTCTGTTCGTATGCAATGGCTGTTTGTGTTGTTAAAGGTCCCTAGCCACCCTCGCGATCCCACAAAGCGATCAGCAAATCACTAGTCCTGCCCAAGTTTTCGTATACTTTCAATCCCTACTCTCTTCGAAAAGAAGAGAGGTTGAGCAACTGAGTAACAAGCTGTTCTCGTAGAAAGCGGATTTCATATGCTGTAAGTTGGGAGCGGAAATGGTTAAAAAGTAATATTAAACGTACGGGCAATTACGGCTTCTAAAATACACACTCAAAATCTGCAATAAAATGTACCTGCATAATAAAATTGCACCTCGCGCTACTGGATTATTTGTGAGACGTTTTGAAAAAAGAACCGATGTTTTTTTCCTCAGGTTGGCTCGCTTGATTGTGATTCGAGATTTGAATTCGGAACTCGTACTTAGCGGCTCGCGGTGTTTTTACAAGGACGTCCGCTTTGGTCGGTGGTTTATCTTAGCACTTCTACAACTTTTTTTCTTACAAACGGTTCCTATTCGAATAAAAATATTCATGTGAATTCTTCTATAGACTAAAAGGTGAAATACTGATATTTCGCAACTTATAAGGTGTTCACTGTCAAAACTTGGCGGAATGGCATTACAGTGGAACCAGATCTTACGTTCTCACATTAGCCGTTTTCCGGCGTGTTTCGTTTATTTTCTATAGTATCGGCCAAATACCCAAGAACAATGTCTATTTTTTACGGTTCTTTGAAAAACGTAGAATCGGGGTATCACTGTACATACATATATTTATAAATAATACGACATTTTTTGTAATTATTCCTCATTAAAATGTGGCAAAAGCACACATGTTTTGAAAGTGGTTTTTATGTTTAAAAAAAACCCACTTGTTTAACGATGAGTGAAACCGGTCCTGTTTTTGTTGTTGTTAATATAATGCGTTTCCACCAAGGATTGATTGTATTAATATGATAATAAGTTTGAAGATGAAGCCCAAAGAGACGAATCACGTGTCACTATTTGATAATAACAAAGTTATCATTCAGATAGGTTAGGTATGGCTCAAGTCCAGTTCAAGTTCATAAGTGCATATGAAATTCATGAAAATGCCGAAAAGCGAAACCCAGGTCGAAAAAATTCATGATAAAGTACAACATTAAAACAATTCAAAATTACATTTGTTCTAGTTGAAAACAAACTGACAAGCCCAGGCCGTGGTGCAGTGGTTAACGTCGTTGGCTTTCGTGTCGGACCGCCCGGGTTCGATTTCCGGTACGAGTTGATTTTTTCAGTAGATAAATCGATTCTGCTCAGAGGCAATGAGTGTTTGTGTTGTTAAAAATCCACCATTCCGATCCCAAAGAGCGACGCATAGTGACAGCATTAGCTAATCACTATTAATGCCCTAGTACTCGTATTATTTCCATCGCCAATCTCTTTGAAATTATAGAGGTTGGGCAACTGAGTAACAAGCAGTTCTAGTAGAAAAAATATATATCGAGATAAACTCCGTGAGGAGTCCGTTTGCTCCAAGTTGGGCGCGGACATGGTTAAAAAAAAGTTAAAAAGCGCAAAAAACAAACACTTTCAATCTCGTCCATAAATTAATCTTAAGCTTTAATAAGAACAGTGGCAGAAGTGGATTATCACGGACCACGATTAGAGAAGCTCTTGTCCGAGATACATCTGGCGTAGATAAAGCCGAGCTTGTTTACTTGGAACTTCTCTTCCTAGGTATCGTTACTTATTCATTTTGTCATTTATAATAAATTATAATTGTTTATCATTCATTCGTAATTGTTTTTATGGTAATTGATTACATCTGTATGCAGCCAGGCTCGTGCAGTGGCGGCTTGGTCAGCACATTATAAACGGGATTCCCAGTAAATTGTTTAACATCTAATCAAGCCATCCAACATACACAGTTCTGATTATTGAAAGCTCTTACGAACAAGCTATGAATCATTGTTTCACTAATACTATTGATTGAATTGGCATTTACTCGGAAGGTCTCAATTATAACATGGTGAAAAGATAGCAACGTATTTTCGTCCTACAGAAATTATATTATATGTATATGGTTGATACAAGCTGGGTTTTCCCACCACCACCCGTTGTCTATATGCAGCCAATGTTTCATGGCCGCCTTTCACAACGCTATCGACTTAGAAAGGAATTTACCCCTCACATTCATGGCCCGAGCAGATCTGCACGGGACTGATTTTGAACCATGCACCAAAGTGCTTTAAAATATAAAATAATGATAAAATAAATTGGAGTGACTAGCTCAGCCACTGAAATCATTTTGATACAAAGTATCCTGTGTATAATCCGTATACTGAGAGCCCGTAGTGTTGGACGAGTATATTGACACTAGTGAAAAATCGAGATTATGTCGATCCTCGAGTAAATTTGCAAATTTTTCAAATGCAATGAAGTTAGCCTTAGTTGCAACCAAGTCAGCGTTGCATATTGGGCCCGTGTGAGGACGGACCACAGCAAACAGTTTTGCTCGCTCGGAATTCATTTGGGGGCAGTCCCATAGGATGTGATTAGCGTCCTGGTGGGCGTGCCCACAAGTACAGTCCGGCCTTAAAATCAACTTGCCCAGCGTGAAAATTTTTGCATTGAAATCGCTATTTCGGCTTACGACATCGTCAGGACTACTTGTTCTAGTTCTAGCGATTAATCTATCAGAACTAGTTCTGACGATGGCGTGAGCCGAAATAGCTATCAACCATATATAATATAATTTCTGTAGGATTAAAATACCTATGGACCTTGTTACTTGTTAGTAGGGTTTTCAATCTCTGGCCAAAACTTTGATCCCGGGATTTGGTATATTTTTATAATGGTAGATAATTTTCATTGAAAATAGTTAGGAATAATTCATTGTCAGTTTCTTTGTACGATCTAATGTACTAGAATATCGGTCTTGTCCGAATGCGATCTGATAACTAATTAAAATTAAAAATATGTCTGGTTTTGTACATTATAAAAAATCATTTCGTTAAAACGAGGACTCATTATTGGACTAAATAACGTTTTTATTGATGACAAATCAATCCCGAAAACTTGTGGATTATGTTTTCTTATCCCGGGATTCATCAGGTATTGAACATCCTCGGGATCCCTGGATTGGATGCCCTATTTAGAAGTAAACCCTCAAATAAAATAAAAAATCTTGAAGAATTGGCATGGGTGTTCTTGGCTTCTTTTGACATATGAGCTCAGTAAAGGGACGCTATAGCTCGTAATATACTGCTATTCTGTTCGGACGATGCCAGTGGCCAGTGGTAACTGCAGCAAGAGTAGCGCTCGGTCAAACATCGCAGTCAATTATTTAATTGAAAAGAATAATGGAATAATTGATAACAAACGTCTCGCTTTATTTATAAGAGGGCAGACGGCCATCTTTAAAACTCGTACGAGTCACTCGTACGTACTTCATTGTGTTGAAAAAAAACCTAAATGTGAGTGCTAATATTGCATTATTAAAATTGGAATATTAATTGTTATAAATAATTTATAGTAAAAATATGTCCGGTTCGTGGTGCAGTGGTCAACGTCATTGGCTTCCGTGTCGGATCGCCCGGGCTCGAGTCCCGGAACGAACAGATTTTTTCAACCAACAAATAGAATCTGTCCTAAGGCAATAAAAGGTTGTTTGAGTTGTTTAAAAATGCGTTCCCATATTTCCAGAGCGTAGCGAGAGCGATTAGCTAACCACTTGATATATCCTTGTTGTATTTCCTTTCAATCCTTACTCTCTATAAATATAATTCATTATACTGTATTGAACCAAAAGTACGTCTATACTCCTTCAAAGATTAATTTCGTATTACTTTCACAATTAAAAATATTTAACACATTGCCATTACAGCTGTAATGCCAAATATTGTTATCTTTAAAAAAAGAAAAAACAAAATATTATAAAATATAAATAAACAAGTAAAAAATATCGCACAATAAGCTGTACGTCATCATTAGTAACGCAACCACCATATTAGTTTCAAACCCATATATTTTTAAACATCCCGTAACGAAAGTTAATATATTCGTAAATAAATAATCATGTAGCAGATCCGATAAAACAGTAGCGCCTTAGAAATCTCCTTTCATTTAGGTTGACTGTATGTGAAGTAAACAAAGCAAGATGGCCGAGCGGGACATGCACACTTCCGCGTTGTCTGTCGACATCCCCCCCCCCCTTCTCCAGAACTACCTCTCCCTCTGCCCGCACCGCGTCACCTATTTACCAGTCTCGTTCGCGACCTGAGACCCGCGATATGAAACCCCTTTACCCTTTGGATGCAGGGATGTCAAAAACAATACATTTAAATCTGTAACGACAATTATAATCGTTGATGCATTGGTCGACGGAGATCAATCGTTCCATTTTTGAAATAATTTGCATTTAAAAAATGGAACGCAATCTGTTATTCTCAATTGTATTGTGCATTACAGCTGACGCCAATGCGCCATGCATTTGACAAAATTTAATATGATAAAGACAGTACACATCATAAAATTAACACAGAAATATTATATTAAAAAATAATAAAACATTTTTTGTATTTATTCCACGAGAAATTTATTAACATCAGGATCAGTTTCGATCATCACGAGCAATATCAACTGATGCAATCCTTGAAAAACTTAAAAGTGAACAATTATTCAACAGAAAATGGCATAAAAGACACAAGGAAGAAATTAAACAAAAAAATACGAATTCAAAAAAAAAACACCAAATTCACTTCTAAAAACGTCCACCTCAAAAAGCAGTGTATTAATCAGTCGAATAACTCTTGTGACTGGTGTCTCAAATGACCTCCGCGACAGCCAAATTCTGATATATAAAAATATATATATATTTCAACGGCGCCCTAAATATTATAAATACGCTTGGGACCGGTTTCACTCAGCGAAGGGTAATTAAGGCTCAGATATGTTTATATTTTGACTGTAAAATTGGAGCATTAAATTCTCGCAATTAGCTCAATTTTCTTTTCTGTAGCATTTTTAGGTGATTCACATTTTTCAAGTGGCATTTGATATATTTATAAAAAACCATCTTGGATCATTATGAAGAGCAAATGGACTAACGAAGAGCATTTGAAACTTACACGTAAATATATCTAACTTTTTTTAAGTCACTCGTTCCACTCCATTCTTTTAAGTAAAGATTAATATTAAAAAAGTAATTAAAAGGGAAAAATCCCAATCTGATTGATTGCAGCTCATTAGTATGATTATTTGTTTGCTTTGTTTCGATTCTATCACCCCCTCTTTCCTTCCATTAAAAGGGAAAAAAACCCACACTGCATTTTGTAATTTCATAATTTAAAATCTTAGAATCAATCTTGCTTCATTACTTAAGCAAACTTTGCGATAGTAAGTCTGAAGATGCCCCTGAAAGAGGCGAAACACGTGTTACAGTTATTAGCACAATACGTAGAATAAATCAAAGTTATTTTAAATATTATATTATAATAAAAAAGCATTTTTGGTGGTTATGAAAGGACTATTGGTAATCCGATCTTTGATGAAAGGACTGATCACAAATATGAATGCTGAAAAGGATTCATCAATTGACCCATTTAGAAAACTTATTGCCCCATTAAGAGAGAGAAAATCCCAAAAGCGTTTACCGTTCGGCTACAGGCTGAACAGCGTGGAAAAAATAATATCCAATTGCAAGGCGACGCGTGTTTTGTTATTTAAAAAATTAAAAAAAACTGGTGTCTGTGATAGTAATAACCGGTTAAAAAATATAATTTTTCTCAACCCAGCTTCCATGTTAAATTTACACAAAGAAGATGGTAACCTTTTTTCTTCTTTTAATTAAAATCATGATGCGCCGTTCACAGTGTACACAAGTTAAGAGGCATGCACCGGTAGCAATTTTATGAAATTATTCTTTAAGGGACAGGCTCGAGATTAATAATTCTTGTTATATTACAATTGTCAAACAAATATATTTTTATGCAATGCTGGCAATTAAAAAAGCTTCAATCAATAAGTTTAAAACTTATTTTTTATTAATATTTTTTTTACCACAGCGGATTGTCAACAATCTAAAACCAATGGACAGCAAATACTGAAAAATTGCCACTGTGCTTATGCACAAACACGTTGTTCTAATGGAGTTCTACTAAGTGAATTCCAATTCGAATGCCACTGTCAATACTTGACGGAATGGCAATGTAATAAAAAAATAACTACACTGAACTTATTTCACATTTTTATTTAGAGAGATTTATTTAGATCAGAACCGGTTTACCGACTCATCGTGAGCTGTGATTCTTGATTTCTAAAAATCTAATTTGGAACAAGTACAAAAAATGTGTCATTATTTTTTCGATAATTACTTAACTTTTTTGAGACCTGTCCACGGGCCAAGCCGGGCCCGCGCAGGCCTCTAACATAGGTAATATCAAGCGAGAAAAACGAGACTTTTTCAAATAGATGAACACTTCATTTATTTAATAAAAACGTTATGTATTTATTACATCACACAGGCGATTCTTCAATAAACACGATTCCACTTAACTTTGTTTCCGTATTATTTATTTGAATAACTAATCATTTTTTTGTATTGGTTCATAATACTTTCATCATAATAAATTGTACAATAGTAACTTGTGGAATTATGACAGCTGTTATAACCAGGGCTGTGGAATCGGTCTAAAAAAGTCCGACTCCGACTCCAACATTTACCAAAACCACGACTCCGACTCCGACATTGACCAAAAATACGACTCCGACTAAAAAAAGGTTAATATCGTCCCTTTTTTCCCTATGTTTCCTATTTATGTGTATTCAATTAAATATCAACCCTATCAATGCGGCCAAAAGTCAAATTTGACATATGAAATGCAAAAACAAAAATTTCAAACTTTTCAAAATTTCCGACTCCGAGTACGACTCCGGCCAAAAAGCCGCGACGACTCCAACTCCGACTCCGGCCAAAAAGCTCCGACTCCACGACTCCAACTCCGACTCCACAGCCTTGGTTATAACGAATGTATCAATCTTTGTGAATGCAATGCATCAGAATTCAAATATTGTTGCGATAGCGGCTTTAATTTGATATAATCTTCATTTTACTGGGTTCGTAGTGCAGTTGTCAACGTCGTTAGCTTCTGTGACGTACCTCTCGGGTTTGAATCTCAGTACGATCAGATTTTTTTAAGCTGATTCATCGATTAAGTTTGAAGGTATGGGTGTTTTTGCTGTCTAAAAATTACCTCTCACCCGTCTGATCCCATAAGCGCGAGGCGTGACGACAGCGACTGGCTAACCACTAGTCCTGTCCTAGACTTATCCTTTCTACCTTTATTCTCGCCCTTACACTCGAATGAGTAACAAGCAGTTTTCGTAGAAAAAAGTATTTTTAGATTTATTTATTTATTGGCAAAAAACTATATAAAATACATGGCATTACAGCAAGCGCCAATGCGGCATGCATTTGACAAACTAATAAAAATTACATAACATATTATACGCAAATTTTAAAAATAAGAAACAGAACAGAAACATATTATTTACATAAATTAATAAATTTAGATACCTCCACTAAGAGGCCATATTGATCTATAGATCCTGTTCAAAGAATGGGTTCTATCAATTCATCTAAGAAAGAACAATAAATAATCAGAACCGGTTCCGCATAGCAAGTGTGCATTGTCAAAAAAAGCTCTGTAATGTCAATGCAATGTACATATTCATGTATTTTGTCTTTTTTTTCTTTTTATATTCTTGTATTTTAATTACAAAATATTTTTGAATTCTTGTGTTGAGAAATTGTGTATATATATTATGTTCAAAATTTTTATTAAAATTCATCGAAATTGTTTATTATTTTAAATAAAACTAATTCTCCAAAATTGAACATTTTAAATGCCATAAAACGCTAAAATGCAATTAGAAAATGCTAAATTGCCAGCAGACGCCAATGCGCCATGCATTTTATAAATTAAATAAAATTAGCACATAACATATTACATAAGAATTTTAAAAATATATACGAAACAGAACAGAAACATATTAGTTACATAAAAAGAAAAAAAATACAAACAAAGCATCAAGTTCACTGCCGAAGATCTCCACATCAACAGGCAGTGCATTCATCAACCGAACAGTCCTTGCGACTGGCGATTCATAAGACATACGTTACAAACAAGTTTTGACAAATAAAATTGATTTGCCATGGTTACGACAACGTGGTAAGAAATGGTGAGCATGCAAACTTAAAATTTCAAGGATGTCATGGTTATCAACTCGGCTCCGAAGAAGAAGAGAAAAATGTTTCAATATTGAAATTGATCATCGAGCTTCAAGCGAGTGAAACGAAAGCATTCCTAAATTAAAATGGAGTTCTACCAAGTAAATGCCAATTCAATCAGTACACTCTGAATTTTTGACTCATCTATACTACTATTTTCGTAAAAGTAATATTATAAATATCCAATTAAAAAGCAAATTCGCTTCAGGTTGTTATGGTTTAAAAATCATCTTTTTATAGATTGAGTAGGCATTTACTTGGTAGGACTCCATTATAATACGGTAAGAAAAATAACAATTTATTTTAGTTCTACATAAATTATTTCATATATTTGTTGATAGCTATTTCGGCTTACGCCTTCCTCAGAACTATTCTGTAGTATCATCCGTCTCATCTTTTTCTATAACAACTAGAGACTCCAATTACTCGACTTATCAACTACTCGAGTATCGAGTAGTAAAATTTCAAAATACTCGAGTACTCGAGTATACTCGAGTAGTTTCAGATGTACCAAAATATATATTTTTAATTCGAATTTGTGTATATTTATAAATGACAAATAATTGAAGAAACTTATTGAATATTACTAATACATTTTTTTCCATTTATACAAGATATATTTCAACAATAATAGAGAATTAAACGACTCAAATTTTAAATTGGTTTGATGTATTTCTTTATAATTCTCGCAGTAGAAAAAACTTCGACGATTATTATTAAAACGAGTATTACTCGAGTATTTTTCAAAATACTCGAATATCGAGTATTTCAAAAATGGACGAGTATACTCGAGTATCGAGTACTCGATACTCGAATTGGAGTCTCTAAATTAACAACTATTAACCAATCTGGCACTGACCGTTTTCGAATCGTTTTTCGCAAGAATGATACACAAGTTGGCACCATTTATAGCTGACACTTAGCAGTTTCTGCCATTTCATTGTTAATTACAATTAAGACTTTTAAATAGCACCAGCAGTCTTCATTCGGTCGTAAATTTTAATAGCCAACAAGTATTTTATTAACATCCTTTAAATTACCTAGTTCTAGGAAATGAACAAGATGAACAAGATGATCAAAGCTGATCACAAACAACTAACACCGCAAAGATAACGAAGTCGTTCAATTAAAAAAAACGATAACTATGTAGGTTATAATTTTTTTAATAGCTTTGTTTATTACGTTTGTTGTGTACCAACTAGTGACACGTGTTTCGTATTTTAAGACTTACTATCGCAAGGTTAATTTAGTATTTATGAAGGTTAAGAGTAATTCTTATCACTTTTAAGGTGTTCACTGTCAATAATTGGTGTAATGACATTATTATAAAAATAATAACACATTTTTAGTACTTATTTCACATAAATGTATTATTATTTTTACTATAATGCCTTTCCACCAAGTATTGACAGTGTCGGTCCCTATGGTCTAGTGGCAAGAGCTTTGTCCTAGCGATCTGGAGACCCGGGTTCAATTCCCGGCAAGGTTAGATTTTTTCAATTGAAAAAAGAGATCTTGGGCTGGGTGTATGTTATATATCGTTGATTTTGTGCACAACTGATTCATTACTTATCATCGAGTTAATCTCGTATGACTTTCACAATTAAGAATATTTGGCGCATTGGCGTAAGCTGTAATGCCAAATATTTTTTAAAAATAAAATTAAAATTAAAATTAAAAATTAAAAATTAAAATTAAAATTAAAACACCTTAAAAGTGAAATATCTTTGGAAGTAAGTTCAACGAAGGTGAGCAGCTTGTCGTATTTCAAATATTATTTAGGAATGTGTGGTTATTAAAAAGTATTTTTATTCTGTATCTAGCGCAGTGGTTCTTATGAACGGCCTCTAGAGGATTTTGCTGCGGCCACCAACAGCTCGATGGTTAATATTAATATTTTATAAAAATGTGTTTTTAAAAGTTGCTTTGTCAAAAAAGACACTGAAAATTTATTATTTTGTATGCTTTGTATGTCCGGTCCGTGGCGCAGTGTCAACGTCGTTGGCTTGCGTGCCGGACCGCCCGGGTTCGATTCCCGGTACGAGCGGATTTTTTTCAGTCGATAAATCTGTTCAAAGGCATGGGTGTTTGTGTTGTTGAAAATCCTTTCCCACCTTTACCGATCCCAAAAGAGCGAGCAATAGCGAGAGCGATTAGTTAATCACTAGTCGTGTCCTAGTCCTCGTATCCTTGTATCCCGTGTTTGTGTTGTTAATCCATTCCCACCTTCCCGATCCCAAAGAGCAACGCACACTGACAGCAGTAAGCTAATCACTAGTCCTCGTATCCTCTCCATCCCTAATCTCTTCGAAAAAGACAGGTTGAGCAACTGAGTAACAAGCAGTTGTCTTAAGAAAATATCTGTTGAGATAAACTCCGTTAGGAGTCCATATGGTCCAAGTTGGATGCGGACATGGTTAAAAAATGCATTGTATTGTGCAGAATTGTTAGTTCGCAAAAACTCAAACACATACATGTTTAGGTTTTATTGACAAACAAACCCAACGCAACTTTTCGTAGGACCACTGATGTTCCTAATGCGGCCACAGCCAAATTTTACGCAAGAACCACTGATCTAGCGGTGTTCATAACTCAAAACTGGTAAAAATCGAGAAATGTTTCTTGTATCGAAAGAGGCTGAATTCAAAACTAGCTAGAACTGTTTTGGCTAATCAATTGCACTTGTCTGATATTAAAATACGGTAACTTATACGTGGCTGTATTTCCTCACCATATTCTCAGCCTGCTCTCTCGACGTTAACATTTCCGTCACGATGTACAAGACAGTTAACCACCACTGCCACTTTATCTTAAGTATCTATCTTAATATTAGTGACACAATGTGTAAACTTTTGATATTCTTAAATCATTGTTTTTTTACACCTTTTGCAGTAAAAAAATATAATTTTGGTCGACTTGCTTCGTCGCAATTAAATAAAAAAGAAAATAAGTCGGATTATTATTGACCAAAACCATTTATATCCTCGCTACCAATTGTCAGGATTCAAACTTCACTGCCCATAAGCGATAAGACATCGTTATCTTATTACTAAGACGACTCAGTCAGACCTAGTCTCAAATCAAATGGATGCTTTCTTACATTAAAAGGCGAAGATAAGCACTCGCGCTTTTAAGACCTAAGAAGTCAGTCTTGCATGAATATTAGAGTGCGGATGTTGTCTTTTTCATGCGTGATTTAAAGTATGAATAACTATAAAGTAGAATCATAATGAATCATGTTTAATTGCAATTTATGGCAATAAAGCCATACCAATGGGGTATTTTTTAGGTAACCGGACAAAACAGAACATGACAAAACAGAATATGACAAAACAGAACATGACTTTTCAGAATATGATAAAACAGGTTAGGTTAGGTTAGGTTTTTTGTAATGTTCTGAAAAGTCACGTTCTGTTTTGTCACGTTCTGTTTTGTCATATTCTGTTTTGTCATGAAACCATTTTTTAGACCCCTTTTCAGCTCACGCGATTTTTTTTGGGAACAGTATTTCGAAGGTTAATCATCCACATTGCGTGTCACCAAGCGGCCGACACGCGGAAGCAAAAGGGCAAGTGGTGAAATTAAACCATGGAGCATTAAGATGGTGAGACAAGTATCATTATCATCGTCATCAGCTGCCGCCTCGGAGGGGTCCTCTCTCTCTTCATCAGCGGGGTCAATTTAATTACACGGGGTCGCCTGCCGACGCCCGCAACTGAACGATGACGCTTCTCCGACCAGCATTTTACCATTGAAATTTCTTTAAGATCCGTTCTACGCATTCCATGTTGTTTATTGGCCAATAATTGGTTAATTAGAGTTATGTTCGTCACACGGTCATAATATAATATATACAGAGTTACTTAACGAGGAATAAAAATATTATACAATATTTCAAAGGATATATAGTTGGGAAATTAAGCGAATGACATTTCATTATTATACTTATGATTATTTTAACTAATATACAATTTTAAATAACTCTGATTTGTCCACGTATTGTGCTACCAACTGTGACACGTGTTTTGCCTCTTTCAAAGGCATCTTCGGAGTTACTATCGCAAAGTTTGCTTAATTATTATCATTACATAAGCAAACTTTGCGATAGTATGTCCGAAGATGCCTCTTAAAGAGGCGAAACACGTTTCACAGTTAGTAGCACAATGCGTGGAAAAATAAAAGTTATTTAAAATTTTATATTGAACTAGTATTGCTACCCGGCGTCGCTCGGACTAAGCGACCAATAATTATTTAATGTTATATCATTCGACATAATTATATCACAAAATCTAACATCCAAAATAGAGTTAAAATAAAATCACAAACTTTATTTAATTTGATGACATTTGATGATTCCCACCCATTAAAATGTCCAAATTCAAGGAAAAAAACTAATTTGCTGTCAAAGAAATGTCAAATAATACCTTCACGTATATAATAAACATTATTATATTAATAAAAGCCGGTAAAAGTTCAGTAGAAGACTAATTTATTACATTTCGACTAAATGTCTTCGCCGATAAAAATTCAAACATATTTTCTTTCATATTCGTTTTTATTGCAACTTAATGACCAACAATGCAAAAGGGAATTACAGACCCACATACATACATACGCCGTTTCGGTTTTATATATAAGATAATCAATAGTGTAAGTTTTGTGATTTGAACCAGTGGTAGAACTGTGACATCATTTCCAATGAGGCACTAATCCAAAGCTGTTTAAAGCGGTAAAAAAACACAATCATTCATTCATGTATAAGAAAAATGACGATAAACGATGCAATTTTATGCAACGAGTTGCAGAAAAAAGAGAACAAAAACAAAGTACCATTAAGACATGTTAAGTTAACTTTGCAGCATTGAATAGTTGTATATTTAAAAAGAAATGACCGGAAAAGTTTGAAGGTTGCACTATCAGGCTTTGAGGGGCGACGTTAAGCGACGCGACGGTGGGTGACGCCTCTAGACAAGGATGCGGAAGTAAGCGTACCGACAAGAGGTACCAGTGGGTCGTTTTCTTTCGAGGATCGAGTCTGCACAACTACAGTGCAATGCCTTATTGGTATGTGTTGTAATTTTAAAAAACGATCAAGTCATTTGAATGGAAATAGGATATTGCAATTATTTTATTAACGGAAGTTAATGCCATCCACTCTAGCCCTCGAGCAAACTGTCTCGTGTAAGGTGTCCAATCACGGACCAAAATTTTTATCACGGGATTTCGGGATTGTAATAAGTCGATCCCGGGATTCGTTTTATCCAAAGTTTTGTGATACTAATTGTAACACGTGCTTCGCCTATATCAGAGGAATATTAAGACTTACTTTGATTCTAATGTTTTTAAATGATAAATAACAAAATGCAGTATGGGATTTTTATTTTTACGGGAATCAATGAAGTGGTTATAGAAACAAAGCAAGCAAATAATTATACTACTAGAAAAAAACATTGTTTAATAAAAAAAAAATCCCGCAGTGAAAAAACACGTAATTAGTATTTTGACACCCAACTTTGGAAGGTTTCAACACCTCTTGACCCTGTTTTGAGATAAAAGTCACTTGTAATAATGACCAAGTAAAAAGGTTTAAATTACTTATTTGTATCATATTTTTCACAACTCGAACAATTCTACGAAGAAATAATCTTCTTAATGATCTAATGATGGAAATAATAATGAAAATCTTAGAACTTTATCAAATAAAGTTTGTAAAATAAATTGTGTAGATGAACTTCGTAATTCAATAAAATATGATTCTGAAGATATCATCAGGGCTGTGGAGTCGGAGACTTTTTGGCCGGAGTCGGAAATTTTGAAAAGTTTGAACTTTTTATTTTTGCATTTAATATGTCAAATTTGACTTCTGGCCGCATTGACAGGGTTGATATTTAATTGAATACACATTAATAGGAAACTTAGGGAAAAAAAGTGACGATATTAACCTTTTTTTAGTCGGAGTCGTGGTTTTGCTAAATGCTGGAGTCGGAGTCGGAGTCGGACTTTTTAGACCGACTCCACAGTCCTGGATATCATATATGCTAGGATACGGTTAATGCAAACTTTTCCGACCAGAACATAAATTAAAATCTTTTCAAAGTAAGGTAACGTTTGCTATAACTTTTGTTAGTTGTGTTTAAGAAATATGCATAAGGGCAATTTTGTAGTGTGTACAAAACAACATGTGCAATAATGCTACTTGATCTTTACGCAATGCTTAAACCTACTCATCCACTTAGAAACACACTTGCTTAAACAATCTATGTATATAAAAAAGAATGTCTGTATGTATGTCCGCTATGGACTACTAAACCGCTCGGCCGATCGATGTGAAACTTTACAAATTTATTGAGTGCACCCCCGCAATGGTTTCTGGCCTAACCCTCCCCACAACCACCCCCAACCACCCCCCAACCACCCCCAACCACCCCCAACCTCCCCCAATTTTTTTTTAAACTTTAAGAATTTTTCGAGTTCACTTATTCGAAGGTTTTTGGCATACCCCCCATACGCTCCCCAAACCCCACCCCGCCAAAAACCCCCTCCCCAAAAAAATGAGTACAAATCGCAAATCTTTCTGGCTTACACCCCTCCCCACCCCCAATCCCCAGTACGATTGCTGGCGTAGCAACGCGCGCAGGGTACAGCTAGTAAACATATAAAAATACTGTGACAAAACCAAAGTACATCCATTCCAAATTCAAACATCAAAATTAAATGTTCGGAGATAAATTGCAATCATTAACAAGAGATGTCACCCCAATGATCATACGATTCTGATATGAGATTGTTATCTTTGACAATTTCCTTTTGCCATTTTATTGATGGTAAATAAATTAAGTTCAACAGTGAATTTATTCAGACGATTCTGAGTAAAACACGAATATATCAAACTACTCAGTTCAAGTTTCAAAACAACACTACACAAACCAGAATTGGGAATGAATACATTATATAGGGTATTTCAATAGGGACGCTCAAAATATGTTACTTTGTCCTGCTGAGTAGATTACTCATTGTTTAGTGGCCAAATTTGAGTCAACTAGTTTGGTAAATAATCGGCCAACACCTACCTGTACGTCATCAAAATACAATATCTGGTGAAAACATTGCTGCTGTGTGTGTGAAAGTGTACAGGAAAACCCAAGGCAGCTTATTTCTCGTTGTTCACAAGAACTTGGCTTTTCTGCGACTTCAACTTGGCGAATTTTGAATCGGGCCTTATGTCTGCACCCGTATAAAATCCAACTAACCAAGGAACTTCAGGTAAACGACCACAGACAACGCCTGATTGGGTTCTGGAGCAGTTGGAAGTTTACCCAAATTTGTCAAAAAAGTCAACTTTAGCGACATGGCCCATTTTATAATGAATGGATATTGGCAGACATTTGATGCTATATTCCAAATTTAATGTCGTAAAATATACTTACAAATGAAATTAAAATTTAGTCGAAATCTCACAAACAACTTGTTTTATTTACATTTCAAAACTAAGCGTCCTTATAAAAAGACCCTTTATATGCCATGAAAGTATCTATAAAATGCAATATATACATATATGATTGAGGATTTCGACTGAAGGTGCTTGATGGAATTTAAATATCAAATTTGAATCGTTGTACTTTTTCATGAGTTAAGTTCATGTTTATTCGTGCACTTTTAATGCCTGAAGATACCGAAAAGCTCATTGAAAAGTATATGTCAAAATGTATGTATACTTATCACATTATTGTTAATCAGTTTTAAGGTGTCCTTTGTAAACTGTCAATTCTTGGTTGATGGGCATTAAATTTGTAAAAATAAAACACAATTTGACTGAACTACTTCCACATGTATTATGCAAAGATCAGGAACGGTTTCGCCCATCGCCAGCATTGTTAACTGGTCTATCTCCGCTCCCAATGTGAATCATATGGCCCCCTCAAGGAGTTATCTCGGCATATTTTTCCGCGAAAACTGCGTGTTAGTCAGTCACTCATCCTCTCTTTTTAGATGGATGAGACTAGTGATAAAAAGGATAAGACTAGGACAGGACTAGTTTACCATGTCCTTTCCCAACTTGGAGCATATGGACTCCTCACGGAGTTTATCTCAACATATATTTTTCTACGAGAACTGCGTGTTATTCAGTTGCACAACCTCTCTTTTTCGAAGAGAGTAGGGGATGGAAAGGATACGAGGACTCGGACAGGACTAGTGGTTAGCTAATCGCTTTCGCTATGCGTCGCTTTTTGGGATAGGAAGGGTGGGAAGGGGTTTTCAACAACACAAACACCCATGCCTTTGAAAACATTTATCGACTGAAAAAATCCGCTCGTACCGGGAATCGAACGGGGCGATCTGGCACGCAAGCCAACAACGTTGGCCACTGCGCCACGGACCGCACATCCATTATTAAGTTATTTTATTTTAAGAACTTTTGAATTATCTTCGCTGATGTTGTGACACTAAATTTAGATCTCGTCTCCAAGGAGTTAAGTCAGATTTGAGGAGTACGACCATTCCACCGTTAATCAACGTCCACCGTGGCGGAAGCGAAATGTTCTCAACGTCCACAAATCTTTATTTGCAATGCAAATTTGTTACAGTATCAGATCGTTATTACCGCATCAGTCTTTGACTGGCCGAAATTGTGTCCATTTTTCCATAACTGGTTTGTCGGATTAATAAGATTACCATCACGACACCCGGATAAAAATATCTACTTATTATGACAGCAAAAAAACGTCAATACCAATTTATAGACTGTAATAATAAATGTGTTTGTAATATAGAGTTGTTGTGGTATTCTATTTATTCTTCTTTTGTTCTATTTCCCTATAAAACTAAGATGGGAATTTATTTATGCGAAGCGTCGAAAAACAGCAGCTGATATTATGTCTAATTTATGAGCTTTGTCGCTAACGACTAGAGACTCCAATTACTCGACATCTCAACTACTCGAGTATCGAGTAGTAAAATTTCAAAATACTGATACTGATTGGTCAACTGGACAGTTGACAATGCTCGCCATGAGCGAAACCGGTCCTGATCAAATAAATTTTATGTGGAAAAGGTACTAAAAATGTATTATTATGCCTTTCCACCAAGTATTGACAGTGAACAACTTAAAAGTGATATGTTCATATTGTTAAATTCAAACGATTCATTGATATTGAAATTCTATCAAGCACCTTCAGTCTAAATTCTATAATATATTGCTAAGCCATAAATTTTGGTTGACAGCACGAAAATTTACTACTTATTTACTGGATCCATGACAAAACAGAACATGACAAAACAGAATATGACAAAACAGAACATGACAAAAAACCTAACCTAACCTAACCTGTTTTATCATATTCTAAAAAGTCACGTTCTGTGTTGTCATGTTCTGTTTTGTCCAGTTACCTAATTTACTATAGAGTAAAGATGGATTTCAATATCAAATTTAGAGTTTTGTCTATTTCATTCTCACAGCCAGTGACGGCTGGTGACGGGGTGTTGGGGGGTGCAATGGAAGATTCAACCATTTTTGCAAGAGTTCTTTCCTATTCATTGGATTCTAAAACACTTCTATAGCATGGACTTTCAATTCAGATGTTCGCAATACCAACTGTTTCTCTTCCGTAGTACGGAAAAATAGTTGAATCTTCCTTTGCACCCCCAGCACCCCGTCACCAGCCGTCACTGCTCACAGCTATTGTGAGCACAGTAACCGAGTTGACCACACGGCTAAAGGTCCAACGGTTAAACAGCATTATATTTTATTCAAATTTTCGTAATTTCATCGGCGAAGATCTGAACATTAATCGTTTCCTGTATGCTAAAATATTGTCCAATATGGCGTATATTTCCTTAAATATACTATTATTAATGGTAATTTAAAATAAGTTGATGGGAATAACAATAAAATACCCCAAAAGCCGCTTTCTATTATAACATGTCGAATAAACAAGTCATTACATAATGATTTAGATGTTAATTATATTGCTAAATAACATCAAATTAAAGATTTCTGTTTTGAACGACTGCTGGGGACCTATTTTATTTTATTCGATGTGAAACAATGACGCAATATTTATTTATTACAATGGTGCAAACAAAAATCTCCTATGGCGTATATTTCGTCACGTCACTGTTCCTAACATAAATATGTCATTAGGAACTGTTATTTTGAGATGATTATCTGCAGATCATTTTTTTTTTATCATATCCGCTCCCTATTCGAAGCATATGGCCGCCACACGGTGCCTCCAAGATTCTGTATCACCCGCCGACTTTCTCGCTTCTTCCCAGGTTATCCTGGCATTCCGATAGCCATCAAAGGCCTTCCGGGCAGTGACGGCTGGTGACGGGGTGTTGGGGGGTGCAATGGAAGATTCAACCATTTTTGCAAGAGTTCTTTCCAATTCATTGGATTTTAAAACACTTCTATAGTATGGACTTTCAATTCAGATGTTCGCAATATCAACTGTTTCTCTTCCGTAGTACGAAAAAAAAGTTGAATCTTCCTTTTGCACCCCCCCAGCACCCCGTCACCAGCCGTCACTGCTTCCGGGGCTTTGGGATCCATCAGGTTGATAGAAAAGGCAGGCAGGATTCAGGCTCCCCTGAGGCCTTTTACAATATGTATCCTATTGGGACTGCCCCGAGATGAATGCCGAACGAGCTGAGCTGTTTGCTGCGGTCCGTCCTCATACGGGCCCAATATGCCACGCTGACTTGATCTCAACCAAGGCCAATTTTGAGGCATTCGATAAATTTGCAACATCATATGGGGAACGGGATAATCTTGATTCCTCTTCAGATTCAACGCGAAGTAGATTAAACTCCACGGATTCTCGGTATACAGATACATAAGATACTTAATATCACTCTAACAAAGTGGCTGAGCAAGTCACATTTTCTTTTTTATTCTCTTTCTATTTCTCTTCTCTTTAAGCACCTTAGTGCATGGCTAAAAGATCAGTCCCGTGCAGCTCTGTCTCGGGCCAAGTAAGTGAGGAGTAAATTCGTTTCTTTTCTTGATCGTATAGCGTTATGGAAGGCGGCTGTGAAAAACGGCTGCACACACATAACGGATGGGTGGTGGGACAACCAACTTGTTCACCCAAATATATGTATCCTATTGCCTAACGAATTTAGACCGTCTCAATGTTTTTTTTAATCAAATGACATACGAATTTCTAGCATAAAAAGAAAGAGTCCAGTTGTCCAAAATCTCACATAGACACTTCTAGCATTAATGGCCATATACGTGAATAAATTTCAAATTACCATCATGAACAGGCATCTGCAGGTGTATGTATCGCTTACGAATACATATATTATTATTTTCTAACATAGTATTCAATACTAATCGGACACGTTGTTTTAAAGATGAATATAAAATAAATGTATATTTGGATGCGGTGGCCATGACATTCGTCTAAGTTTTCCGGCAAACCTGTCTTGGCTCACGTAACATTCGATTAATAATATGGTAATTATTAGTCCGATACGCATATTCGGTCGGAACAACTTATTAAATGCGAAGATTATTCGAACATAACATGTTATGCCGTTGATTTATTCATTATATAATCTCTAATTCCTCTTAACCATTTATATGCCGGTGGACACAGCATAGAAAATCACTCTATTGCCGTAGTATTATACTAATTTTCATTCAAACTGATTCTCAATGCTTATAGACCTGCAATTTTATTTTGATAAAATTTTGCAAATTCTTAAGCTACGTATATACGAATAAAAATATGTTGGAAAAAAGCGTGTATATTATATGCTTGCTGTTCTTTTTAAAAATAGATTCACTGATATCAGCACCGGTTTAGCTCATCGCAAGCATTTCCAACTGAGTTGCAACAGCATAATCAACTGTTGACTGTTCTATAAACAAATTGATTCACTGAGATCAGGACCGGTTTCGCTCATCGCGAACATTATCTACTGAGTTATAACTGTAAGATCAACTGTTGACTGTTTCTTTTAAAGAACGGTAGGATTATCGGAGTTAACCTTTTCAACTCTTACGTCCAGTCTAGCTCACCATCGCATAGGTCGGCAAAGAGCCAAATATGAACATTGCAACGATTAAAAAAAAATTTGGGAGCCAAATCTCTCTATTAATTTAATTTCAAAGAGCGAAAATTTCAAATTTGTTATAGTAAGAGGGTTTTTGACGAATGCTGAGAACGCTTTGCTGTTTGTTAAATTCTTAAGACCTGCTGAGAAATGCTTCCCCTACATTTAAAATCGTTGTTTTAAAATAGTGTTTATTAATATTTGAATTATTTTCTTGGCGATGCTTCAGCAGGCTCGGAAAGTGCAACAACGTTTCTCTTTGAAAATCTTGAACAAAAAGCGATAATTTATTTTCGAATGAAATTACTTCTTCCAACATGGAACAAATTGTGTTTCTTTTCCCTTGTAGTTTATGATTAAGCTGATTTAGTTGAGACGTGACGTTTACCATGAAATAAAAGTTGTGTATCCACCGATCGTCTCTTAATTCTGGATAGTGAAAATAATTTTTATTATTTATGTCTGAGCCGCACTGAAGGGGCCAAAAAGCCGCACTTTTCCGACCACTGGCATAGGTAACGCGCAACTACTATGTCGAGTCATGTGAAATAATAATAATACATTTTTAGTACTTATTCCACATAAAATTTATTAGATCAGGACTGGATTCGCTCATATCGAGTTATCTAATGATGATGTTGATAATATCATTGGAATATGGATTCGTGGAATAAGTACTAAAAATGTGTTACTATTTTGATTACCAAGCTAATAAATATGCAAGCCCTGTGATATTAATCAATTTCTCAAGTCTATTGACGTGGTGCTGGAAGGAAAAAATGATACATTGAAGAGTGCAAAGGGTTAAGTGAAAGAAAATATTACTACAATTAATTGCTACCTTTGCGATAGCAAGCGTGAAGATGTATCTGAAATAGGCGAAACACGTGTCACAAATAGTAGCACAATACGTGGAATAATAAGTTATATTAAAATAAACTTATTTAAAGTTACCGCTGAATCCATCGAAAGTATTAAAATATTAACTCATTCGTGTTATAAATATTCTATTTAAAAATAATCGTAACTTTCCTCTTCAATAAAAAAATACTTGAAAGTTCTTTTTTTAGTTTACTTAACAATTTTCTCGCATACCATTCTCAGAATTTGTCCGATATTTTCGTATAAATTTGCACAACACAGTCCAGGCAAATTTACCGCTTCGACGCTTATGCCAAATACCGATCCAACAATCTATTCCTGCCCAAATAGCGTCACGGGCCTATTAAAAAGTATCCGCGATAAAAAAAACTCTACGCGCTATTTCGGTATCTGGCATTTCCGGAAATTTCGCGCATAATAAATATAGCGGGAACAAAGACTATAAGATGGCGGGGCGGGAAAAGTAAACATGTTAATTTTGGCGCGCAAGGTTACTATCTCCCGCCAAATTTAGAACCACGAGTACGCTGTAGGAAGTGCGTTGGACTTGCGTACATCAGCCGGTGTGGTAGTCTTGGTGTGTCTCTGGCACGTCATATATCTATTGCATAACCTGGATGACTTTTTCTGTCATCTAAATCTATCGTGCAGGCAATGATAGTAAAATATAAAAAATAATAGAGATGGGCCTCATATGAATACTTACAATGTGTAGTGAAGTGGGACCAGGTCGGGGACCTGGCAGCTGAAAATGAGCCAGGGCGCCGCCCTGCCACCGACTTATAACTTAAATTTCAAGAACAAAGATATATATTAAAAATACTGTTTTTTCTGATTTTCAGCACCAAGCGTTCAGTGATCTGATCAAAAGTGTCTGTCTGATCTTCGTTATATTTTTCGTTAAGAGTACAGTTAAAAAATATATAATTACGCGGCTGTTTATCGATTGAATTGTAAAAACTTGTTGAGTTTTTAACTTCAGACGGATATAAAAAAAAATGAGGGAAGAAATCAATGACCGACCTGGTACCTTTATATATGTTACAGTGAATCTGTATTCTTAGTGAAAATATATTCTTCACCTAGCTGTCATTGAAATCAAATTTGACCGCCCTATCTTCAGCCCAATGTATGTCTGTGTTTTTTTTGGCTCTCTTTTTATGAAAGGGACTACTTGCTGATTTTGTTTCATTGAAGCAAACCAAAATTTTAGGCCGGCAAATCATCGACTTGATTGTCATACAAATCTATTACTTGATACATTTTCACTGAGAACACCGCTGCTAATAATATCAACTTATATGCCGTTGCACCCATCTCTAACAAATTATTATTCATGAAATATCAACCACGATATTCTGCGAAAATATTGCAGTTCTCGTAGATAAAACTTTTGTTGAGATTAGCGTCATAAAAAGTCCAAATGCTCCACGATGTTTAAACATAGAGCCTTAATTTTATTGATTGAATCAGTATGGAGTTGGAATCGGAGTCGTGGAGTCGCTGTTTTTTGACCGGAGTCGGAGTCGTCGCGACGTTTTGGCTGGAGTGGGAAATTTGGCTTTTGGCCGGATTGGTTGGTTGATATTTAATCGAATACACATAAATAGGAAAGGTACAAAAAACAACTTGACGAAATTATTTATTTTTTAGTCGAACTTGGAGTCGTTTTTTTGTAAATGCTGTAGTCAGAGTCGGAGTAGTAGTTTTTTAACGACTCCAAAGCCATGAATTAATTCGTATTTACTTGATAGATCTCCATTATAATACGGTGAAAAAATAGGAATGTATTTAAGTCATCCATGCAACACAATGCGGAAAGTCTGGGACTCACGGCTGTACTCGGTCAGAACCAAGTGCCACTTATTCAACGCATGCATACTGACTGTGCTGCTTTACGGTTGCGAGTCATGGCACATCACAAAAGCACAGGGTAACCGTATACTGTGCTTCGAAAACAGATGCCTGCGGCGAATACTAGGAGTACAGTGGTTTGACTTTGTCAGGAATTCGGAGGTAAGAGAGCGGACAAACCAGTCCCTTATTACGTCTAAAATTAAAAGGCGACGATGGACCTGGCTTGGACATGTGCTGCGGATGCCCCAGGGGAGCCTGAATCCTGCCTGCCTCTTCTATCAACCTGATGGATCCCGACGCCGCGGAAGGCCTCTGATGACCATCCATAGGAAGTACTCAGGGAAGCTCCGGGACGCCGGGATGACCTGGGAAGATGCGAGGAGGTTGGCGGGAGACAGAGAATCTTGGAGGCACCGTGTGGCGGCCATATGCTCCGAATAGGGAGCAGATATGGGAAAAAAAAATACAACAAAAATCAAAAATATATTGAAAAATCTACATAAGTGATCATATTTCGGCTTATCCGAGGCCAAAATGAGAATTCCACCATTCTTGAAAATGTTAAATTGAATGTTCCTGATAAATTTTTGAGGAATCGTGAGCATGAGTTGTTTGTTCTTCCAAGGGGTAGAACCAGTCTGCCAATGGGAATGCCTCTGGGAAGAGCTTTAACAATTTTAAACGGCATTGCTTCGGATGTCGACATATTTCATATTGACGTGAGTGAGTTCAGACGAATACTATATTTTATGAATAAAAGTTGATTTTGTCAGAACTCACTCGGTTGACATCTTTGAAAATTTCTAATATGATTTTATACATTTTTTTCTCTCTGTTTTTATGACTACAATGTTTTCATCTTGTTTTTAATTAATAAGTGATTAATATTATGTATTTACATGTATGTATATATAAATACACGTATTTATATTTGTCAAATACATGGAGCATTGGCATCAGCTGTAATGCCATGATTTGCTTTTTCTTAAATAAATAAATAGTGGGACACGAGCACTGTAGCTCAAACCGATGACGCTGACCACTAGGCTTAAAGTCCTGCCCTTGTTAGATATACCAAACGGTAAAGTTTCTTTTGATATTATTATTTTGTCAGTGTGTGCCTTAAGATTCTCCTTAATCTATGGCTTTATTTATATCTACCGGTTTTTTGGAGATAATAATAGGTTTTAAAATTTAAATTGAAGCCATCTATAATCATAACAGTACGTGGTATAATGTAATCACGCGCGTGATATTAATGCATCTAGTGTATCAAGACTGGTTTCGTTAAACTAGTAATATTTTCAACTGAAATTACACAATTCGATGGCTTAAAGAGTAAATTTGCTATCTTCGTTTTTGTCAATTGTCCAGGAAGGGTAAAAACTTGATTATTTTGGCATTTTCAAACCGATCGGGAAAATTTCAAATACGACTATCAAACGATTTATTTGTATCACCGCTGAAAAACAACGAATGAATGACAGGTGAAAATAGAAAATGGTGGAGTTGGATAATTAGCAGAGTAGGTCTTAGAACGACAATGGAGTTATCAAATTTTCCTAAAACGTTTTTACGATGCTCTCAAATAAGTTTTGGTTATAAAAAATTTACGAGACATGCACATTGCATGACAAGGCATTATTAAGTCATTTTCAGCCAAAAGTGGAGTTGACAAAATTACTCTTTATTTAAGCCATCGATATATACAATCTCTCATAAAAGTCCCCTGTTCATAAAAGTTATTTGAAACTTTTGTATATTTCATCTGCTGCAGTTGAACAGTTGAACAAACAAAAAATATAATGACCAAATTGTCATATTATAATAAAGAAATTTCCAACGATGTAAGATTTAAATTTGAATCGTTTGAATTTTGTAGTTTTTAATGAGTGTTGTCGCTAAAGACCCGAGATTCGCCTTACGGCATCTACAGGCATCTCAAGTGCACGGATGTTCTTGAGCTGACGCGCAGTAAACAGTTTGTATCGTATATATACAACAATAAAAGTAGATCACTAAGTTAAATGGCTATTAACGTTATCAATATGAACTAGCGATAATTTTATGTAAATGAGTTTCAATGAATTCAGTGGGTTTGTTTATAATTTCCATCGAGCACTCGAGGATTCTTAATGATGTAAGATTATATTTTTCATAAATTCCTAGTGCTTTGAGAAAATCGTGATTAATAATTAAATATTCTACTCGTTATACAATATTATTGTCGTATTCAAAGTACTTATTCCATTGAATATTATTATGCGGTACAACGACATCTATCGGGCAATAGCAAAAGTGTCTTATTTCGATACACTACAAAAAATGTGTTATTATTTTAAAATAAATTAAACAAATGTTGTCATAAGGTTATTCTTTTCATTGTAAACCGTATTATAATTATCAGCGTTTAAGCATACATATGGACCGAATAGAATATGTATTATCCTCTTTCAATCTTCTACAAAATCCATATGTTTAAGTTAACTTTATAACACAATTGTAGTACTAGGTACTTTCGCATAATTATATTATAACCAGGGCTGTGGAGTCGGTAAAAAAAAGTTCGACTCCGACTAAAAAGTTGAATAACGTCACTTTTTTTTGCCTAATTTTCCTTTTGATGTGTATTCAATTAAATATCAACCCTACCCATCCGACCAATAGCCAAATTTGACATATAAATTGCAAAAATAAAAAGGTCAAACTTAAAAAATTTCCGACTCCGAGTACGACTCCGGCCAAATCACCGCGACGACTCCAACTCCGACTCCGGCCAAAAAGCTCCGACTCCACAGCCCTGATTATAACATTAACAATAATGTAACGGCTTAGCGAAACCGATCCTAATTACACAAAAAAAATAGTGTGTAATAAAATGGACTGTGGAGTCGGTAAAAAAAAGTTCGACTCCGACTCCAGCATTGACCAAAAACACGACTAAAAAAGTTTAATATCGTCACTTTTTTTTGCCTAATTTTCCTATTTATGTGTATTCAATTAAATATCAACCCTACCAATCTGGCCAATAACCAAATTTACCATGTTAAATGCAAAAATAAAATGTTCAAACTTTTCAAAATTTCCGACTCCGAGTACGACTCCGGCCAAAACGCCGCGACGACTCCGACTCCAACTCCACAGCCCTGGTAATACATAAAGCAACTTAATTGTAATATTTTAAAATGATAAAATAACAGATTTTGGGATTTTTCCTTTTTACGGGAAGCAATCTGATACAAGGTGGTATGGGATCAAATACAATACGTGGAATTATCAGTCATTTTAAATTTTACATTAAAATGAAATTCCACAAAATTACCGCCGAATCCATCGAAAGTACCGTGAACTTATTAAAACTTTTAACTCATAAAGTTATCATTGCAACTTTTGCTATTAAAGATCCTTCACTGTTATTTTAATAACAGGAAAGATTATTTTTATAGAATAACATATTTTTGGAAAATTCTAGTGTTAGTGCCATAACTATACGGAAATGGAAACCAAAGTTACGTTGGATTTTGTCACGCTCGTAAACCAAAACCGAATCGTAAAACTCACGTCAGAAATGACAACTCGGACTTTCATTTGACATCTTTATGGGTTTGGAGATCTTTGCTATTAACTCACATCATTCTCGAGATGTTTCTTAAAAGCACTTAATATTTTTGTCAAGGTAGTTAATTTTCTATTTTTATAAATGGCGTCAATAGATTTCGCGAAGACTTTGTGACTTCCTTTTCCAATTAACACGCTTTGGGAACAACCGTTAATACACTTACACGCGTTTGGGTAAATTCGACGATCCCTATTCCGTCTCATTTCGTCACAAAATCACTGTATAAATTGTGTTAAATATATGGTTATATTTATTTATCACGTTTTGTTATTTCTTTAATCGCTCTTTATATTTTGTACTTAATCCATATCCACTCCTATTGTGGTTGGTGCACAGTGACATAGTATTAGGGAGTACAAAAAAAAATCAACTATTTCTATTCATTGGAATTCTTTCCTATTCATTGGATTTTAAAACACTTCTATAACATGGACTTTCAATTTAGATGTTCGCAATACCAACGAAGTGCCAGTCTTATGAATTTTTGGCTGTCCGTAGTACGGAAAAATAGTTGAATCTTTTTTTGTACTCCCTAATACTCTGTCGCCAGCCGCCACTGGTGGTGCATATGACCAGTTAGCAGATTAAACACTTGGAAGACCACTGGCACAATTAAATTTTAAAGGCCCTCTTTTTTTAATGAATCCCCTTAAAATTTATTCAAGATTAGACGAAACACAAATATTTTGTTATTGATGTTGATTTTAATTGGAGTCGTTTCCCCAAATTGTAATTTGAAAAATTTACGGTATTCCCCGCAGTTCACTAGAAACATTTCAGAATGAGAACCCAGCTGACACACACATAGTACTTAATGAGCCCATCTTACATTCAAAATAACAACCGACAATTACTATGCGTCAAAATATATTTTCCCTCTTTCGAAACGTATTATGTTGGTTATTTTTGAGTCCTCAAGCGCGCGCCTCTTGCGCTTTTGGGGTAATCCGCCACTGCAATTGACTTCCAAATGCATATATCTCAACATACTTATTTCTACAAGAACTGCTAGTTACTCAGTCGCTGCTACACACAGCGAGTAGATGCGACGTCCTGCGATGAAATCGACTTAATTCATTAGATTAGTAAACGGATTTAAAAATTTGCATAATGGCGCCGCATATTTGGCGTATAAAATCTAATATTTTCATACATCTGTTCGTCGGTCAATGAACTTTTCCAGTGGTTCTCAACAACTGTTTCGATTAATATTTTTATTGTTTATTGCAAAAAAGAAAAGCCCAATACGCGTCATTACAACTGACTATGCATTATATCGGTATTATAATAAAAATAATTATACATTTTTATTACTTTTTCCACATAAAATTTATTTGATCAGGACCGATTTCGCTCATGGCGAGCATTGTCAACTGATAAGAAATACAATACAATCTTTTCTTCACCTTTGTTATATCCGATTCAATAACCTTTTGTACACTTTTATTTCTATTTAAAAAAAAAACATATATTTTCCTTTGTTTGTTTTAAATTTGTAAGAATTGATATGGCTTCTATTCTGTTCACAGGAAACAATTTCGTTGGGTCATTTGATATAATTACCGGGATTTCCATCTAATTATGGTTGACAGACATGCAGATTTATTTATTTTATTAAATGTACTCAATTTTGGGCTTTTACTTTGTTAATGATAATTCATATTTAATTGATTTATGATGTCTATTTTTCTTGTTAGTTGCTTCATTTATTTGCTTAATTGTTCTACCAATTGTTAGTCATACCTTACTTAACTTTTTTATAAATATCACTATTGTATTGTATTTCTTATCAGTTGACAATGCTCGCCATGAGCGAAACCGGTCCTGATCAAATAAATTTTATGTGGAAAAAGTACTAAAAATGTATTATTATTTTTATTATAATGCCTTTCCACCAAGTATTGACAGTGAACACCTTAAAAGTGATATCGGTATTGTTTGGGATTATCCTGATTCCTGATAACTGCAATAAAATGAATTCAAAGAAGTAATATTCAAAAAATATTAAACTATTAAAAAAAGTGAGAACAAATAAATTATTATCAGAAATCAAAGAAAATATCAAAATTATATCTTAAAGTCTCTATTCACTACACTTTTTCAAAAATCATTTTGCAAATAAGAATAATGATTATAAAAACCGTAATTTTTTAAAAAATATATTTGCAGCATAGAAAACAATAAAATGTTACTAAGCTTTTTTATGGATTCCTTATGGAGTTTATCTCAACAGAAGCTTTCTATGAGAACTGCTTGTTGTTCAAACTTTCTTTTTAGAAGAAAGTATGGATATAAAGGAAATGAGTAGTGGTAATCAATCGATCTCGTTTTGTCCGTTTTTAGGATCAGATGGGTGTAAAAGAGTATCGAACCTACACAAAACAGTCATCCTTGTCTCTGAAAAGAATCATTCGCTTCGAACTTGCGTTGCCAGCTTTTTCTGAAACAATTCCGGGACATATGGGCTACACTATGACCTTTTTTGGGGCTGAGATGATATTGGTCGATAGCTTTCTCTGGAATTATTATATTTTTTACATTCAACCAGGATTGCGATACTATTTTCGGTACAATCCGGGACGGTTGGCAACCCTAGTTCGATCTCATGAGTTCCACAATGACGACGGGTTGTTCGTTAAAATGCTTTTCAACGATATCATGTGGGAGGGGAAAATTAAAAATATAAAATAAATAATGTCAAATGAAGATAATGAACCAATAAATGAAATGAAGACATGGGTATGCCTTAATTCAGTCGTGGTATGAAGACTTACGTCAATCATGCGCAAGTGTTTTTTTTTTATTATTATTCTACTCCATAGTGACAGTAACGGTGAGTGTAATAAACACAACTTATAGTGCGAAGCGATTTTGTTTTTGTGCAAGAGAGACGATACACAAACAAAATTTGCGGAAATCGCGAACATGCTCGAGACGTCATCTCGGTGCGGGCATTTTTGGCGAGATCAGAGCGAGTTTCTTCGGTTGGCTGGCATGATTTCATAAAGTGTGCATAATGTAACGCGGTCGACGCAATAAAACTAATTAGGATGGCATATTAATGGCACGCCATCTTGAAATCAACCGAAAAATGCGGTTTATTGCAGTGCAGTGCACGGAAAAAAAAGTACTTTCATTTCTGCAACATACGATCATTACAAGAAATGCATATGGACCTTTGCTATATATTTTCAATCACTCACTGTCAACAATGGTGGCTACATACGAGAAAATGAAAAGAGCTAAGTGACACATAAAATCACAATTAAAAACTCTGCCATTATACAGTTTGCTTATATCAATGTTACACATAGTTCAGCTCCCTGAGACGTAAAATAGGATTTATTAGAAATAAATACGATTTTCAACAGTAATGAGGTATACTTAATGTGACCATTTATTTTTGTCCTCAAAACGGTACATCTACCAATTGTTACGAAATAGTATGTATATTCAAGAAAACACGTATTTTTTCATAGTTTTTATGTATTAATAAAAAGAAAAGGAATGTTGATAAAGAAAATAACAGGAATAAATAATATAAATATGAAAAAAATTATGTTGTTTTATATTTTTCTGATGAACAAATTTTCTTAAGTATAACTGGGTTTGCTTTTAAATAAGAATTCTTGGCAGGATTTTTTTAAATTTATTTTTACTAACAACATCGCTTTAAGTACTTCGACTTGTAATTGTGTTTTTTCTGTCGTCCACAACTTATTCATCTGTGGGTGCATTTGTTCCGGGCAAGCCTAAAATGTATTCAATGATTAATCAGAAGTTTTTATGGTTCAAATTATTTTGATTCGATTTTTTGCACTTTTTTTTTAAATTGTTACCGTGTGTTGCCCTCTTTTTTAAAACGGGACATTTCGACGTCCCGAAGCTGTACTTAGGGACAACGGGACAGGCTACCTAAAAACGGGACGTATGGTATGCTATCCTAAACAGGAAATACATAGCTTTCGCCACTGTTTTATTAATCTCCCATGGGTTTAACCCTTCCAGACCTGACCAGTGGTCAACGTCGCTTGCTTCCGTGAAGAACCTCCCGCGTTCAAGTCCCTGTAAGAGCAGATTTTCTCAGTAAATTTATCGATCATGTTCGAAGGCATGGGTTGCGTAGCGAGAACGATTTGCTAGCCTCTAGTCCTTCCCTAGTCCTGGCATCCTTTCAATCCCTACTATCGTCAAAAAAGAGAGGTGGCGCAAATGAGTTACAGAAAGTTTAAGTACAGAAAGAAACTACGTCAGGAGTTCATATGCTTTAGTTAATAATAATTGATAGAGTTGTAGTCATCGGTAGAACAATTGTTTGTTATTAAAGCAATGGTGCAGTATTAAGTCTTATGTACCGAAATACGAGTCATGGATACTTAGTCACACAATACGTGGAATATGTAGTCATAGTTATTTTAACATGTAATGAACATCCAAAAAAATAACTTCGAATGCATCGAAAGTATTAGACTATCTTTACTGTAGATGATTTATCTTAATCTTGTCCTGATATTATCAAAATATATATGTAAGTAGTGCTAAAAAAATGTTTTCCCACCAAAAATAGACAGCTCTATGATTATAAAGGGTCTTTTTATAAGGACGCTTAGTTTTGAAATGTAAATAAAACAAGTTGTTTGTGAGATTTCGACTAAATTTTAATTTCATTTGTAAGTATATTTTACGGCATTAAATATGGAATATAGCATCAAATGTCTGCCAATATCCATTCATTATAAAATGGGCCATGTCGCTAAAGTTGACTTTTTTGACAAATTTGGGTAAACTTCCAACTGCTCCAGAACCCAATCAGGCGTTGTCTGCGGTCGTTTACCTGAAGTTCCTTGGTAAGTTGGATTTTATACGGGTGCAGACATAAGGCCCGATTCAAAATTCGCCAAGTTAAAGTCGCAGAAAAGCCAAGTTCTTGTGAACAACGAGAAATAAGCTGCCTTGGGTTTTCCTGTACACTTTCGCACACAGCAGCAATGTTTTCACCAGATATTGTATTTTGATGACGTACAGGTAGGTGTTGGCCGATTATTTACCAAACTGGTTGACACAAATTTGGCCACTAAACAATGAATAATCTACTCAGCAGGACAAAGTAACATATTTTGAGCGTCCCTATTTAAATACCCTTTATTTGCATAAACTACTGGTAAAATTTAATTCATAAGTGCTACTGATATTTGGCGAATTATGCATTTTATAAATACGAAGATGGTTAGTAATTTAAACATTCCACGTGGCTTCAATGGTCTCTGAGAGATATCAAAACAATGCAACACAAGTATTAAAACAACATGTATTAAGCTTTGAAAGAGTCGCGTCGTCCATTTAACGTGCTGCCACTGATGTAAATGGACCTAATTCCTCACAAAGCTCCAAGCCGGAACGCGATGTAAACAGATGCTGGTGAAAATATTTGCCACTGATAATACAACCAGACACTGAAATATTTCATACACTACTCTCAGCGGCGCTGGATGATTGGTCATCTTGTATCCTTAGGCTGCCAACTTTAATAATTTTGCGTCGACTTTAATCTTGATGAATGTGTGCTAAATATAAAATTGTTATTAATGTCAATTAAAAATAACACTCGACTAAGAGTTCGTTTAGTTAAAGTTTAAATATAGCATTGCTATTGTACCAGTAGTAGAGACTCCAATTATTCGACATCTCAACTATTCGAGTATCTAATAGTAAAATTTTAAAATACTCGAGTATACTCGGGTAGTTTCAAATGTACCAAAATATATATTATTCTTTCAAATTTGTGTTATAAATAGATGATTAGAAAAAAAAAGTATTTTTTTTTTTTCATTGATGTCAATTTTTTTTAACCATGTCCGCTCCCAACTTGGAGCATATGGACTCCTCATGGAGTTTATCTCAACATTTGTTTTTCTACAAGAACTGCTTGTTACTCAGTTGCTCAACATCTCTTTTTTTTTGAAGAGAGTAGGGATGGAAAGGATATGAGGACTAGAACAGGACTAGTGATTAGCTAATCGCTGTCACTATGCGTCGCTCTTTGGGATCGGAAACGTGGGAAGGGATTTTCAACAGCACAAACACCCATGCCTTTGAACATATTTATCGAGTGAAAAAATCCGAATCGAACCCGGGCGGTCCGGCACGCAAGCCAACGACGTTGACACTGCGCCGCGGACCGGACATGTGAATTTATAAAACATATATTTCAAAATTAATAGAGGATTAAACGTCTTTAATTTTAAATTGGATCGAAATTAGTTGGGACGAGTATTACTCGAGTATTTTTCAAAATACTCGAGTATCGAATAATTGAAAAATATTTATAAAAAGTTACTGGTATATTACATGACCAAAATAATACCTTGGAATTGCAAACTTCAGTCTTGATATTTCTAGCAGATGCGTTTTGTATTTTCCATTCATCCTCAGCATAAAAATCAAAATAAAAAATATGTAATCTGTACAAAAGTTGTTCCAAATGGAAAGTTACTAATGTAGAGTTATAAGTTTTGCATTATAGATCGACGATATTATTTATGGATTATTAAAAGTGAAGGGGTTTACTGTCAAACATGCTTTTTTAAACGTTTAAAAATAAATTATTATACAACTATTGAATGTAAAGGGTATTTCTTTAGGGACGCTCAAAATATGTTACTTTGTCCTGCTGAGTAGATTATTCATTGTTTAGTGGCCAAATTTGAGTCAACCAGTTTGGTAAATAATCGGCCAACACCTACCTGCACGTCATCAAAATAAAATATCTGGTGAAAACATTGCTGCTGTGTGTGAAAGTGTACAGGAAAACCCAAGGCAGCTTATTTCTCGTTGTTCACAAGAACTTGGCTTTTCTGCGTCTTCAACTTGGCGAATTTTGAATCGGGCCTTATGTCTGCACCCGTATAAAATCCAACTAACCAAGGAACTTCAGGTAAACGACCGCAGACAACGCCTGATTGGGTTCTGGAGCAGTTGGAAGTTTACCCAAATTTGTCAAAAAAGTCAACTTTAGCGACATGGCCCATTTTATAATGAATGGATATTGGCAGACGTTTGATGCTATATTCCATATTTAATGCCGTAAAATATACTTACAAATTAAAATTTAGTCGAAATCTCACAAACAACTTGTTTTATTTACATTTCAAAACTAAGCGTCCTTATAAAAAGACCCTTAATATTACGAAAAAGATAAAAAAAAATGGGGATACAATTAACGAAGTAGACTTAAAATACAGACTAGTTTGGCATAATTCATTCGATATTGAAATACTTATCTGTTGAAACTGACAGGCGATAATATTTCTTCATATAAAATAATGCTAAACATTTAGCTTAATTACCTACCCGTTGGGCGAGTTGACACGTTCGTAAACTTTCACGGTGTAAACTTTTATGTAGGTTTACCTAATGTCTGTGGCCATTCATTTCCAGCTACCTATTACAACATCCCCAACCGAACCGCCTGAATCGATTGACATAATAAGACCTTTAATTTACCAATAATTTTACCGTCAACGTAATGGCAACTCTTTTTGGTCAGAACCAAACCTGACTTGTTTGTCACGGCGATTTGAAAGCACAGTGGGTTGCGCGTTTTATTTTTTGGTGGTGAATTCAAAAAATGTTAGCTTTCATACAATTTGTTTTAAAATCAAGTCGCTACCCAACATAGAAGTATTGATACAAAACAAAATAGTGAGTATTGATTTCGAGTGGACATAAGTAATGAATTAAAACCTCCGCGCATTCGTTCCGGGCTGCCGCGCACTAGTTGCTGAATCAGTTTCACTACCCAGTCCAGGCAGCTTAATTTTTCACATCATTTCTGTTCGGAGACAAAAATTACTGTGTTGTCCATCAAAACCTCCCGTACCAATCCGATCCATATGTTTCACATTGGGTTTTAAAAATGTTTGTTTCTTGCTTCATTACTTAAGCAAACTTTGCGATAGTAAGTCTGCCTCGCGTATGCCTCTGAAAGGGGCGAAACGCGTGTCACAGTTAAAAGCACAATACGTGGAATAATCATAGTTATTTTACTTTTAGGGTGTTCACTGTCAATATTTGGTGGAAAGGCATTATAATAAAAATAATAATACATTTTAGTACTTTTCCCACATCAAATTTATTTGATCAGGACCGGTTTCGCTCATGGCAAGCATTATCAACTGATGAAAGTTTTTTTTAATTTTATACTAAAATGAACTTCCACAAAGTTACCGCCGAAACTATCGAAAGTTTAAAAAAGTTATTTCGAAAAAAAGTAAACAGAATGAACTGTAAAAACTTGACTTTGGATTGTGTTGGTTCAGTTACACTTAAAAAAAAAACATGTCTGCTCCCAATGTGGAGTATATGGCCTCCTTGTGGATGTATCTAAACATTTTTTTTCTCCGAAAACTGCATACTACTCAGTCACAGTAGGGATAGAGAGGATAAGGCAAAGACAGGACTAGTGGTTAGCTCCTCGCTATCACTTATGCCCGCTTATAGGATCGGATGGGTGGTAAGGAATTTTTAGACAACAATTACACCCATATCTTCGAACAGGAGCGATAAGTCGACTGAAAGGATGAAGCTCGCACTGGGAGCCAACGACGTTTACCACTGCACCACGGACTAGCATACTCAATTCGACTTAATTAATATGACATATAATCAGGGCATTTTTTCCATTTAACGAGGTGGAACGGCGTTCCTGCGCCTTTTTTCACAGATCTCCAAAACAATTAGACGTAATTTTACTTAAATGATATCTGAATTTAATTTTATTTAGTAAAAAGCTTGACATGAAGTGAGTTCCGGCACCTTTTTTTTCCAAAAAAAGTCCTGCATATAATTCTAAGCACAACACTCTGATAATGGGTTTCCCGTCGGTTCCCCTGGCACGTCACTGATATCCAGGGCGTTTATCAATCTTTCTTTCCTTAATCTAAAATGCGACAGAATTGCGAGAAGCGAGACTTGATTTCCGCATTGCTGTCTGTGCCGAAGTGGGTTGCCTTGTCGCTTACCCCAACACAAGCAGCTTAGAGTCTGTTCACATAGTGCGTTTTGACTCACGGTACAAACGCCCTTATTCAGCCGTCCGCGTGCACTCGCGGGAATCATCTTCAGACTGGCGTGTACACTATGAATTCATTATCAGTTCACTCGAGTGTGCGGCAGCCGTTGATACTAAATATTTTTTTCCCCCTCTGAAATAAGAATCCACCTACCGCACATAGCCCACGCGTTGAGCCTATCAGTGACTTGGCCACCAGAGGACTTAGCTGGGGCCGACGACAGCTTCTTAGAAAATATTGATATTGAAATAGGTTTACAAATTAATCTGTCAAAAAATACTCTGATAATTGATAAAAAAGACGCAACTAATACCATAGTAAATGCATGCATGTTTAGGTCCATTTGACATACCTCACATACAACAAACTCAAAATAAAAATTTGTTGCGGCCACCAGACATTTCCTTAGGACCATTAATGTTGACGATACGGCCACAGTGAAATTTTTCGCGAGAATTCTGGCAATCTTTTTTTTGTGGGCGTCATTCAGGACATTCTTACAGCGCCATTCTTTCAAGTGCATAAGTAGCGTGGCCAGTCTGTACGCACGAGCTGTGGCATGGTAATTAACCTTCGAAAGACGGTCCCTGAAAAATAATGAGTGATCTAAAGAGGGGTCTTAAAATACCCCAGTGGTATGGCTTTATTGGAATTTAAAAAATGTATCTTTATACATCGTTCAAACAAAATATATAAAAATCGATAGTTATATTTACAAAGGATAAGCAATAATTACAAGGTATGACAAAAAATTGGTATTACAACTAACCTAATAAATTAATATTTACATAGTTTGATACAGATGAAAAACCACAAAATATGCTAAACTGGATGAAATAAACCTAATATCTCAATTATCTCGAAACCAGATTTTTAAAATCTGTCTCGCTGTTACTTTCAGATAGCAATGGCGAGACAAAGTATAATACCATGTCCGCTCCCAACATGGATCATATGGACTCCTCACGTAGTTTATATCGGCATGTATTTAATGAGTCAGTAACTAATTATAGTTTTGGTCAGTTAAATAAATAAATGGTCAGTTAATATTATAAACGGTCAGTTGTCATTGTATCAGTGTGAATGTGGTCAGTTATTAAATAAAACGGTCAGTAATATATTTTAATGGTTAGTTATTTATTAAGAACGGTTAGTAGATTTAATTTTAAATGGTCAGTTATTTATAAAAAAAGCTAAGTTTTAGTTTGACTGCTTGTGAATATTATCAAATATGGTCGTATGAGACAAATTTATGACATGTACTATGAAAAATTAGCGAATGAAATTACGTTTAATATTTTTTAACTGACCATTTATTATTTTTAACTGACCGTTTTAAGTATTTATAACTGACCATTTATCGAATTAGAAACTGACCAAATAATTAGTAGGTTTATCTCAACATGGTTTTTTTTTTCTACGAGAACTGCTTTTTACTCAGTTGCTCAACCTCTCTTTTTAGAGTAGGGATTAAAAGGATACGATGACTAGGACAGGACTAGTGGTAAGCTAATCGCTCCCCCTATGTCCCGCTTTTTGGGATTAGAAGGGATTTCCAACAACACATTGCCTTTGAACAGAATCGATTTATCGACTGAAAAAAATCTGTTGAACCGGGGCGATCTGTCACGGAAGCCAACGACGTTGACCACTGCACCACGGACAATGCCGAATATTAAAAATTAATTTAATAAAACCCAAACCGTTCAAATTAAGGAATGATTATTGACATGAAACAATAAAATTGTCTTCACTAGATGGTAATCCTATTTAATTAACTAATTCGTATTTTTTACTTCAAAATTAATTATCTCAAGCTACTTAGTAAGCCGAAATATATCTATCAACCATGGAATATATAATTTTTGTCGAACATACATTACTGTTATTCTACCCTTAGTAAATGCCAAGTAAACCGAAATATATTTAAGATTCTGCGTGCAACTTTGTGACAACCCTGTATATTATCCAATCCTGACGTAATTATAAATTCACAATAAATCATCATCACCTCAACAGGTTATTTCGAAATAAATTGTCTTCCGATAAAGGCAACGCCACGGTTTGAGCAACAAACAATGTAACTCCATAATAGACAGATTGTTGCGAATACTTTTGCTAATTGACCGTAAAGCAAATACAAGCGCTGATGATTTATAAGTTTAAAAGTTGTAGTCGTAATAAGGAAGTGTAAATTCCAGTTATTTGACAGCCATTTATTTTATTTAGTGGGAGGTTATACTTGTATTGTAATCGATACCTAGTATTTTAGATCGATATCTAGTCTATAGTTTTGAATGTGCAGTTTTTTTTTTAAATTAAATTATTTACTCGTTTTGATTTATTTCTTTTATTGTTTTTAAGTATTCTAGTGTTACGAAGAATTGCTTGGATTAATTGTCATCGTTACATTCTATAATACAGATAGATTAATTGAATAAAACCTAAAAGGTTCAAATTAAGCAATAATTACTGGCATGAAACAATAAAATGGATTTATTATGAGTACATATAATAGACACATGATAAAGGAAAGTGATTTTCAGGATCATGTATCTGCTTTTAAGTATTCTCTGTCAATACTTGGTGGAATGGGACCATATAAAGAAAGGCAACAAAATAAATGGTCAGAATTAAAATGATGTTTCGGTCAGAATAAAAATGGTTTCCTTGGTCAGAATACAATTCAATATAAGGTCATAAAAGAAATAGTAACGGTCTGAATAAAATTAATGATTGTCAGAATAAAATTATTAAACGGTCGGAATAAAATTATTTAGCGGTCTGAATAAAATTATAAAATGATCAGAATTTGGTACAATTTTGGTCTGAAATGGTAAATAAAAACAAAACGTCAGAATAAAATTCGGTAAAGGTTTGGGTTCATATATTTATAATCTCATAATTGCGTGTGTTCTCACCAGAGCACACAGCAATTCCCCTTGGATAGAACTGTATCCATATCCGTGGTTCCAAGAACAATAACGGGCATCCCTTCCCATACTAATTTATATATTGCGCAATATGAACATTATTTCTGATTTTTGCATTTTTGAGAAGCCGATTTGTTGAAATAAAAATTCTGAATTCTCGGTGACTTTCATCATCAAAATTCTCCTCATTTTGATATTTAATTTTTAATATTTAGAGAAAATATCTAAATAGCTGTCAAATTAACGTAAATACTAGTGATTTATTCAATGGCCGCGGCGCTAGTAGTATCTATCGCCCATTGGACCATTTGTCGTATGACATCACTTTGCACCAATAGAAACGCTATTCGATCTCCAAAAAAAATTCTGACAGATGTCAAAATAAATATGTCCAAATACTATTAATTATTACCAATTTCGATTAAATTCTGCCCAATGATATTTAAATTCTGATCAATTTGTTTAAATACTGACCATTAATAATTTATTCTGCCCTCTGTATTCTAACCAATACATTATGACCATTTAATATAAATTCAGACCACAACTGTATTACTATTATGACCGTTAAAATACGAGCCATAAAGAAATAGGAAAACATCTTTTGTATCTATTCCACAGTTAATTTATTAAGATAAGGACTGATTTCGAGCATTTCAGCTATCATTTTAAGTTCATTTATCTCTGAAACCTTTATTGAACTTATTCTACAATAAGCTCGAGCATTTTCAACTTGTGAGCGTAACCGGTACTAATCTTAAAAAATGAACTGTGGATTGAGTTCAATTGTTTCATTACTTAAGAATTTTGACTGAGGGTGCTTGATGGAATTTCAATATCAAATTTGAATCTAATTGAATTTTTTACTTTTCCAAGAGTCAAGTTGTACTTAAGATGTAGTCAGTTCAAGTACATCTGTGCACTTGAAGTGTTTGAAGATGCCAAAAGTCGAAACCCGTGTCGTAAGCTACAAAACTCATGAAAAAGTACAAAATTCAAACGATTCAAAATCGTTTTATTATTATTTTTTAATATAATGCATTTCCACCAATTATTGATAGTTGACGGTTAAAAAATGTTATTTTTCTTCGTTATAGGTATGTTTTGAATATTGTTTGAAAACTTTTACCATAATATTTACAGTTCCAGTAGACTTACATATCTTTAGAGAAATCCCAAACACTCAAGCCACTGTAAGGTAACTTTCAATATATATATGGATCCGGTAGATCAGTACATTGTCGAAAACAACACCATTAAAGGAACGCCTAGAATTAGTACCCTTCAAAAAGACGGCAATACTTTCACCTTAACAAGATTAGTTACACAAACACATCATCGTCTCAAAATAAATTCCTCCCGGAGCGGAGCTCATTTCACTTTCGAGTAGGGCTTTTCGGTTTTCAAAAACCGGTTTTTTGACAAAATTTGCGACATCCGAAAACCGGTTTTTTCAATTTCGTAACCGGTTTAAAATATATTTTTTAATTATTTGATTTTGCCATGGTTCCAAATAAAACAAGACGAAATGCATATGTATGTATGTACATATGTAGTTTAATATTCGGTAAGCATGTCCGCTCCTAAATTGGACCATATGGGCTCCTCACGAAGTTTATCTCAGCAAATGTTTTTCTACGAGAACTGCTTGTTACTCAGTTGCTCAACCTCTCTTTTTCGAAGAGAGTAGGTATGGAAAGTATACTGGACAGGACTAATGGAAAACCTATCGCTGTCACTATGCGTCGCTCTTTGGGATCGGAAAGTATACTCGTACCCAGGAATCGAACCCGGACGGTCCGACACGGTAGGCAACGATGTTGACCACTACACCATGGACTGGGAAACATATATCCAATAACTATTTACAATGAAAAAAACAAAATTTTTATAGAAAAATTAGATCAGTGAACGCTTTGTGTTTTCTTACATCATATTTTCTGACGAGTATTTGAATTATTATTTTTTTGTTAAAATCAAAAACCCGGATAAAACCGGTTCTTATAAAATATTTACATTGAAAAACCGTTTTTTTTTAAGTCGGTTTTTGTATCAGCCCTACTTTCGAGTATATAAATTATAAGATGGCTCCCTCTTTGCAAACAACTTCTAATAAAATTAACGACCTCGGAAACATAATCCTTTAAGTTTACTAACATACGACACGACCATAGATCACATTGTGAAATATGCAGGAACTAATTTCTTGTTTACCAAACAATCTAAATGTGAAAGTGATGTGGCTGGAATTGCATTAGTCCTTCACCGACAACAAATGATGCTTTACGGTTGCAATCATGACACCCAACGAAGGATTCTATCTCTAAGCAAAGCAAAAGCTAAGCTTTATATATTGGGGTTTGAGAATAACCTGATAACTGTCAGATATTGAATTTACAGAAGGAATATTCAAATGAAAATGAAACTATGAAAAAATAGGTGAAAACTAATAAATTGTTTTCAGAACTTCAACTTTTCTATTAATCATGAAAATAATAAGGGTTCTCAGATGTTCAAATATAAATAATTAAACTAAAAACCACCCAAAAAACTTTTTTTCAAAAAACATTTTTCAGAATATTCCTTAACACCATCGATATAATATCATGATAATATATTTACAACAGAAAAAAAAGATAATGAAAACTCAATTAATTTAAAAATGTCGGTTTTATATATTTGATTATATTGGCGTGTTTGATCTAATATTGTTTTAATTTTTTGAAACTAGATAAAGCTATCACTTTTATGCTGAAAAGTCAGTGGTTGAGTTGCGTAGCCCACGGGCTCGAATACTAGTCCGAGCAGTGTCAGTTTTCAATCTTATTATTATTAGTTCGGTGACATGGATGTCTGAGTCATCCAATGTTCCCTCCTACACCCATCCGATCCTAAAAACGGAGCGTAGCGAGAGCGACTTGCAAACTATCAGTCTAGTCCTCGTCCTATATTTCCATCCCTACTCTCCATAAAGACACATTGAGCAACTGAATAACAAGCTTTTAACGTAGAAAACTTCTGTGGGTAAAAAAACTGTTAATAATACAATATTTCTCAACTTATTGCGAACAGCGAAACCAATATCGATCTGATCGTTAAAAAATATGCGAAAGTAGTACAAAAACAATTTTTTTAATTACTTATTCATATTTTTATATGCATCGGTCCGTGGCGCAATGTCAGCGTTGTTGAATTGCGAATCGGACCGTCCTGGTTCGATTCCCGGTACGAGCGGATTTTTTCAGTCGATAAATCTGTTCAAAGGCATGGGTGTTTGTGTTGTTGAAAATCCTTTCCCACCTATACCGGTCCCAAAAGAGCGAACAATAGCGAGAGCGATTAATTAATCACTAGTCGTGTCCTAGTCCTCGTATCCTTGCCGCTCGCCAGGATCAACCGCCCTTATGCAATGATTTACAAGTATATTCCTACGGTACGTACCTGACAATTTTTGATAGCTAAGTTCGGTATGTTTCATTTAAATAGGAGTATTTTTCAAACGTGGAACGTGGAAGATACAAGGATATGACAACATTTTTTTTATGTTGGGGAATATCAGTTGCAAAATTTCGTGATCGGCATCATAACGTGTCTGACAAATGAGCAGTATCCCACCTGCAAGGAAATCATTATGCGTGGGTCAAAACTGAATAACGGACTTTCATGTGTGATTTTTCGTACGAATTATATGGGGGCTTTGTTTCTCAGAATTGAATATCGGCTACTTGAACTTATTTGACCTGTGTCATCTCCCACACTGCTTATGAACTGGGTGTCGACAGGTCCGAATCATGAGATAGGGCGCTTTGGTTTCAAACATCATATTGTATTAAAAATACTAAAATTATTTTTAACCAAGCCAACTTGGTTCTGATGTTGAAATTGAATGTTATATATATATAACAAATTCCAAAGCATAATTCTTGTTGATAAATTAGACATTTCTTTTACTTATTCCATGGTAAATTTATTTAGATCAGGACCGGTTTCGCTCATTGCGAGAATTTTCAATTCGTAAGAAATACAACAACACAGAACTATTCATTCAAAACAATGCGAGACTAATAAGGGTAGAAAAATGCAAATAATTTAGAGAAAATAAAACAAAATATGCGCAATTGATAATAAGCCCTCTTACAAATAGACGCTAACGACATTACAAAGATTATGAAGTTCCCTTTTAACCTTAAAGACGCCCTTGATGTGCGATATACGCCCTGCTTTTGGAGCGTTTCTCTAATTTCTGAAGGAAATTAAAAAAAAAAAACGATTGTCGAATAAAGGTCTATATTTCATTGAAAACATCTCATACCCACGTTCGTTAGTTTGCGACGCGTGTCAGTTTCTTGATCATTTATTATTAGTGTTGGGAAAATCCAAATTTTTGTATAGATTTTTGCGAAATTGGATAGAAAGAAGTATTTTGACCGGCTTTGATTGATGCATAATTGTATTAATGTTCGTAAGTGTTTGCTTAGCTTTTTTTGTACATTATTGAAATCTTGGGCTGTTGTAGGATTAAGTCCAATTCTGTAACTTCCCGGGTGATACAAGTTACAATATCGAATATCCCAAGGCGTGAACGTACATAGACCGAAACAAGCCACTCGCGCCAGTGAATCTTTTTGACAGATTTCTGAGGTCCATCAACGTCGGGCCGAGATAAATGATTTTACCAAACCGGTACAAAAAAAAACATTAGTGCGTTAATGAAACCCCACGTTATTAATATATTAGGCAGAGTTGTGGCACATTCGGGGAAGTGGTTATTTTAATTGTATACATTCGAAGAAACAAGGTGATGCGATGACTGATGATGATGATTTTGGTTTCTTTGGTTATTATCGCGTTATCATCACTCAAACGTTGATAATTTTGAAAGCGTGAAATGATAATTTTTTTTCACATACACTTATTTATTAGGCGACACACGTGTCTATCATGCAATGCGCGGGTCGTCAACCTGTCCGTACCGCTCACTAATGGGCGATAAAAGCTTCCGTGGTGGGCGGTGGGCGATTTTTTTTTTACCTCATAATCTTTCACAATAATGACAAAACAAAGAAGTTGTCTGTAAATCACTGAAAGGGGAGACCTTCGTTTGTTTTAACGAAAATTGAAGCAGACATCAGGCTCAAGGTTTTCATTAATTATTGAATTTGTTTTTTTCAACAAATGTATCTCTCTATTTCTTTGCTGCAATAAAATATTGTTTTTAAAATCTACTAAATTCATTCTAGATTTTTTTTCAGTCATGTACTAGATTGAAATATAGCGATGTTGGTGGGAAAAGAAATTTTACCATGAAAGATAAGCAACAGTGGGCGGTGGGAATAAAAAGGTTGACGACCCCTGATATAATGCAACACAGTCATAAATTCAAATTTGAAGTTTGAAGTTTTAGCCAGTATTTTTTAAATATTTATTAATAGTCCAATAACTAACTGCAATGTGCAATATTTTATTTTGCCATAGGGAAAATTATTTTTGTCGCACAATATCTTATGTGTGGATCAAAACACATCAGGAGACAATCAATAAAAACTGGCAAAAAAATTCAACACGTTCAAATACAAGTTTTTATTTTTTTCACTATTTTTATTAATTGTAGAGGTATGTAGATTCAGCAGCTTATTCATAAATGAAAAGTGGAATTGATATAAAATTTCCATTAAAACTGACTATGTTTCCTTAAATTTTGCACGTAGGGTTTATTGTATGAGATAAATAAAACTATATTTATCGTGCTCTAAAAAATATCCAGGGTCGTGTGTTGTCACATAGGATAATTTAAATTGCATAATTAAGAATGTCGGCACATAGGATTTATTGGATCGGTATATTTAGGAAACAGAATAAAATCGTGAGTGTAGACTGTAGGCACATACGGGCGAAACTACAAAAACAACGAACTGAGATAAATGGCAAAACAGTTTTTAATGTTGAAATTTGTTTTAATGAGCAATATCTGGTAGACCGCACTTCGTAGAAGTTTCATATTTTGATATCTTATAGAACTGTATTTGAGCATGACAATGTCATATTTGACTCAAAACAGCCTTTTCTGTAGTTTCGCCCGTATATCCCTACACCCACGAAATATTGTGTTCCAATGTGACTCCAATAGTGTAAATTATTTATTTTGGCTTAAAACCTTGGCAACCTTTCCTAGGTCTGGGGCCAAATTATCATTTTGTCTCCGAGTGAAGGGCCGGACCAAATTATTAAACATAATAAAGTAATATATAATTTAATAAAACACAATGTTACTACTTATATATTTTTTTATTTACCTCCATAATAATTATATGTGATGTTTGTGTGAGCTGATAGACTAGGAAAATGGTTTAAAAAATATTGTAATCCCTCCCTGGAACTATTAATTTCTTTCTCTTTTACTTTGCTGAGATGAATCAGGGCCTGATAAAATAGCTCGGAGGGCCGGATCCGGCCCGCGGGCCGGTGTTTGCCCATGTATGGCTTAAAACGTCACGTAGTGAAGATAGGAGATAGTGTACGGGAAACGACTGTATATTAAAACCCTCAATTGTCACCTTTTTAAAAGGCATTATATCATTCATCTCAATGAAAATATTGAGGGCATATCATTCACGAATGGGGGGCATCAGCTAAATAAACAAGGGGATAAGAAGACGCGTTAAAAATTTTGCATGCTTTTGTATAATTAGTGGCCCCTTTAATAAATTGATTAATTGCTGTAGTAATCATTATCACTCGGTTCATTTGTCTATCATTATTGTGTGAGATAATTATGAGCTTCAAATAGAGTGCATACAAATGGTCATAGACTTTGATTTGAAAAGCTTTGTTAATATTCCAGTAAATTAGTATCACAACTGCATTTAAATGTCTTTGTTAACACATTACGCAGATTTTAACACAATTAATCTTCCAAAGCTCGCCATTTGTATACCCCTTTAAATTATGGTAATCCTTCAGATGAGGGGTTTAATCATTTTTTTTTTCATTTGATACATAATTCAAGATGGCTGCCGACAGTGTTCTCTATTAATTATTTGATAATGTATGGAAAAAACTTTAAAAGCCTGCATGTTATTGGTAAATCTTTAAAACTAGATAAATTAGAAATCCTTGAAATAAACCGTAATAAACTTATTCAAAATTCTAACCTTTTAAATGATCAATTAGTCTTCGTTTCTTCGCTATTGCTATACCCAATTCATTAAACCTAAGCTTATTGTATTTCTTCCAACTTTTATCTCTGATAATTTTTATTTTCCTTTGTTTGATTTTAATTTGTAAGAATTGATATGGCTTTTATTCTGTTACAACTGACTCATTTGAACTCATTACCGGGATTTCCATCTAATCATGTTTGACAGACATGTAGATTTATTTATTTTTATGAAATGCACTTAATTTTGGGCTTTTACTTTGTTAATGTTAATTCATACTTAATTTTATTCATTACTTAGTTTTGCATTGCTAAGAGGTCTTGAACATTTTATTTTTAGTCTATTTTTCTTGTAATTTGCTTTAATTTATTTACTTAGTTGATTTACCAATTGTTTGTCATACCTTGTTTTCATACTTAACTTTTGCATAAATACCACTGTTTTATTGTATTCCTTATCAGTTGATAATGCTCACCATGAGCGAAACTGGTCCTGATGAAATAAATCTCATGTGGAAAAAGTACTAAAAATGTTTTATTATTTTTATTATGTATGGAATAATCAAATTATATATTGTCTTCGAACAGAATCGACAGTCAGATTGAAAAAATGAAACTGCCCGTCCTGGAACTTAACAATAATACAGGGGTCACCAACACTGTGCCCGCGGGTGACATGGCGCCCGCCGACCGATTTATGTGCGCCCACCAACATAAGCAGGAAACATTTTTTTTAAGATTTGTTTTAAAAAAATTACATTTTTGCAAAATTAGTTTAGTGGATCATCGAAAGGTGCAGTCTTTTGTGCATTTCCAAAATATGAAGGAAATGGTAGGTAGCAGTGAATTATGCGTGGAATTATTTGTCACACACATTCAAGTGCAGTTTAAATATAATAATTAAACAGTTTGAAGAGAGATTTCTGCAGTTTACGACTATCGAGCATTGGTCTACTATATTGTCAATCCTTTACTTGCGACAAAATCTCAATCACAATATCTTCATGGTTTTGTGTTCAAGAAAACAACAGCATTTGACACTAATAATCTTTTTAACGAGTTTTCACTTTATTCGAAAAAGAGAGGTTGAGCAACTGAGTAACAAGCAGTGCTCGTAGAAAAGAACATATGTTAAGATATTCGCTGCAAAGAGCTCCACATGCTCTACGTTGGTCGCAGAAATAGTATATAAAGGGTCTTTTTATAAGGACGCTTAGTTTTGAAATGTAAATAAAACAAGTTGTTTGTGAGATTTCGACTAAATTTTAATTTCATTTGTAAGTATATTTTACGGCATTAAATATGGAATATAGCATCAAATGTCTGCCAATATCCATTCATTATAAAATGGGCAATGTCGCTAAAGTTGACTTTTTTGACAAATTTGGGTAAACTTCCAACTGTTCCAGAACCCAATCAGGCGTTGTCTGTGGTCGTTTACCTGAAGTTCCTCGGTTAGTTGGATTTTATACGGGTGCAGACATAAGGCCCGATTCAAAATTCGCCAAGTTGAAGTCGCAGAAAAGCCAAGTTCTTGTGAACAACGACAAATAAGCTGCCTTGGGTTTTCCTGTACACTTTCACACACAGCAGCAATGTTTTCACCAGATATTGTATTTTGATGACGTACAGGTAGGTGTTGGCTGATTATTTACAAAAAACTGGTTGACTCAAATTTGGCCACTAAACAATGAATAATCTACTCAGCAGAACAAAGTAACATATTTTGAACGTCCCTATTGAAATACCCTTTATATTATAATATCCTTAGAAAAATGTGGGCCCCACATTTCTTTTAAATGCGCTCTCGGGTCCAATTAGGCTGGGAAGCACTGGTCTTATACGTACCTTTTATACCAGGGGTGGCCAAAGCGTCGATCGCGTAGCTATTCCAAGTCGCCCGCCTCTCTGGTGTACTGATGTACACATCTCTGATTCTTCTTTTATTTCAATGACAATAAATTCAATTTACTTTGTGAGTCGATCGCCGACAAAAATTTCAAAAAACACCCCTGCTTGGCCACCCCTGTTTTACACTATACAAATTCGTGACAAATAGGATTAGCACTGGGACTTCGACTCTTTGGCATTAGAAAAACGAATCTCGCTTTTTGTTTAAAATTTTGAACCAACGACTCTAACAAATGAAACCATTTTCCATTTTTAAATCACTCACAGTTTTCCTTTTCCTTTTGTGGGGATGAGTAAGCTCAAACATCGCCGTTATTATGCAAATAAAAATAATGTATTCTAGTTCCGAGCAGTCATAGAGCGTCGTCAGGTTTACTCCGAATCCTCGCCGTGAGTGAGTCGAGAGCCGCAGCTGAAAATAGTCTCCAGGAATAGAAATGACACAAAGGATTGCGGAATTTGTGGGCGGAGAGGATCAGGCCTAGGGCGTCAAAATAAGCTGGCGCTCTGCTTTAGTAAATGTCTGCGAAGAAAATTTTACATCAGTGGCGGAGAGACTGTGGGGGATTTTTTTATCCACAAATATTGAACTACTGATAAAGAAAATATCGCTTTTATTTTGGCAAAACTGATATCAATAAATAAACCACATTGTATATTACTACGGTGACTGCTAGAGTGAGTAGGACGGCTATAGTTATTGGCAGTGATGTAGTGGTAAATAAATAGGCACCAGGCGGTCACCGATTTCTTCCCTATATCTTCAATCAATTTTGAAAAAAAGTTTTTTGATTGTATGAACAGTATTTAAAAAAAATGTATCTACTTGAAAAGTAAGTTACAAGTTAAAATGGTGGCAGGGCAACGCCCTGGCTCATTTCCAAGTGCTAGATCGCTGACCTGGCCCCACTACACCAGTGGTTATTGAAAACTTGAACTTAAACCATCCAACATAAAGAATTGTTTAGAATACACGTTGGTATTGAACACTAGATACATTTGTCTCCTTCTTATCACCGGGAATTCTAAGCAATATTTTATTTAGGATGGTGAGAGTGAAAAGACTTTAATCTATTATACATACTTGGAATTTGATCTAAAATGAATCAAGGGTATCCCATTCCCCAAATGATATTGCAAATTTATCGAACGCCTCAAAGTTCGCCATGGTCGAGATCAAATCAGCTTGGCTTAGAAGTAACATTAACCCTAGTATAAACATACGTTATAGTAAGCCACTGAAGTAAAATCTTTAAATATCGTCAATGTAAATTTATCGGCAGTTTGTTTCTACTATTCGGGAACTATTCGGATTATGCAGTATAGCAGAATCTTGACTCATTTCCATTCAAAATACGACATTAAATCACGATTCACGACCGAGTAATGCATTGTATTTGACACCTGCTAAATACATAAGAAATTGCGGTTTTTTTCTATTAATGTTATATGGGAGGGTATTATGGAGCTCTTTGACTTCCGGCCTGTCATCTTGTGAAGAATTTCGCATTGGATGTTCAGCACAAAGACCCTACGTGAAAACTGAAATGTTTATAATATTTTAACTACTTATACGTCTTCAGCAAATGCAAATTAAAAATGAGTGTTGAGTTAAGGTGCAGCCGTGACATATGACAATGTCAGATGGTAAGAACAATACCAGTGATGCAAAACCCTTTTTGGAGAAGGATCAGATAATCAATTTTCAGATTGTTCGACGGCCGCATGGGTAAAAGTGATTAAATTGTCGATATTTTTAGTGAAGAGAAAATTTTAAAATTTTATATTGTTCTTTCATCGTCCATAAAAAGCTTTGAAGAAAAAAAGCCAATGAATTTTTATCATATATGAGCGCATGAAATTATATTGCAGGTCGCAGGTTTTTCCTTTATTATATAGTACTAGTATTGCTACCCGGCGTCGCTTGGACTAAGCGACCAATAATTATTTAATGTTATATCATTCGACATAATTATATCACAAAATCTAACATCCAAAATATAGTTAAAATGAAATCACAAACTTTATTTAATTTGATGACAGTCCCATTCTCGCCCATTAAAATGTCCAAATTCAAGGAAAAAATCTAATTTGCTGTCAAAGAAATGTCAAATAATACCTTCACGTAAATAATAAACATTATTATATTTATAAAAGCCGGGAAAAAGTTAGTAGAAGACTAATTTATTACATTTTGACTAAATGTCTTCGCCGATAAAAATTCAAACATATTTTCTTTCATATTCGTTTTTTCTCTTATATCTGTAAAGCATATTTTTTCCATCAAATGTTTTTATCTTTTTTTACATTGCAAAGGCAATAAACTTATAATAAGGTGAGAAAAATAACAATGTAGTTCTGACAAGGGCGTAAGCCGAAATAGCTATCAACAAATATATAAAATATATTCTGTAGAATTAAAAAACATGTTATTTTTCTCACCTTATTATAATGGAGTTCTACCAAGGAAATGCCAACTCAATCAATAATAAACTTATAATTTGTGATTTTTGTAATGTACATATATAACACGGTGGTCACGGTGAATAAATGAATAGATTAAAAGATTGACATATCTTATTCGCACCAAGGATATCATTATGGTTTCCTTGTGATCTATTATTGAGGATATTGTCTCTCAAGCGTCGGTGCGAAGAAAAACACGTCGACATGTCAATGCGTCTAGGGGAAACGAAGAAGAAGAAATGCGACGCGGAAAGAAAACAGATCTTCGACGCTGATGATTAAGTGGCTCGTTGACTGAGTAGCAGTGAATTATTTGCTTTGGGAAATAATAGCGGGGCGACGGTGACAGCGGGACTCGGTAAGTGACAACGGTATGCATTGGCAGTTGAGGGGTTAAGAAACTGAAGGGGATCTGTTTTCGTGAGACGTTTTTCTTGCAGATGATTGATTTGAAGGTGATGATGTATATTTATGGAATTAAAACTAGATGAGAGATTATTTCGTACACTAATATGCTTAAAATTGTCGGTCTCTGTGATATGGTGGCAGGGTGTGGGTTCAAGTCCCGACAAGGGAACTTTTACAATAAAAAAAAATCTTGGATGTGGTATGTCATTTTACGTTGACTTGTTCTCGATATATGATCGCATAAGCATTGGAATAATAGCTGTAGTGCCAAATATTTTTTTCTTCTTTTAATTCACAATAATTTGAAAATACTATTGATTTTTCTCACAAAGCTAACGTTAGAGGTCTGCACGGGCCGAAATTTAAAAATTTCACCCGGCCCGAACCAGAATACCACCGACCTGGCCCGGCACGGGCCCGAGACTCATTTCCAAAAATCTTATCTGAACTCGACCCGAGCCCGACATTTTGCAACCAAGCCCGAAAAAAATCCGATTTTTTTTTTCTAATAAAAATTAAAAAAATGACTTACCAATTATCGTGCAGTTGCACACAGTGCAGTTGTGCGAAATACATTTCTTCCCAATGAGAATTAGTTTTTGTTTGTTTTACAGGAATGACAATACAAATGAGAAGTACCTGATTTTGAAATAGAAAAGCTGAAAATGCATTTAAATTTCATACACTCAACGTATCCAACTTTTTTGTTTGTAGCCACCTCTATGATTTCACTAAATGATTTCCACACTTTACTTTTCCCATAGTTTTTTACTGAAGAAATATATTCTACACTCTTCAGTTTTGTGTTAATATTTTCGAAGCCCATTTCTTGACGGTAAATTTAAAAAACAATCAACCTAACAAATCGAATTGCGACCGACTGAAATAACCATATAAGAAATACTGAAGTCAGGATTATATTATGAAATTCATTATGCGTATTGTACAAACTCCTATGAAGCAGACATCATTAAAAAATACTAAAATAATGGCGTCAGTCATAAGTCATTAAATTCAAAACAATGGATCTTGTTGTTTCGAATGGGTCGAAAAGATGACTAATACGAGTACGTGAAGTTTATTATAGTATTAAATTTAGATTTAAGATAATGGTGAGCTCATTCGAAAATAGCCCGATTTTTGTTGCATGCTTGCGTCCGAGCCCAGCCCGGGCCCGAATCCAAGCCATCGTTACCCGCCCGACCCGGCCTGCTGGCTGGGTTGGGCTGGCTGGGCCGGGTAAGGCCCGTGAGCCAAACCCAAGCCCGTGCAGACCTCTAGCTTACGTGATATAAATTTCATATTTAAAAATATTTGGCGCGTTGACTGTAAAGCCAAATATTGTCAAATGTCGATAAGCGGATCAAATTTGATGTTGGAATCCCATCAATAAAATCCAGTCGAAATATCGTTGACCAATTTATCTCAACATATGTTTTTTCTACGAGAACTGCTTGTTCAAATTACTCAACTTCTCTTTGTCAGGATTGAAAGAATGCAAGGGCTTGGCCAAGATTTTAAGCTCCACAAACACCAATGCCTTCGAACAGGATCGATACATTGACTGAAAAAATATGCTCGTGTAGGGCCTCGAACCTGTTACGGAAGCCAACGACGTTGAAAACAGCACCACGTACCTAGCAATCTTACACATATAGTTTGTACATTTTTTTTCAATTCTGTTACTTTTTATTATTGAAAATTAAAAAAAAAAATGGCATTACAGCTAATGCCAATGAGCCAAATTTGTTTAACTGTGAAAGTCATATGAGATAAATACGATGATAGATAATGAATCAGTCCAAGATCTCTTTTTCAATTGAAATCTGACCTTGCCTGGACTTGAACCCAGGCCCGCCTGATCGCTAGGGCACTTGACCACAGGACTATATCAAACATACAGACAAGTCTCTCATCCGGTTTTTATTCCATAATAAACATCATCACCTACAATCAATCATCCCAAATCATCAAAAGTTGATTTTGTCGGAACTCACTCGGTTGACATCTTTAAAATTTCTAATGTGATTTTATAAATATTTATCTTTATTATGTATGTATATGTAAAAAAAAACTTCAAATGCATGGCGTATTGGCGTAAGCTGTAATGCCATGATTTGTATTTTTTTTATGAATAAATAAATAAATAAATCCCCAAAGAAAATGTCTCACGAAAAAATATCCCCTATAACAATCTATCTCAACCTTTTTACATTCATGAACCACCAATAATACAAAAGTGTTTTGCGGACATTCAACATTAGACACAAAATAATAAATATTTATATAATTGATTTGTTGTACAAAAAAATAATTTCGCAACACCGTATGCTCATATAAAAATATTAAACAGACAGTAACAAAAAATATAATTTTAAAAATCCATAAAATTCGATAGATTATCGAAATAATACTCAACTAAAAATATGCGCGGACCACCGGTTGAGAAACTGTGCCCTATATAACTATAAAATATAGAAAGCTTATGTTCCTGCATTTATTTAAATCTAAGGACTGCATTATAGTCGTGCTTACATATTTGTCAGGTCCGTGGCGCAGTGTCAACATTGTTGGCTTGCGTGCCGGACCACACGGGTTCGATTCCCGGTACAAGCGGATTTTTCAGTCGATAAATCTGTTCAAAGGCGTGGGTGTTTGTGTTGTTGAAAATCGCTTCCCACCTTTCCGATCCCAAAGAGCGACGCATAGTGACAGCCAGTGACGGCTGGTGACGGGGTGCTGGGGGGTGCAAAAGGAAGATTCAACTATTTTTCCGTACCACGGAAGAGAAACAGTTGGTATTGCGAACATCTGAATTGAAAGTCCATGCTATAGAAGTGTTTTAAAATCCAATGAATAGGAAAGAACTCTTGCAAAAATGGTTGAATCTTCCGTTGCACCCCCCCCAACACCCCGTCACCAGCCGTCACTGGTGACAGCGATTAGCTCTTTGAAAAAGAAAGGTTGAGGAACTGAGTAACAAGCAGTTCTCCATGTGCTTCGCAAGGAATCCATGTGTTTCAAGTTGGGAGCGGACATGGTTAAAAAAAATACATATCTCTTTATCCAGTCAAGAGTAGGAAGTATTTTCTCACCAAATTTAGCATGTCATGCAAAAATGCACATGAGTAAACTTTGATGCCGTGAAAAAAACGTGTACAAGGAATTTAACATTTTTTCAAATCCCCAAAGTGCGTGCAAGTATGCATGGAAGATATTTTATTATTATTAGATGGGTAGGTAGAGATGTTTTAGGGCAGACAGGTCCTCGTCCTACAAGCGGGCATTCCTTAATGTCAGGCGGGAGACGATGGCAGTGTCAGGTTTCATCTCCGCAATGTACCATCCTCAACAGAGATTTTAAACCAAATATGGTTTAACCTTTTGCACTCTGACCAAATTTTCTCATGACTGGTAAGCGACTGTGATTTTAAAAAATGATCAATTTAAAAATATATATTCTTGGTTACGTGAGTCACCTATTTTTCAGAGAAGATATATAAACGAACTGTAGATTTAAATCATAAAATGTTGGTTTATCCAGCATGTTGCAGTGTTTCACTGTATTTATCAAAAAATCCTGGCCCGCGAAGCTGTCTATCAGAATCTTTCCGGCCAGACTCTGTGGCCTGCAGAGTTGTAAGAGTTAAAGCTGTTTTTAATTGTTTGCAGTAAGATCTTTTACCGATTAGTTTAGTTATTTATTTAAAAAAAAATAATTTGTAGCAATAAGCCACTTGACATTGAATTTACGGAAGGACTATTCAAACAAATATACGCTTTTGAAAACAATAAGTGAGTCACTCTAATCATTGAAATAATAACAGTTTTCTGAAGTTCAAATATTATTAGTAAAATTTTATCTTTAAGTGCCTACCCTTTAAAAAAAATCGTTATCAGATTCAAATTTGAATTGTTTTAATTTTATACTTTTCCATGAGTTCTGTCGCTAACGACCCGGGCTTCGCCTTTACGGTTCACGGTCAGTTCAAGCACATCCATTCACTTGAAATGCCTGAAGATGCTGAAAGGCAAAACCCGGGTCGTTAGCGACAGAACTCGTGGAAAAGTACAAAATTCAAACAATTCAAATTCGATATTGAAATTCCCATCAAGCACCCTCTGTCGAAATCCTTTGTTATCAGGTTTTTCACAAACGAATCCGATATATACTATATCCGCTACCAATGTGGATTATATTTACAACGATTGGAGTTTATCTCAACAGAAAAAAATTACTCCTTCTTTTTATGCAACGAATACGAATAGAAAATATAAGTCTCACACAGGACTAGTGGTTAGTTAATCGCTCTCGCTACTTGGAAGGGGATTTTCCGCACACCAAAAACATCCGCGTTAATTCTTGCCGGTGGAAATAACAAAAAAACTAGTTTTTTATTAATAAAAGCACCTACATTTTATATGAAACTAACGTTCTCTGCTATAACTCTCAATGTGTTTTTCTTGATAGAGTAAAACCACATTATTTTTGTACTAATTCCCCAAACTTCTACAGACCAACAAAAAATGTTTTCCCTAAACAATCTAGCGATTAAATTAAGAATTTAGACTAAGGGTGCTCGATGGAATTTCAATATCAAATTTGAATTGTTTGAATTTTGCTTCCATGTTTCCATGAGTGCACTTAAAATGCCTGAAGATGCCGAAAGCCGAATCCCGGGTCATGAGCGACAAAACTCATGGCTCACTCAAATTTAGCGATATATTAGGAGAAGCGCGTTTCTTACCAAGATACGTTAGGTAATTGTGGAAGAATAAAGAAATAAAAGAATTGGTTCCATGACAAAACAGAACACGACAAAACAGAACATGGCAAAACAGAATATGACAAAACAGAACATGACTTTTCAGAATATGATAAAACAGAACAAAACTTTTCAGATCATGACAAAAAACCTAACCTAACCTAACCTGTTTTATCATATTCTGAAAAGTCATGTACTGTTTTGTCATGTACTGAAAAGTCACGTTCTGTTTTGTCTGGTTACCAAAATAATTTACATATCACTTACATATTTTCTATCACCCCCTCCTTGCTTCCCTTAAAAAGGAAAAAAACCGAAATCCATTTTGTATTTTCCTAATTTAAAATGTTAGAATCAATCTTGGTTCATTACTTAGCAAACTATGCGATAGTAAGTCTGAAGATGCCTCTGAAAGAAGCGAAACACGTGTCACAGTTAGTAGCACAATACGTGGAATAATCAAAGTTATTTTTAATTTTATATTAAAATGAACTTCCACAAAGTTACCGCCGAAACCATCGAAAGTATTAAAAGAATTTACTTTTAAATATTAATCACTTGTTTTAACGCTGCCAGTGAATGTGTTTCTTATTATAGCTCGTCTTAAAAAAATGTGAAAAAAAAGTTTACTTCAAGTGGGTCTTCTGGGCAAGTTGAAAGCTCATACTTTTAAGGGTTCCGTGAATGCAAAAAAAAAGATATTTAAAGCGGGAACCTCTCAGCGCACTTCCGGCTCAGATCGAACCAAAAATCTGCGAACCATAAACAAACATTTAAATATTTTAGTCAAAGCAAACTTGCCGAAGTCTTGAGTTATATTATCCATAACACACATGAAAATACCATCGGTGGGGTATTAACAAACGTAATTAAAAATATTACTGTTATTTCAAAAGTGGTGTTTATTTTTTAATGATTTCAATATGTATTGCCGACTAACGTCAAAATATAACAAAATAAGTAGTACCGTAACAGAACAAAGAACTCCTCAATATATGTACATATATATTTTTTCCTTCCAGTATCTACTGAATATATTTGACGAATTGATTGAAATCACAGGGTAAATCAAACAAAAAATATACTATATTATGAAATGTTACAAACGATTATTCGAGGAACGATAGATAAATGTTTCACCAAAATTGCGAAAATCCAGCTTCTACATATTGAAACATTTATAATAAACTAGCCGGTACCCGGCAAACGTTGCAATGCCACTCAAACATGAAATTGTTTGTGTTTTAATTGTGTTTATTAAGTCCTTTTGGATACACAATATTTTTTCTTTTTCCGTCTGGTGCGTATGCGAATAAATCAGAATGAACGGTGTAGGAACGCAACCAGCCATACAAACAATCATGCATTTGTATGTGTATAGCTAGATAGATGATTAAGAAATCTTCGTTGGCGTCCACACAAATCACCAAAGTTTTATCGCAATCGGATAAGCGGTATAGGATCGCATGCGGGAGAAAAAAACATTCATTTAAATATATATATATACATAGGCATTTAAACAAGTTTTGTGAGCCTCCACACAACAAATCACCAAAGCTTTCGCAATCCGATGAACGATTTGGGAACCCAAGAACCTTCCCTGCAATCGGATGAACCTAATGGCAGCGCATATAGTACGAACAAACAAACAAATATTGATTTTTATATACAATATATATTATATGATTATATGCTTATCTTGGATAGTACTTTTTAACAACACTTTCAAAATACAGAACAAAGATTTGAGAAAAATCCTTCCTGCTTTTTTGTTTCGATTACCGGTTCTGTTAAGAACAAAAAAGAAATACCATAACATAAAAACAGCCCGCGAGAAGAAAGACCGGTTTCAAATTAGGCGGTTGCTCATTTGAAACTTCCTGAACTATTATTATCAAATGTTTAACCTACGATAAAAACGCTGCCAAGTGAACAAGAAACACTCTTAATTCCTATGTGTTTATGGCCGGCATATTATAGTGTGTTTTTATTACATTATATAATATCTTTGACAACATGATAAAGTGTAATGGGTTTCGTATTGTAGCGTTTGTATATTATGACCAAAATTTAACGACATCTTGTGACAGATGATAATTCAAAATGGCCGAAAAAAAACATCGATGAGTGTCACAATTTTTTTTAATTATTACAGTATTAAAAGGCAAGCTAATTCACGAGCAATATTCGATAAAAGTGTGCTAAATTTAACACTTTAAATATTGTTAGTACATATTCCTCATTAAATGTATTAGAATTTTTAGTCCGGTCCGTGGCGCAGTGGCAACGGCTTTGACTTGCGACCCGGACCGCCCGGGTTCCATCCCCAGTACGGGCGGATTTTTTTCAGTCGATAAATCTGTTCAAAGGCATGGGTGTTTGTGTTGTTGAAAATCCCTTCCCACCTTTCCGATCTCAAAGAGCGACGCATAGGGACAGCGATTAGCTAATCACTAGTCCTCGTATCCTTTCCATCCCATACTCTCTTCCAAATAGAGAGGTTGAGCAACTGAGTAACAATCAGTTCTCGTAGAAAAACTTATGTTAAGATAAACTCCGTGAGGAGTACATATGCTCCAAGTGGGGAGCGGACATGGTAAAAAAAAAATTTATTAGATCAGGACCAGTTACGTTCATAGCGAGCATAATCAACTGATAAGAAATACAAAGATACAGCGATATTTATTCAAAAGTAAAACAAGACCTACAATCAGGGCGCTGTGGAGTCGTCGACAAAAAACGTTTTTTTCCTACCTTTCCTATTTATGTTTATTCAATTAAATATCAAACAAACAATCCGGCCAAAAGCCAAATTTAAACTTCTCAAAATTTCCGACTCCGCGTACGACTCCGGAAAAAAAACCGCCACTCCACAACTCCTGTGATGACTCCACAGACCTGCTTACAAGGTATGACAAATTGGTATTACAACTGAGCAAATATATCAAGTAAAATAAAAACAAAATAGACTATGGTTAACATTTTGAAGACCTCTTAGCAATAGAAGCTACGACACAACAAAAATCAAACTAATTAAAAATGTTTTTTTATTATAATGCCATTCCACCTAGTATTGACAGTGAACCAAATAAAAGTAACACTTGATACTAAACAAGAGGAATCTTCATTTTTATTATTTTTTTCCATATGCGCTACCTATTATACTAGTATATGGCCGCTACACGGTGCCTTCACGGTTCACCCGCCAACCTCCTCGCTTCCTCCCTAGTCATTCCAGCGTCCCGTAGTTCTGCTAGGAGTACATCCTATGGATGGTCATCAGCGGTCTTCCGGGACGACATAATCTACCAGGTTGATAGAAGATACAGACAGGATTCAGGTTCCCCTGGGGCATCCACAGTACATGCACTTTTTTATTTGACCTACCAATTGGTTTCAGTTGGACATCCCTGATCTTAATCCTAGTACATATATTTTGTAGATCTATTATAAATACAGTGGAACCCCGATCTTACGTTCTCGCATTATACGTTTTCCCGCGTGGTGCGCTAATTTTCTATAGTCCCGGCATTTAGATCCTATGTACATAAAACTTTCCCGCATTCATCGTTTCCCGCATTAGTCGTTTGTTTTATACGGTCCCTTGAAAAATGTAGAATCGGGGTTTCACTGTACTTAATATTAATGGATATTTTAACCATACAGTGAACCCCGATTCTACGTATCTCAAGTGACCGTAAAAAACAAACGATTAATGCGGGAATGTTTTAAATATGAACTAAAAAATAACTTTTTATTTATTACTATTTCTAATTATACCTATGACATACATTTTTTTTAAAAGTCCTTAACACTACGTTGCTTCTTTGCAGTTTGGCACTTCAATTTAAGCAAATGTTCCCCTCATATTCTTAATTTGTTTTGGCATGTATTTAATGGGTCAGTAACTAATTCAAGTTTTGATCAGTTAAATAAATAAATGGTCAGTTAAAAAATAAAATGGTCAGTTAAGATAATAAACGGTCAGTTGTCATTGTATCAGTGTGAATGTGGTCAGTTATTAAATAAAACGGTCAGTATTTAATTTAAATGGTCAGGTCAAATTATCAATTTAAAAAAAAAATGATAATTTTTATTTTTAAACATTTTTTTGGCAAATTTATGACATCTGCTATGAAAAATAAGCACATGAAATGAAATTATTTCTTAAGTTCAGGTATTTGAAAGCAGATATTGTTATTTTAATAAGTGTAAACTGACCATTTATTATTTTAACTGACCATTTATTATTTTTAACTGACCGTTTTAAATATTTATTACTGACCATTTTAAGTATTTATAACTGACCATTTATCGAATTAGAAACTGACCAAATAATTAGTAGTCATTTGTTTTAACCGATTGATCTATTTCTATATCCTTGAGGTAGAAAAATATTTAGATTTTTTCTAAGGCCAACAACGCTGCTGTAAATGTCATTCCATGGTTCATAATTGCGTCTTTCGCCATCTTCTTCTACAGAAGACACAGATTCTCAATAATTACCGGTAACATTATGACAATGAATCGTACAAAATTGCACACTTGCAGTCTCAGTTTTTTTCTACGAATCGATTGCATTGGTTCGAATGTGCTTCTAAGAAATATTCAACAAAAACGGTTAATCGGATAATATTTGTGACGGGACCATTATTTTTAGATGATAAATCGGGGAACGTTTAATGCGAGATTTTTTAACATTGTTCTTATGGGTGTTTCGCTGAGACTATAGAAAATGAACGAACCACGTGGGAAAACGGTTTATGCTGGAACGTAAAATCGGGATTCCGCTGTATTATAATGGATTTCAAGCAGGGCTGTGGAGTCGGTAAAAAAAAGTCCGACTCCGACTCCAGGATTTACCAAAACCACGACTCCGACTCCGACTCCGACTAAAAAAAACTTAATATCGTCACTTTTTTCCCCTAATTTTCCTATTTATGTGTATTAAATTAAATATCAACCCTATCAATGCAGCCAAATTTGACATATTAAATGCAAAAATAAAAAGTTCAAACTTTTCAAAATTTCCGACTCCCGCCAAAAAGCTCCGACTTCACGACTCCGACTCCGACTCCACAGCCCTGGTTTCAAGTCCAAACCAATCCTGCCAATCAAACGTAAATCGTATTCTGGTTTAGGTTTGTAAAAAAAATAGCAAAAAAAATCTAGAAATAATAGACTGCGTCCGATAGAAAGTTTGTTCACAGAAAACAGACGATAAAATACTTTTTTACAAGTTTGTTTATTTTGTCATATTTGATTTGATTTTTCTTTTGTATACTTAGCATAACTCGTATGACACCGCATCTTTGACTTAAATAAAAAGATAAAAACAGTTGAGATTATCGTCGTCGTAAAAATAACATATTTCAAATCCGTTCCGCGCAGCATGGGGTCACACGTGAGACAGCTTTCTTGTTTTAGAGCTTTTAATATTTTGACTGGCGTAGAAAAAAAGATACAACAAAAGCTCTAAAAAGTTTGCCGTTAAATCCACATTTTCATTTTATTTCCCACTGATTCCTCATTAAGTTTTCTGAATAAATTATTTGAGCATACTGCTGCTTCATGGAAAAAGGCAGTAGTGACTATGAGAGACTTTTGAGAAAAATTACATAATGTGTTTTTTGAAGTTTTAGTATTTAGAATTTATAATTTATAAAGAGTGATTGATACGCAAATGATAATATTGCTTTGTAAACAAGCACTAATAATTTGCATTGACTGCCTCTTTGCAAATAAATTTAAAATAGAGTTTCTATTTCTTTACCAAGAAATCCTCATACTTTTAGCAGATGTCATTTTTTAGTTATTATACTGCTATAGCAGTAAGCACCATAATATACTAAGCTTGCAAAGCTAAAGAACAAAAATGTATATAGAGATTCTCAGGATCATTTTTAAAAATATAATATTACTAGTATTCGAACCCGGCTTCGCTCGGACCAGTTTGAAAATAAATAAACATATTTTCTTTCATATTCGTTTTTATGGCAACTTAATGACCAACAATGCAAAAGGGAATTACAGACCCACAGACATACATACGCCGTTTCGGTTTTATATATGTACTACTCGATAGTTGAGTAATTGGAGTCTCTACACACACATTGATAACGAAACAAATTTACCGTCGAAACTTTCGCGAGCGAAATCAATTCGTTTGTTAGTCAAAATGTAATTAATTAGTCTTCTACTGAACTTTTCCCGGCTTTTATTATTATTAATAATGTTTTTTATTTACGTGAAGGTATTATTTGACATTTCTTTGACAGCAAATTAGATTTTTTCCTTGAATTTGGACATTTTAATGGGCGAGAATGGGGCTGTCAATATATGAATATGTGAAATGTCAATGCCAGTCTGAATTTTTCATTTTAATTCCATTTTAATTGACCTAGACTTTTGAATTTTTGAAAAAGTTGTTTCAACTTGGCCCGTCTGAATTTACGCGCCGAGCTGAACATAACCCCAAACTGGTCCGAGCGAAGCCGGGTTCGAATACTAGTAAAACATAAATTACTTAATTCGATTACCCTTAACGAAGCGCTACTGTCTTTCTGACGTCCGCTTTTCTGAAATTAGCTTGTTAAAAAATTATGCTATTTTTAAATACATCACATGTAATGTCGCGTAGGTTTATAGTTTTTTCTAGCATTTTCAACTTGTTTACGAGGGAAACATTTTTTCTAGACTGACATAGTTTTTTTTATTATAGATAGATACAATATGTCACTGGCTAAGTGCTTTTTAACTATTTTATACACCATCATTTGAGACAATTTATCACGTTTTCTCAGCAAATATATTTTGTATATTACACGGATATTGAAAACGCTGTTTATAATAAAGAAGATTTAAATTTACACATATGATAAATTTTAGAAAATTGGTCACTTTAGCAGTGGCGTCGAATATTTTATTCGTATGATCTGATTTAGATTAGACCAGTGATCGCCAAACGGTCGCTCGCGGTGGAATTTTCAGTAACTCGCGTAGGATATTTTACCATATTTATAAATTTACCAATGTCAAATTTTATCAATCGTTTAGGGGCCAAAAAAAACTATCTTAAAAAATTGAAAGCAAATACAGCATTATTAACACTTATAATTTAAATATCTAAAAAAGTGTAGCGAAATGTCTGGATTTTATAATAAATATTATGTTTTTAACACTATGTATGTAATATATAAAGGTGAAATAAAAATTCTGCATTGAACTAAACGCCATTAAAATAAAATTAGGGGTTTTTTGGTAGAAAGCTAACTTGGCTTCCATAGCCCTCATAAGAAGCTCATTAGACAATTTCATTTTCTGAAAGTATCTCACATCTTTATTGAGTTTGGAGACCACTGGATTAGACAATTGAATTGTGTATTTAAATAACCAATAATAAATATTCAACATTACCAATTTAATAATATTTAGTATTAATTATATTAAATAATCATTTTTTAATTTATATCAATAGATAATACATACGGATAGTTAACCTCAATTATATTGATGCTCTTTAAAAAGTATATAAGCACAATTTTTTTCGCTAGTAGGTAGTAAATAATATTAATCACTACGAATAGTAAATAATATTATTCAAAATATTCAATTTCAATCACTACTGAACGAGCGTGCCAACATGCGTGACTAATTTCAACCTGTGAATTTTGTGTGACGGTGATGCGAGCGCATCTTTAAATTTCACTCTCATCATTTTTGCATAACGCGCCTAAAGAACTTCTTATTTGTTTAATGACTTTTAAAGAAGGGCTCGTTTTTGGTGTATTATTATTTGAGGAATATATATACAGTGAAACCCCGATTCTACGTTTTTCAAGGGACCGTATAAAACAAACGTTAAATGCGGGAATGATTTATAAATGAACTAAATGCCGTGACTATAGAAAATGAACGCACCACGCGGAAAAACGTATAGTGCGAGAACGTAAGATCGTGGTTCCACTGTACATAATCTTAAAATTAAAAACTATCCGGATATCCGAATGTATCTGGATAGTTTCAGTTTTACTATTCGTCATTCGAATAATTGATAATAGTTGGAATCCCTACTCAACAGCCCTGGTTTTAAATCACTTTTTTCACCAATATTTATATAATGCTTATTGGATTAGAATTTTTGGAAGAGGGTGAGGAGACGCTCGACCGGTCAAACAACAAAATCGACTACACGAAAGAGTGGCACGGCAGGTACGTGATCAAAGGTGGGCGTCTCTGACTCTGACTGGAGCCCATCTCATGCAAAGTTGTTTGAGGAGCGTTCAAGGACAACAGGAAGTGAGAGGAACTTGCCGAACAACTAAATAAATAACACCAGTTGATAAATAGCTACCGGTAAGTACATGAAATGTAATGCAAAAAATATACCAACATACGTCAGTTGAATAAATACATATTAATAAAGTGTTGCATTTATTTTATTATTTAATTATTCTGTGACGTCTACGATAAGGGAGATGAGTCATCATTTATATAGAAACCAGATATTTATTTAATTGGAAAGTATTTCTGTAGGAAATGCGGTCAGTATTATCATAAAAATCATTTTATGTGGCTATCTATTTTCAAAAATCCACCGAAGTTGGCGTTCCTGTGATTTTTGGCTAGACAGTAAATTAAGGATTTCAACTGAGGGCGCTTGATGGAATTTCAATATAGTAATTGTCAGCAGAAAATATTTGGCGCAAATCGGTGAAAAAAATGTATGTGCAGCTTTTTATTTATCCCCAGTTGAACTAATCGAAAAACTAACTTTACCTTGAAAATAAACAAAAAACTTTTTTACCTTACAACTGCTTCAATGGTAGCACAACGAATACTTTCAATGGGACCGGTGGTAACTTTGTGGATATTCATTTTAATATAAAATTAAAAATAGCTCAATTTTTCTACGACCGTGTGACAAATACATAGTGACTAAAACAACTGTGCTTAAATCTGATAATGTTACTGAAAGAGACGAAACACGTGTTACTTTTTTTTTCATACGATACGTGGAATAAAATAAGTTTTATTGATATCAAAACCTATTGAAACGCTCATAATCAAGATTGATTACAGATGATATCGTCCCTGGAAGTACAAAGAAAAATATCTTCTAATAAGGCTCGAGAGGAAAAACTTTGCAAAAAAAATATTAAGGTCATTTTCATTCAAATTGTTCCGTATTTTTAACGGAATTAATAAAAAATAAAATATCATAATTTAAAATGCAGTGACATCTATCGACATTTTTTCAAAGGTTTTTAATTTTCCTCGTTTTTTGAAAACAGTTTTTTTGTACTATTTTATTGTACTTTTTTTACTCTGATATGACACCTGTGCCATGGCCATCCTTAATTATTTATGCTACAACAAATACAGCGAATTATAAATTGTTGTTATTAATGTGTTTATATTGGTATAAACCATTGTAATAAAATAATCACAATAATTTGGACCATGTTCTTAATACTTTATATGTTCCTAATTTGAATAGTCTTCTGTCACTTATTCCAGTTACGAAATATTTTTATTATTCCGTTTCCGTCACACTTAAAGAATTAGTATTTTTATCTCGCTTGAACGAGTCTCTGATAAAGCCGGAGGCCAATGCTCGATTTCATTACTTCCGCACAATACGACCACAGAAGTGCAAATAGGCGGGAGTTTATCTCAAGAGACAGAAGTCAAGTAAGGTCAATTGGTCGCTCTGCCAACAGAGGGAATCGAGACTCTTGACTGTCGACTGGCAGCCATTTTAAAACACGCACAATGTGTTCTAAATTCGAACTCAATTTGAAAAGACCAGACTTTGTCGTGCAAAGGAATATAAAGCATTCTTATTAATTAAGTAGCGCCACCATTTTGATGACTAATTAACGCTGCGAAGTATGAGTAACATTATAATATATTTTTAAGTTATTTCTTTAACGCCTTGAAGATTGTTATAGCAACTGTTACAACATTAACATAGATAAGTCGGAATAAAATGATGTCTAAAATTACTTTCCTTTCCACCCGATCCTTAAAATGAAGCTTATAATAGAGCTTACAACTAACATCGAAACACAAAACGATGTTGATAACATTGTTATTCCACATACTGTGTAGTAAATAATAAAACATATTGAAAATCATGCTTGGACTTCTGAACTGAAGGTGCTTGATGGAATTTTATTTGAATCGTTATCAAATTTGAATCGTTTGACCTGTCAATAACATTCTTGCACTTGAAATGCCCGAAGTTGACAAAAGGTGAAACCCTGGTCGTTAGCGACAATACTCGTGGAAAAGTAAAAAAATAAACGACTTAAGAAATATGTTTTGACTTACTGCCTTCGTCTGAAATGGTTACCCAGTCCGTGGAACAACAAAGTTATTAATTAAATTTAAAATGATCTTAAACAAAGTTATCACTCAATCTTCCTTTTGAGATAATCTAGATCACGGCTCCATATATTATCCACTATATTGAGAACGGACATGGTCTTAAAAAAGTCTAGATATTTGTCTAAATTATCCGGGAGTTTCATTATCAGGACCATTTCAATTCCCAATACGTTTAGATTATCGATATGTTATTAATGCACATATTTTCATTCTAATGCAACATTCAATTCAATGCGGAAAGTCTGGGACTAACGGTTACACTCGGTCCAAGTGTTACTTATTTAACGCATACCTACTGACGGTGCTGCTTTACGGTTGCGAGCCATGAAACATTCCAAATGCACAGGGTAGCCGTATACTGTGCCTCGAAAACAGATGCCTGCGGCGAATATTAGGAGTGCGGTGGTTTGACTTTGACTTTGTCAGGAACACGGAGGTAAGACAGAGGACAAACCAGTCCCTTCTTACGTCCAAAATAAAAAGGCGATGATGGACCAAGTTAAGGCATGCGCTGCGGATGCCCAAGGGGAGAATATCCCTGAATCCTGCCTGTCTCTTCTATCAACCTGATGGATTCCGTCATCCCGGAAGGCCGCTGATGACTATCCATAGGATGTACTCAGAGGAGCTACGGGACGCCGGGATGACCTAGGAAGAAGCAAGGAGGTTGGTGAGTGATAAAGAATCCTGGAGGGACCTTGTGGTGGCCATATGCTCCGAGTAGAGAGCGGACATGAAAAAAATAATATTTTCAATAATATGTGCACGGTTGTTTAAAACAAGAGACATGGAAACATGATATTATATTCTTAGGTTAGTACCGTGGTTATACAAACTACCATGCATTGGTACAAGATAGATAACAGATGAAGTCTTATTATAATTAAAGAACCTTTTATGGCAAATTAACTCTAACTTCTGTTGAATCGTCTCCCTGATTCATCGTTACCACCGCAACGTTTCAACAACTTTCCTGATATCTAGTGGTACTACTGTATATACAGAAGTTAAACGTCATATTAAATTAGTACACATATACGAAGAGACTGGATAGATGAGTTCAGAGGCGTTCACAATTTTCGAAGATGAAGTGAATTCATAAATAAGTAATTATTTAATTACATTACGTATTGTGTCTTACTAATATTAATACTGCGAATACTGGGAGTACAGTGGTTTGACTTTGTCAGGAATACGGAGGTAAGAGAGCGGACAAACCAGCCCCTTATTACGTCTAAAATTAAAAGGCGACGATGGACCTGGCTTGGACATGTGCTGCGGATGCCCCGGGGGAGCCTGAATCCTGCCTGCCTCTTCTATCAACCTGATGGATCCCGACGCCGCGGAAGGCCTCTGATGATCATCCATAGGATGTACTCAGGGGTGCTAAGGGACGTCGGGATGACCTAGGAAGATGCGAGGAGGTTGGCGGGAGACAGGGAATCTTGGAGGCACCGTGTGGCGGCCATATGCTCCGAATAGGGAGCGGATATGGAAAAAAAAATTGTATCTTATTACATAGAATGGTCGAATTCGTCACTAAAACTCCTGGAATACGATAAAATATGTGTCACATTATTACCATATAAAACAAGGATGGTGGAACAGAGAAGAAGATGTATGGTGTACCCTGTCTACAACGGTATATAAAGACAAGTAAACGCAGGTTTAAACATAGTCCTGACGATGGCGTAAGCCGAAATAGGTAAGAACAAATATATTTTAAAAAATCAGTAGAATTAAAATTCATTGTTATTTTTTTCACCGTACGATAATGGAGTTCTACCAAGGAAATGCCAATTCAATCAATATATCAAGGAATAATTTACTTAATCATGAAAAAGTAAGACATTTGTACTTATTCCATATTAAATTTCAGGACAGGTTTCGGTCTTAGATTGTCATCATTATTTCCATCATTTGATCTTTAAGATCATTATTTCCCAGCAAGAGTTGTGAAAAATAAGCTGAAATTAAATAATTTTAAACATTTTTACTTGCTCATTGTTACAAGTGAATCAATCGAAACATCAAAACAGTGTCAAGAGCAGTTAGAACCTTTTCAAAGTAAGGTATCGAACTTACAACACACTCCAGCTTTTGTACATCCCCCGCAGAAGAACCATTTACACCTTTCAGTAACGCCACTGTCTCTATCTGAATATACGTCGTTGTTATGTTGGTATTATTCTTATTTTACTATGCGTCAAGTGGCTTCAATGCATGAAGGAAGATGTCTGTAAATAAACATTGGATGCTTCTGTATTTATTATACATTGCCCCTAGCGAAGAGCATAACGCACACACTACACGGTACAAGCTATACAATATGTTCTCAAGTTGTGTACTTTTACACGGTTTATGTAGTGTTGTCGAACACCCAGCTTTCATAAGCTTCCGGGATACGAAATCGTTACGAAAATACAATATTATATCAAATTAGAATTTTTTGAATTTTGTACTTTTCCATGAGTTTTGTCGCTAACGACCCGGGTTTCGCCTTTCGGCATCTTCAGGCATTCCAAGTGCAGTGCTTGAACTGACGCGTAGTAAACAGTTTGTATTGTTTATATACAAAAAAATATAAGTAGGTCACTAAGTTAAGGTTATTAAAATGTAAATTAGCGAAATTTGAATGAATACAAGTTTCCATGATTTAAGTGGGTTTGTTATAATTACGGGGATTTTTGAAAATATTAATGACCAGATGATAACATAAGAATATTTAAAATAAATCTAGGGTCCTATCCGTCGTCTCGTTAATGAGTTGATTGATTTTAAGCCTTTATTATATTACATTAATGATAGTAAGTGAATTGATATTTAATAATAGCAAGTGCTTGAATTGTAAATAAATGACAATTATTAATAAATGACAATAAATTAAAATTAACAATTGTTTAGGGTACAACAATGGTGAACTAGGCAAATATAGTTGCTCGTTCAAAATTGGCGCTTAAAAAAGCTGAGCTCGATTTCTCTAACCATTTTCTTGAAAAAATAGTTTAAACTCAGGCCCTTTGTTATGTAACAACAATGCCTGAGTCAAAAACGTATTTTTTCAAGAATTAAATGGTTAGCAGGTTAATCTTTTTTAAGCGAAATTAAAAAGCAACTCCATTTGCCTAGTTCACCATTGTTGTACCCTTTTAAATAATTGTTAATTTTTATTGTATTTTATTAATAATTGTATTCGAGCTCAATTCAAATTTGCAATTATTAAATATCAATTCACTTACTATCATTAATGTAATAAAAAAATTTAAAATCAATCATTCATAATTGACGACGGATAGGAATTCAAGCATTTATTTTTTAAATATTTTTGTTATCATTAATGTATTAATTTTCAAAAATCAATCAGTAATTTAACAAACCCACTTAAATCATGGAAATGTTGTATTCATTCAAATTTCGCAAATTTACATTTTAATAACTTTTAACTTAGTGAAAATTTATATTTTTTGTATATAAACAATACAAACTGTTTATTACGCGTCAGTTTACATCCGTGCACTTGAATGCCTGAAGATGCCGAAAGGCGAAACCCGGGTCGTTAGCGACAAAAACTCATGGAAAAGTACAAAATTCAAAAAATTCTAATTTGATATTGAAATTCCATCAAGCACCCTCAGTCGAAATACTTAATTATAACAATATTGTATGATATGATTTTAAAACAACGAAAGCTATATGTTGTTATGTTAAAACTATCACGGACAAGATAGGTTATGCATCATTTTAAAACTGATATATGTTTAAAATCTTAGTTAATTCACGAATACTTATTCTTCAATCAGCAAGGAAGAGGTTAGTTTATCAATTTGATGTGATCAAGAATTACTTTCGATGGATTCGGCGATAACTTTGATCTTAATTTTAATCAGAGTAGTAATGTAGAAATACTCCACCGAGTAAATAAAAAGGCTTTATAAATGAATAGCTTAGATTTTTTAGATATAAATAAAAGTATTAACAGTGAAGAAGGATTATTAAATAATATCCTTAATAAGACAGGTTGCTCGCCACTGCTATCATTATTTCCACTGTCGGATAAATATAGTATTTTCAAAAATCCCTATAATTATTACAAATCCATTTAAATCATTGAAACTTGTTTACATTAAATTCGCTAATTTACATTTTAAGTAATTTAATTTAGTGATTTACTTCTATTTTTGTATGTAAACGATACAAACTGCTTACCACGCGTCAGTTCAACTACATCCGTGCATTTGAAATGCCTGAAGATGCCGAAAGGCGAAACCCGGGTCGTTAGCGACAAAACTCATGGAAAAGTACAAATTTAAAACCTATTTGATTTATTAAGATCAGGACCGGTTTTTCTCTTTTTGCTTCATTGTAATATGGGCTCAGTTCAGAAATCTACCCAACATTGTGCAAAGCGATTTAATTTGCGCAGTTTACAGATAAAAAATATATTTAGAATTTGCAAATGAAAGAAAGCGTTTCTTTTTATATATAAATGAAAAAAAAAGTGACATTGGTGTGTCACACGTTTCACGAACCATCCCCCAGTGGGCAACCCTAATCACACGAAATAAAGTATCAAATTACCCCGAAATATGCCCCAACAAATAAAAATATTCGGATGGAATATTTGACGGAGGCATCTCGTGGTTTCCCCAAAAATAATAACACCATTCGGAGTAAGTGGCGACTACCTGTTTTTACTCCTCGAACTGTTTACGTTAGGCGTACGAAATCCAGGGATGTCAAACCGAAGATCATAAAAAAAATGCATATAAATGCAAACACGCCAAAGTCTCTTTATTGAACTTTTTATAATATGAATAATCAGCCCATTAGAACAGAGAAAAGTAACTTTTCAGGAGAGCCAAAAAACAGGTTTCACCAGCATTCAATTATACCTATTTTTTGAGTGATATTATTTTTCCTTATCATGAAAAGCGTTTTTATTTGTTTGCTAAATATATAATTATGTCATTTAATATTTAAAAACATGTTTCTCTACTTCTCAGGAGAGCCAAAAAGAGGTTACACCAGCAATCAATTATACCTTTTTTTTCATAATCTTTATAAGGCATATTTATTTATTTTTTGCTCGATATAAAATTGTGATTTATTCTTTTGTTTGTTTTACGATTCAGTGAACTATGAACAAGAAAGTAATTTTAATTGAAATATCTTTGTATCCACTTTTCTTATTTATTTACTCTTTGACATACAACGTAACATATTTTTAAAAAGAATTGTAGTGGATAGATACATATATATATTTTTATTCAATATGAAAACCGTTATTATTTCGATGATTAATATAATAATAATTCTACTAATAATAATTTATTTAATTAAGTATTTCGACTGAGGGTGCTTGATGGAATTTCAATATCAAATTAAAATTTTTTGAATTTTGTACTTTTCCATGAGTTTTGTCGCTAACGACCCGGGTTTCGCCTTTCGGCATCTTCAGGCATTCCAAGTGCACGGATTTACTTGAACTGACGCGTAGTAAACAGTTTGTATCGTTTATATACAAAAATATAAGTAGGTCACTAAGTTAAAAGGTTATTAAAATGTAAATTAGCGAAATTTGAATGAATACAAGTTTCCATGATTTACAAACTGTTTACTACGCGTTTGTTCAAGTACATCCGTGCACTTGGAATGCCTGAAGATGCCGAAAGGCGAAATATTTTCATTAGCGACAAAACAGTACAAAATTCAAAAAAATTTGTTCTCATTTTTTTTTCATAGTTTCGGATCTAACGATCCGGGTTTCGACTCTCGGCATCATCAGGCATTTCAATTACACGGATGTACTTGACATTGTTTCTAAGATGCCGAAAGGTAAAACCCGGGTCCCGTTAGATCCGAAATTCATGGAAAAGTACAAAATTCAAACGATTCAAATTTGTATACATATAAATAAATCGGAAAAGAAGGAAAATAAAGTGATGATTTTTGTTGTAATCGTGGTTTTGATCAATGCTGGAGTCGGAATAGTATTTTTGGTCAATCCTGTCAAAGTTGTCAAAGTTGGGTTTTTTCTAAAGACTCCACAGCGCTGAAATTCAATATTTTGCATTTTTCAGGTAACGTCAAAACAACACCGATATTTAAAAATGTAACCGATGTTGATATTTTCTGAACTCTTCACAGATATCAATAAAAAGCAGAAGCCACAACCGTTCCCAGACAAATTACCCCTTTACTTTGATTTCCAATACCGATTCAACATACCATTAGCATATTATTCGAATAAAATTTTAATAACGTTCCAAATGCATTAGGCCACAAAAAAAAATGAAAAGCAATTTAAGCCACATATGTCAGTATTTCAACCATTTTTTATTTTGATTATAGGGTGAAATATTTTACAGTTAATTAGGGGGTTGTTTGCATCAATCTGTGGAGTTTGTTTTCAGACGGTAAAATACATACTACTTTACATTAGGTGTCTGGAAGCAAAAACCGATATGTACATAGATACTTGTGTCTCGCCATTTAGTTCAGTTATTTCCAAGCCTTGTGGCCCACTTGAAGGCTATGTGTGGCTCTTTCGAGGTTTTCAACTTTGTATACATTTTTTATTTCGTTTTTTCATAATACATACAATGTGCATTATAACTGCATCTGGGACCGCATATTGAGGCGATTCATTTTTCTCAAAGCTAAAAATTGTAAAATTGACGTGTTGAAATAGGTTGAATAATGAAAACTTAACTAGTCTAGATCAAAAACATATCAGTCAGTCGTCAGATCAAGCTTATTCGTGCACTTGAAATGCCTGAAGATGCCAAAAGTCGAACCCCGGCTCGTTAGCGATGAAACTCATGGAAAGTACACAATTCAAACGATTAAAATTTATTATTATTAAAGCTTAAAATAGTTATGTGTGGCCTATGTTTTATTTATTTTGGCCCACCAAGTGATTTCAGTTGGGCGTCCCTGATTTAGTGTATATTTTCTAATTAAAAAAAACATGCATATTGCTATGAACTATTCAAACGCTAGTTGTCGCTTAAAATAATGTTGGACTTATCGGCTTCTGGATGTGATTCCCGTGACACGCAGAATAGATTTTTTTAAGTGGTATGCTTTTGCCAGTTTTTGCAAGTTATATATATAGGGTCTTTTTATAAGGACGCTTAGTTTTGAAATGTAAATAAAACAAGTTGTTTGTGAGATTTCGACTAAATTTTAATTTCATTTGTAAGTATATTTTACGGCATTAAATATGGAATATAGCATCGAATGTCTGCCAATATCCATTCATTATAAAATGGGCCATGTCGCTAAAGTTGACTTTTTTGACAAATTTGGGTAAACTTCCAACTGCTCCAGAACCCAATCAGGCGTTGTCTGTGGTCGTTTACCTGAAGTTCCTCGGTTAGTTGGATTTTATACGGGTGCAGACATAAGGCCCGATTCAAAATTCGCCAAGTTGAAGTCGCAGAAAAGCCAAGTTCTTGTGAACAACGAGAAATAAGCTGCCTTGGGTTTTCCTGTACACTTTCACACACAGCAGCAATGTTTTCACCAGATATTGTATTTTGATGACGTACAGGTAGGTAGGTGTTGGCCGATTATTTACCAAACTGGTTGACTCAAATTTGGCCACTAAACAATGAATAATCTACTCAGCAGGACAAAGTAACATATTTTGAGCGTCCCTATTGAAATACCCTTTATGTATATCAATTATATCATCTAATATTATGTGAAATGACTATGTAAGGTTCATATCATTCAATACAATGTACAGTTAGGTATTTCTGCAATTAAAAGAATTTGAATATTAATTTTAATCATTTTGGAATTGGGTAAGATCCAGGCATTACCGATATTAGGAAACCGGTATTCAAACTGCTTTGTCAATATCAAAATATCGGACTACAATTGAAAAAAAAGAGTTTTTTCAGCATAAAATATTTTTTTCAAACGAACATTTTCGGTTCGTCATTACTGTTCCACTGTAGTACAATAGTTACTTGTCCATCCTCGGTGAGAGACGGTGAACAGAAATTCGTTCCTGATGGTATCGGAAGATAACAGTTTAAGATGTCGATCACCTGGCCAGCTGCTACCGTTTAGACTTTAGACGACTGACCCGAGATCTTCAAAAGACTATTTCTGATAACATACAAATTATTATCAATATATTGATTATTCTGGTTTCAAAATATGATCTTGAATGGAAGCTAAAATGGTTCATCTGTCGCAATCTTGCCAAGTGGTTGTCTTAAGTGTTTCCTTATTCGTTTCGGCATCCGAAAAGTTATAGTGTCCTCGAACGACACGATTTGTTTTATCAAATTTTATTCATGGGAATAGATGACATTATCATAAAAATGTTTTATTATTTTTATTATAATGCCATTCCACCAAGTATTGACAGTGTACACCTTAAAAGTGATAGATGAAATATCATTGCAGTTAAGAGAAGTATAGGTAAACAACGCTTACTCTTAAATAGTCACCAGTAATTATAATCAATATTCATATTCACTGTTAATAAAACATTTTCAGTACTTATTCCACATTCAATTCATTTGATCAGGGCCGTTTTCGCTCATGGCGAGTATTATCAACTGATAATTAATATTGTTGTATTTCTAATGGGTTTCCAATCAAATATTAAAGTAAAAATAATAAAGGCTTGAAATCAATCAACTCATTAACGAGAGGTCGAATAGGACCCTAGATTTATTTTAAATATTCTTATGTTATCATCTGGTCAATAATATTTTCAAAAATCCCCGTAATTATAACAAACCCACTTAAATCATTGAAACTTGTATTCATTTAAATTTCGCTAATTTACATTTTAATAGCCTTTTAACTTAGTGATCTACTTATATTTTTGTATATAAACGATACAAACTGTTTACTACGTGTCAGTTCAAGTACATCCGTGCACTTGGAATGCCTGAAGATGCCGAAAGGCGAAACCCGGGTCGTTAGCGACAATACTCATGGAAAAGTACAAAATTCAAAAAATTCAAATTTGATATTGAAATTCCAAGAGCACCCTCAGTCGAAATACTTAATTATAGAGATAATTTGATGAAAAATCCATTACCATCCAGGATTTTTGGATCAATTTTAGAATTGTATGCATTTGGCACTCATTAAAACATTAGCTATTTTCACGAATGTGTCCTCATTTTAACAATGCTCCCCTTTATAATATGTGAAAACCCTGACATATTTTTAATTTCAATTAGATCGCATTCGAACCAGACCGACACCCTTGTAAAATACTTTTTTTCAATTAATTATTTTCGCTTTTCTATAATGGGTATACAACGGAAATATAATACTCATAAAAAAGATAGTGGCATTCTTTCTATGGATTCGGCGGTAACTTTGTGGAAGTTCATTTTAATATAAAATTTTAAATTACTTTGATTATTCCACGTATGGTGCTACTAACTGTGACACATGTTTCGCCTTTTTCAGCGGCATCTTCAGACTAACTATCGCAAAGTTTGCTTAGGTAATTAAGTTAAGTTAAGATAGTGACGAATTAACAGGGCCCAAATCCCGGGATCAAAATTTTAGCTCGGGATTGGAAACTCTAATCTAGCATGTTTCAGCATTACTTGGTCTCATGACGCTTTAATACGCTAAATGCTCTTATATCTTGTAACCAGGGCTGTGGAGTCGGTAAAAAAAAGGTCGACTCCGACTCCAGTATTTACCAAAACCACAACTCCGACTCCAATATTGACCAAAAACACGACTCCGACTAAAAAAAGTTTAATATCGTCACTTTTTTTCCTAATTTTCCTATTTATGTGTATTTAATTGAATATCAACCCTACTAATCCGGCCAATAGCCAAATTTTACATATTACATGCAAAAATAAAAAGATCAAACTTTAAAAAATTTCCGACTCCGAGTACGACTCCGGCCAAAAACCTCCGACTCCACGGCTCCGACTCCAACTCCGACTCCACAGCTCTGTTTGTAACTCTAGATATTCCCAGTGGTCTTGTAATTATCTTCAAAGTACATACGGAAGAAATAAATAAACAATGAATATTGGACGAGTTTCGATTTACCAATGTGTCCCCATTGACATCTGATACATTATTTTTGAACAATGAAAAGCACTTCTGGTCGCCATTGTAGTTTTAAAGTGTCAATGCCTCTTAATCCGCTTTGCGAAAATGCATGGTCACTTTAATTTCGTTATTTGCAAATTTCAATTGTTATTGACAGCTGCTGTTGATTTTATCTGTTATTTTAACTGAATCTTTACAAAAGAAACCATTTTAGTATTTGGTTTGCGTGTTTTGCTTTCATTTTTTTTTTCGCAGAACCTTCAAAGCTACTTCTTAAATATTGTCAACTTTGTGAGGTAAATATCAATATATTCTTAGTAAGATTATAACGAAAATACATTTTTATCAAAAGAGAACACAGTTAACTAATGAGCTTATCATAAGATAATTTTTTCGACAAGTACTGCTTGACACTCTGTTCTCTGCAAGAACTGTTTGGATTGAAGAATAACTCGACTTTACTAGTCCATGGTAGAGCGGTCAATATCGTTTGCTTCTAAAACCAGAATGGACGTTTTCATAAATAGATATGGATTTCTGTTTGAAGGCGTCTGTGATATTATTAATTAATTAATTTATTTATTGGAAAATAAAAATACCAGGGCTGTGGAGTCGGAGTCGGCGCGACGATTTGGCCGGAGTCGTACTCGGAGTCGGAAACTTTGAAAATTACACATAAATAGGAAAATTAGGGGAAAAAGGTCTTGGTCAATGTTGGAGTCGGAGTCGGATTCGGATTCGTGGTTTTGGTAAATGCTGGAGTCGGAGTCGGACTTTTTTTCACCAACTCCACAGCCCTGAAAAATACAATACATGACATAACAGCAGACGCCAATGCGCCATGCATTTGACGAGTTGAGTAAAAATATTTAAAAATAATTATGAAACAGAACAGAAACATATTAATTACATAAAAAGATGAAAAATAGAAACAAAGCACCAAAACTGCCAAAGATGTCCAACTCAACATGCAGTGCAATCATCAGCCGAACAGCCTTTGCGACTGGCGACTCAAAAGAATATTATCACTACAATGATCCATTATTCTCTCTCACTCTTCCAATCTCAAAAATCGGACCGAGTGAGAGCGATAAGCTTACCACTAGTGTTATCTTTCCAATGTTACTACGCCCACCATGTTTTCTTAAGTAATATAAACCATTTTAAAAGAGTAAAAATGGTTTACAGAATGACGCAAATTTAGTAAACGATTCACTGAAGAATTTAATGGTGCAAATTTTGGAATGGCACCTCATTGTATAACTCCAAGTCACTTAGTTTGGTGACCGCTGTCCGATATTCGTTATTTTAAAAATATATAATTTAAAAATAAGTGTAATATTATTTACTTTTAATAAATGTGTTAACTAACAATTCTTGGTGGACATGCAATAACTGTTTATGTCACGTGTTTGGCCGCTTTGTAGACCACCTTCAGACTAATTCTATCGTGAAACTGTTGTTTGACTATTACGTAGATATTGATTCTAATTCTTAACATTTTTAACAAATGATTCTAAATTTTCTTATAAGACTGTGATGTTTTGACATATTCTCGACAAATCTTTAATCTAATCTTGAAACTAGGCCCATCATCTTAATTTTCAACCCTTCCCATAGTGTTTATGTAACTGACTAATGGAAAAACAAATCCATATGCAATTCATTGGGTGCACACAAGGATTCAACCAAACCAGTTGCATTATATTGGACAGGCTATTAAGTATACAAAAATAAGACATCTCCAGTGTCTCGGTGTAATAAATCCAACAAGTGCTAGGTATCATAAAAAAAACAACGCATTTAAAAAAGTCCTGGACGATCTGGCTGACTGATCGTCGAAACCACATAATACTTCCTCCCCGCCACGGTCAACTGGTCAAGAAACAGGTTGAATAGACCCAACCAACCCATTACTTCTGGTACGATACTCCTGGCTATATCCATTGCGTTCCTAAAAAAATGATTTTAATTCAGTGTTTAATAAATTTACTTTTATCTTGTAACATTCAAATTGAAGTTTATCCAAAACAGGGTGTGTCCCAGAGTCTATAGAACTCTATCGATTGATAAATATCACTGTTTTATTGTATTCCTTATCAGTTGATAATGCTCGCCATGAGCGAAACCGGTCCTGATCAAATAAATCTTAAGTGGAAAAGGTACTTAATATGTATTATTATTTTTATTATGATGCCTTTCCACCAAGTATTGACAGTGAAAAACTTACAAGTGATCTATCAATTGAATTGGCACTTCATTTGTAGAACTCCATTTTGGCTAACCATGCCCCGCTCCCATCTTCGAACATATCGTTGATAGCTAAATATCTATCGACGCACTAATTTAATTATCATTGTTGAGATGTTCACTGTCAATACTGGGTGGAATGGCATTGAATTTTAAAAAAATATGACATTTTTTTACCTATTCCACATAAGATTCATTTGGATCAGAGCCGGCTTCGCATTCATTTTCAGTTGTGCATTGTCAACTGGTTACAGTATTTTTGTATTTCTTATCAGTTAAAAATGCTCGCGATTAACGAAACTAATCGTGGTCTAAATAAATCTAATGTGGAATATGTACAAAATATTTCTCATAATTTTTTATGTTATTTAATTATTTTGTTAATTTTATTCTATGATATAAATAGTTTTAATAAAAGATTAATGTTTTATAAATTCTTACAGCACACGTAGATATCTTATATATAAAACCAAAACGGGGAATGTATATCTGTAATTCCCTTTTGCATTGTTGTTGCAAGTTCAAACAAACGAATTGATTTCGCTCGCGAAAGTTTCGACGGTAAATTTGTTTCGTTATCAATGTGTGTGTAGAGACTCCAATTACTCGAGTATCGAGTAGTACATATATAAAACCGAAACGGCGTATGTATTTCTGTGGGTCTGTTATTCCCTTTTGCATTGTTGGTCATTAAGTTGCCATAAGAACGAATATGAAAGAACATATGTTTGATTTTTTTGTCGGCGAAAACATTTAGTCAAAATGTAATAAATTAGTCTTCTACTGAACTTTTCCCGGCTTATATTAATATAATAATGTTTTTATTTACGTGAAGGTATTATTTGAGATTTCTTTGACAGCAAATTAGATTTTTTCCTTGAATTTGGACATTTTAATGGGCGAGAATGGGGAGAACTGTGAAATGTCAATGCCAGTCTGAAATGTTCATTTAATTCCATTTTAATTGACCTAGACTTTTGAATTTTGAAAAAAGTTGTTTCAACTTGGCCCGTCTGAATTTACGCGCCGAGCTGAACATAACCCCAAACTGGTCCGAGCGAAGCCGGGTTCGAATACTAGTACTTCTATAAAATCTTTATCAAATCCGTAAATAAATAGCATTGACTCTGACAGTTTTAGATACTACAGATAATTCCTTACATCTGTATATCAATGGAAGTCAGCAGTGCCACCATAAGACATTCGCTTAAAACGCTTGGTGCGCAGACAGAGCGTATGAACGTGTATGTGTGGGCTGTTTATAACCTCATGAATGCAACACGCCGACTTATAGATCAAGATAAAATGATTTTGCAAACATACAGAAACACAACTAGGACATTTTGCTCGAATTTTATACTGCGTGTTTTCTAGGTTTATCTGAAGAAGTATTGATTGAATTGGCATTAACTTGGTAGCCAAAATACATTGCAATTGATCATCGTGTTTAAATGGCGTATTAAGAAGTAAATGCCAGATCCATCAATAAGTCGGTGCAATCAATAAGTTAGCTATTAGTTCTGACGATGGCGTAAGTCGAAATAGCTATCAACCATATATCATATAATTTCTGTAGAACTAAAATACATTGCTACTTTTTCACCGTGTGATAGTGGAGTTCTAACAAGTAAATGCTAATTTAACCAATAAGTCGGCTATTAGTTCAAACGATAGCGTAAATCGAAATAGCTGTTAACCATATATCATATAATTTCTGTAGAACTAAAATACATGCAGCTATTTTTTATCGTGTTATCTGTCTTTAAGTGAGATTTGACGGGAAAAAATAAACACACTTTACCTTATTCCTGCATGCATCAGTGGTGACGTCTGGCGAAGGGCCACTCCAGAACCGATTGACCACAGACTGCATTTTCATAATGTCTTAGGTATCAATACGTATCGATAAAAAGATTGCGGTAAGGTGATTCTATTTCCTAGACAGTAAAAAACAAATAAAAAGTAAAAATGGTTTTTTTTTATTTTTATCTTATATCAATAAAAAATAGTTTCACTTTTGTAATTAATTGTTGGGTAAGTTGGTATAGGTTGCTAGTGTCTAAACCATAGGTTCCCAACCTGTGGGTTTTTTGGGGGGTCGCCAACTTATACAGACAACTAAAAAAATATTCACTAAATTGCAATTTTTATTTACGGGTCGTCTTAGCTGGGCGAATCTAGGCGAGGCGTTCCGGCGCGGCTTTGAAAGCGGCAGAGTTTTAAAATATCAAACGGTCCTCGCCCATGCAAGTGTCATACGTAGGCGAAGCGGTCCGGTCAGGACGGCATATGTCGCAAGTCGCCTCAAGTGCGCACTCATGGCGCACGCGAATCGCTTGAAAATATGAAACGGTCCAAGCTCACCAGAGCGTTAATTGCGTCTGGCCGAGCGATGGCACATAAGACCTTTGATCAACTACGTTTTAAATTGACTGGATTCGCCTAAATTCTCTTGCCGGTTCGCGTCGCTTACCTAAGACACGGGGTTATAATGGTCTCTTGAAGTTTGAAGATTTTCATATGTATTTTTAAAATTAAAATAAGTGTATTCCTGGTACGCTATTCTCTCACAGTTGGTTGAAACATGTGGTGCAGAGTTTGCAGGTAACGGTTAAATATCTCCATTGTTTGAGGCGCTCCTAAGCAAAATTCAACGTGTGACTGTCACGTATTCTTCAAAATATATTTTGTGATTGGTCGCTCACTTTACCAGATGCACCGATGCACACACATCGCTTTTTTATTTAAAAACAAAAGTAAGAAACCAATTAAATGTTGAAAATGACATGAGGTTGGCGTTAACCAAAACTCATCCGCGAATTGTGAGACTGGTTAACAACATGCAATTTCAACAATCTCATTAAATTAATTATTCAACATACATAATTTGAAATAAAATTAAACTAAAAAAATATTTTCGGTGGTTTTTTTAATTACCTCTCTAATTATCATAAATGACTTTTGGATTGTATGGGGGTCGCGGGTCACATGGATTTTTTTGAAAAGGGTCGCCACCCGAAAAAGGTTGGGAACTTATGGTCTAAACGAAATATTCTTTGTGTTAAACATTGTTTTTCAATATGGAAAAATGAGAATCTTCATGAATCAATTGCTTTTCTAAATAAGATTTGATTTCTCAATAGGTGGCAGTAATTAGGGAAATAACACAATGTAATTTAGTTCTACATAAAATAATATTCATTGATGACGAGGATGATGACTTACCAGTGAGTTCAGTTATTACTAGTTCTGTCGATGGCTTTAGCCGAAATAGCTTTGAACTAAATATATGACCCGGTACCTGGTGCAGTGGCCAACGTCGTGGTATGCCGTTGTGTGTTTCAGTCGATAAATAAATTCTGTTCAAAGGTAATGGGTGTTTGTGTTAAAACTAAAAATCCCTTCCCACCTTTCCGATCCCAAAAAACTCCGCGTAGCCAGAGAAATAAGCGAACCACTATTCCTGTCCTGGTCCTCGTTTCCTTTCAATCCTTGGTTGAGCAATAACCAGCTCTCGAAGAAAAAAAACTTGTTGAGATAAGCTCCGTGAGGATTCCATATGCTCCAAGTTGAGAGCGAATATAATTGAGGATTTCGCCTGAAGGTGCTGCTTGATTTAATTTCAATAATAAATTTGAATTGTTTAAATTTTGTACTTTTACATGAGTTTTGTAGCTTACGACCCGGTTTCGCCTTTCGGCATCTTCAGGCATTTCAATTGGACGAACGAATTTAACAGGAAAACTAGACAGTTAAAACCAGGGCTGTGGAGTCGGTGAAAAAAAGTTCGACTCCGACATAAGCCAAAAACACGACTCCGACTAAAAAACGGTTAATATCGTCACCTTTTTCCCCTAATTTTCCTATTTATGTGTATTCAATTAAATATCAACCCTATCAATGCGGCCAAAAGCCAAATTTGACATATTAAATGCAAAAATAAAAAGTTCAAACTTTTCAAAATTTCCGACTCCGAGTAAGACTCCGGCGAAAACGCCGCGCCGACTCCGTCACAGGCCAAAAAGCTCCGACTCCACGACTCCGACTCCGACTCCACAGCCCTGGTTAAAACTATTCAAAATTAAATAATTTGTTGTTGAACTAAAATACATCCATTTCACCTAATTATAATGGAGTTTTCTAATTATTATTATTCTAATTAGTACTGGACCACTAAAAATGCAAAACAGGAAAATAAAGAAATTAACTCGAATTGTTCGATTCGTGCTTCAGAGACATTATATGTATAATTTATGTTTAGTTATCATGCAGAAAGAGAACTAGGTCCACTACCTCGAACAATAAAATAATACTTCCCCACTGCGCTGTGGCGATCGGTCAGGTTCAGGGATACCAACGTGATATCGATTACACTGTGTAAAATAAATTTGTTTATCCCTCTCTCCCTTTTTTTATTATTTCTGAACAGTAAAAAATGGAGTAATAAAAAACACAAAATCGGACGTCGCTTAGGATCCAGTGTCTTCAGTTCGTTGAGGTTATAATTTGAAATGAAATCCTTAGACCCATGCTTCTCAACCTATTTTGAAAAGATTAATACAGTATCTTATATATAAAACCGAAACGGCGTATGTATGTCTGTGGGTCTGTAATTCCCTTTTGCATTGTTGGTCATTAAGTTGCCATAAAAACAAAAATGAAAGAAAATATGTTTGAATTTTTATCGGCGACAATATTTTGTCAAAATGTAATAAATTAGTCTTCTACTGAACTTTTCCCGGCTTTTATTAATATAATAATGTTTATTATTTACGTGCAGGTATTATTTGACATTTATGTGACAGCAAATTAGATTTTTTCCTTGAATTTGGATGGATTTGGATTTTAATGGGCGAGAATGGGGCTGTCATCAAATTAAATAAAGTTTGTGATTTTATTTTAACTCTAACTTTTGGATGTTAGATTTTGTGATATAATTATGTCGAATGATATAACATTAAATAATTATTGGTCGCTCAGTCCGAGCAACGCCGGGTAGCAATACTAGTAATTTATAAATATAACATGCTTGCGTTGGATATTAGATGTGATGTGGTTAGATCAACGGACAACACAGGGCTCTTGGAAAAACTGTGGTGGTTGCCTTCAAAAAGCCTCAACTATTCTTCCAGTTGATGGGATCCCAGTTCATTGGATACTATCCATATAGAGGAGCTAATTTTTCAAAAGTGGCCAATTCCAAAATACTTTTTTTCAACTGTCAGTTTTAGATTAAACTTTTGAGACCTTTTTTATTCACATGGAAAAATTTGAATTGTTACACATTATCCGTAATTCCTTAATTTATAACATATGTTAAAAATATTGATAGTAAACACATTTATGAGGAAAAAGTAATGAAAATATCTCGCATTTTCAGTTTTCTCCAAATGGATTTGTCCACCTTTGAAAATTAGCTCCTCAATTATAATATTTATTTTTTTTATTATTTTTTAAAAAAATATTTGGCACTACAGCTTACGCCAATGCGCCAAATTTTCTGAGTTGTGAAAGTCATATCAGTTGTGCACAAGATCAACGATAAATAACATACACCCAGCCCAAGATCTCTTTTTCAATTGAAAAAATCTGACCTTGCCGGGGATTGAGCCCGGGCCCCCTGATTGCTAGGACAAAGCTCTTGCCACTAGACCACAGGGACCGACTATGTTGTTTATTTGACATAATATACCTATTGGCATATCATGAGAGGAAGCGAAGCGATATGTCGTTGACAAATAGTCTGGTAAAAAAGATGTCCTCTCTTCATGTGAAGCATTTAGCTTCCCAATGGAGGTAACTTTCTCTTAGATAACGGCTTTTTACTCAGTTGCTCAACCTCTCTTAAGTTTGATGAGAGTAGGGATACAATGAATAAGGCGGGCAGGACCAGCAGATTTTTCGTCGCTCTCGCTATTCTCCGCTTTTCGGATCAGGATTGGTGGGAAGGAATTTTTATAAAACCCAGATACAAGAAAATACTGCTCGCTCTGCACCTTAAGGGGGTCCCCCCATGAGATATTTTTAAAGAATCTTTTTTTTTACACGTGTAGAATATGCTGGTAAAGTGATTTTACAATATTTGAAGTCGATGGAAAGTTATTGCAGTTAGACTACACTTGTTTCGAGGCAGGACATCGGTCACATTTTGATGCTTCGGCTTGTTACATGAGAACTTTCAATACACATGTAATTTCAATTCATGAAACAAACCAACATTTAAGCAAGAGCAAATCAAGCAGCTTCAAAAGTATTAAAACAGGAAGAAGAAAGAATTATCTATGGACCAGGCCTAGAAAATTCACTGCCGTTTTGTTTTTACGTAACCAAATAGTCGAAAAAAATCATGAAATTTGAACTTTTATTTTCAAAAACTTGTCAATTGTTCAATTTTCCACATTTTCGAAAGATCTTACGTCAAACGATTTTAACAGTATTATAGATTAAAACTCCTTTTTATTTCCGATAAGCCAATCAGCCGGTCGGATGGTGGCCGTTTTTTCGACATGGTGCGTTTGGAGTGGTGCACCATGTCGCACATTGTGATGAAGATTTCAGTCTGAAAATATTTTGACTAAAATGTCAATAAATATATGGTAAAATTTTCAGATTTCTACGTTGATAAGGTTCGTCAAAAAAAAAATCCCAAAAAAACCGGCCGTCACATGGGGGGACCCCCTTAAGCCCGTGAGGTAGGTTACGGAAACCATCGACGTTGACCACTGCAACATGGACCCGGTAAATTCCTGCTCGTTTAAAGTCTTGAAAACGGTTTATGTGAGAACGTTAGATCGGGGTTCCACTGTATATTAAATACGGTGTGCTCTATCGGCCTTATCTCAGCAACTAAATTATATTTGAGAGCCGCTGATATAAACAATGAGCCGTCTGTGGTTATTCATTGCGCTGATTGAAAGCGGAATGTGTTGTTTGGGTGCTGTTGCTCCAAGACGACGGTGAAGAGGAAGGGTATAAAGATAAAAGAAACGAGTGAAAGAGAAGGATGCACACAGCCTCAACAATAAACGAAACCTCTGACAGACGCATTTTCAAAAGCAAAACATCGCAACTCCAAAAAAAATCGATTCATATAATTTGGCCCCATCACTTAAACACACTCCAATTGCATAGCAGTCCAACGAAAACGGTATCCATTTCGTAATCTTCTCATAAAAATAATTCTCTTACTTACAAACAATTAGTCATAAATATAGATCTGTTATTTCATTACAATTAAAAAAAACTTGTGACTCAAAAATGACTTCAGAATTCCTCAGTGACTCAGTTTCATGCTTTTCGCTCATCCCCAATCCAAAAAATAGATGGATGTTTACCACAATTGGTCGTTTAGCACAGAAATTATATTTAAATAAAAAAAAATATTTAATACATCTTCGATAAATATAATATATCTTATAAGAGTAGCATATCATCATTATCTCTATATATATAAAAATCTCGACACAAATTTTTGTCGTCGAACTCCTCCGTAACGGCTCGACCGATTACTATGAATTTTTTTATGTGTTTTGGTTAGATATGAGAGAAGGTTGTAAAGTATATTTCATTCCGCTAGGTGAAGGATGTTCTTATCAGGACTTATTTTTTCAATATTTCTGACATCCGTCGTTTTATTTATGTTGTTGAATCACAGATGGCGCTACGTGTGCTACATCGCACACGTCAATCTTGAAATTTCATTTGGCATTTGTTTTGTGCGAACAAAGTGCGTGTGCGGCAAAAAAATATGAAGGAAAATGATATCTATATTAAAGTATTAAAACATCTCATTTTGATTTTTGCACATTTATTGAACTAAATTCATTTTTACATAATATAAAACTGAATTTAACTAAGCTAATGAGTTAACACATCTTTTAATTCTGAGGCGGCACGAAGTTCGCCGGGTCAGCTAGTATCATATACTATTTTTTATCAATAAAAGGTGATTTATTCGGAACTCACTCGGTTGACTTCTTTGGCAATTTCAAATGTATTTTTTTTCTCTCTCTTCTGATGACTACAATGTTTTAATCTTTTATTTTACATTGAAAAAGCTATAAACTACATATAATACTTTCGATGGATTCGGCGGTAACTTTGTGGAAGTTCATTTTAATATAAAATTTGAAATAACTTTCATTACTTAGGCAAACTTTGCGATAGTCCGAAGATGGCTCTAAAAGAGGCAAAACACGTGCCACAATTAGTAAAACAATACGTGGATTAATCAAAGTTATTGAAAATTTTATATTAAGCGATGTAAGCTGTCAATATTTGTTGGAATGGCATTATAATAAAAATGACAATAAATATAATCAGTTGATAATGCGGGGCATGAGCAAAACCGGTCCTGGTCGAATAAATTTTATGTGGAAGAAGTACCTAGTAAAAATGTGTTTTTATTTTTATTGCCACGATTTTGTATTTTACATCATGTGTAATGAATACTTTTCATTTCTATCTATCTATTTCGGTTGCTGTGTTCTCGGGTGGAGTCTTTATCAGATGATGATGCAGCGGCATGCGAGGCCTCACGGAGATCCTAGGCGGGGTCCGGGGCAGAGACCAGGTCAGCGACTCTTTCCGAGGGCCGCCGGAATTACCCGTCTCTAACCCTACGTGACGTACAACTACGTCATGCTTACTAATGCATCTGTTGCCGCCATCGCCTCGATGCACTTATGATAGTCTGTTACCCGGGATCATCCATAGGTGAAAAGGTTTTTATTACATTATTAATATTACTCTCAATCATTAAGATCGTGTAGCCGAGTGGTCAACGCTTTTGGATGTTTGACTTTTCAGCTCGAAGCTTTTGGTGATTTTCCAGTTGAATTATTTTTCTTATTGTTTCTGGAGAGAGACATTTAGTGACCGACAAATAACCAGCTCACGTAAAAATAAGTAATGTTGAGAATATTACCACACTGGCTCGATTTTTTAGATTTGACTCATGAACTTCAATGAATACTTGTAATTCTTTTTTAAATCATGCCCGCTTCCAATCTGCCTCTATAGTTCTTTCCTATTTATTGGATTTTAAAAAACTTCTATAGCATGAACTTTCAATTCAGATGTTCGCAATACCAACTGTTTCTCTTCCGTAGTACGGAAAAATAGTTGAATCTTCCTTTTGCACCCCCCAACACCCCGTCACCAGCCGTCACTGCTCCTAATGACGCTTATCTCCACAAGTTTTCTACAGGAACTGCTTGTTACGCAGTCGCACATTCGTCTTTTTTCGAAGATAGTAGCATTAGATAGAATAGGACAATTTTAAGGATCGGATAGCTGTTTGAGCGAATTTTAAACGCGGTTATCTATATTTTCGATGGTTTCGGCGGTAACTTTGTGGAAGTTCATTTTAATATAAAATTTAAAATAACTTTGATTATTCCACGTATTGTGTAACTAATTGTGACACGTGTTTCGCCTCTTTCAGAGGCATCTTCAGACTTACTATCGCAAAGTTTGCTTAAGTAATGAAGCAAGATAAATTCTAACATTTTAATATTTTAAATTATGAAATTACAAAATGGATTACGGGTTTTTTTCCTTCTAAAGGAAACAAGGAAGGGGGTGATAGAATCAAAAAAATGCATTAACATAATGATACTAATAAGGTCCAATCACTCAATCAATTAGATTGGGATTTTTCCTTTTTAAGGGACGCAAGAGAGGGTTATAGAATCGAAACAAAGCAAACAAATATATTTCTAATGACGTTAAACATTACAAACTAATAAACTATAAACTAATGAGCTGCAATCAATCAGTTAGGTTGGGTGATCACTCTTTTGAATTGGGAATAATGTCAGCAGAGGTGAGCAACCTGTCCTGTTATTAAGAGTTTTATTTATTTCTAAAAATTCTAGACTATTCATCTTTAAACCTTTTTATTTATGGAGTATTTCTACATTACTAGTCTGATTGAAATTATGGTCATTTTTTCTATTAAATGATTGGCAAACTCAGAAAATTATTACTCTTAGACATCTTATATGTTCTTTAATTCTAATATTAAAGTTTCTACCTGTCTGTCCAACATAAGACGCTGGACAGTCTCCACAAGAGAGTCGATACTGTTCAATAAAAAATTTCTAAATTATTTGACGCGGGTTCTATATTGTCTGGCAAAAACTTAACTATCTTTGACGAAATGTCTCCTAAATAAATGATTCTACGCCAGTGTTTAATATTTTCGTTTGCTTTCCTGTTAACTATGAGTTGTTTAACTTGTTTACGTTTAAGTAAGTTAACGACTATATCTGTGTTATAACCATTATTTACAGCTATCCATTGCATGGAATGATGAGATGACCACGGGTGAATCGATTGATGGTGAATGACTACATCTGTATATGTAGGTTTAAATGGCAAATTTAAGTTATTAATCTTTATTGTTATGCGGTTATCTATGTCTACGAACAAAAATCAACAATTCGAATGAAAAAAAAACTGCCCGAACTGGGATTCAAATCAGTGATCTCGGCAACTGAAACCAACGAACAATTTAACGCTTAATGGATTAACATTGTATGCTGTAAATTAAATTATATACATATATTATAAATTATATCTTTGTCTACGTATAAGATTCTTTTTCTTTAATAGAGAAATATTTCACTGATTGAATGCATCAACCCTTAAATAAAAACAATCCCCTTGTATCAACATGAAGCCATACAATTGTATACCTAAAGTAAAACACGCCAAGAATGCAGAATTTGCCAAGTTATTTCATCAAATGACACCAGTAGGCCTCTTACGCTCAACAGCTGATGCATTGGTCTACCCCGTGAGAAAAGTTAACGAAAAAAATTACAAATAATGCCCATCAGAGTGAGTGAAAAATTCTTTACATTTCTGAGGATCGAATAGGAGCTGTCAAATTCTGAAGACTCGACCGCCGGTGAAAAAAAATATTTATAGCTACTCAGTATACCTATATGTTACAGTGAAAATGTATCAAGTAATAGTTTTGTATGACAACATGATTTCACTGGTCACGATCATTGAAATTATTGGCCCTAGTCGATGATTTGCCGGCCTAAAATTTTGGTTTGCTTCCATGAAACAAAATCAGCAAGTATTCCCTTTCATAAAAAGACAACCAAAGAAAAACACAGACAATTTTAGAGCTGAAGATAGGGCGGTAAAATTTAATTTCAATGACAGCTTGTAGAAGAATATATTTTCACTGAGAATACAGTTTCACCGTAACATACGTATATACTACACAAGATTTGGGTAAGTATTTATGTTAATTTTTGGTATAGGATTAGGCATACCAAAATTTCAATTCAACAAAATAATACGGAACACTAGTCATTTATTCCAGTGGCTCCCAACCTTTCTACACCTGCGGACCGGGTAAAAAAGGAAAAAAAAATCGCGGACCATTAATACTTAAATAAAAATGATTTTATATAGAATATTTTTTTAATAATATATTGTGACAGAGGGACATATGTAACTATAACTAAAAAATATACATTCGCCGTCTGATACCATTAAAATTTAGCAAAAACTGTTCGTCTTTTTTCAAAAAACTAATGCGAAGCCTGTCTTGTAATACTTACTTAACCTTTGTATAAATATCACTGTTTCGTTGTATTTCTCATCAGTTGACAATGCTCGCCATGAGCGAAACCAGCCCTGACCCAATACATTCTATTTGGAATAAGTACTAAAAATGTTTTATTGTTTTTATTATAAATCCATTCCAACAAGTTTTCACAGTGAAAACCTTAAAAGTGATCATTAATTAAAGATAACTATGTAATTGCGTGCTTTTTTTTGTAAATAAAAAATGTAGCATATTCAAATTGTGATTTAGTTATTACCGTTGAATTAAAGTGATCGATTTTGGAGTTTCAAATGTCTGACGAGAGGGTCTTCATATTTTTGTTTTGTCCCAAAACTGGTTTGCCCTCTCGTATTACTAAGGTCTCTCTCTCTCTGCATATCGGAGGACGAGCCAACACGGAGATTTTTTTGTTTTTATTTTCTTTGACTTTTTTCCTGTTTTTTTTTTCTGCACTACGGCTATGGTTTTTTATATCCTCTTCTGATATACTCACGGTGTGCAAACGTATTTAATTAGGTGGACAGTCTTTTTATTTTACTGATCTGTCATTAAGATTTAATTGTTTTTTTAATTTGAATGGACATAGTTGAGGATTTTGTCTAAAGGTACTTATGATTGAAATAATTAACTAAAAATAAAGTGGCTGTTGGTAAATTATGGATACATGGTCACGGGAGCAAATTTTTGTAAAGATTTATGAAAAATAAGCACTTTGTTTCGTCATAATTTATCATAATAGAAGATCCTAAAGAATACTTCGCAATAAGTATGAAATCGAGTTGTTTTAATTTACAGGAGCAAAAATGCAACCACAAACTACACAAATAATAATATTATACAGATAGAGACAGTCACATAAGTTTATTATTCGTTTAAAATAAAAAGAATAATTTTATTATAAGCTAATATTAAAAAACAAATCCTTCTTTCAACAATAATCAGTAATATTCTTCAGATTTAATCATTTTGATTCCTTATTTTATAATAATCCACAAGAACTCAAAGAGTAAAGTCAAAACATAAAATTATAAGCCAGTATGTATAAATTTTTTAAGCTTAGCTCGAGAGGATTGGGATTCTGTCCCGTGATCATATATCCATAATTGACTCGGCTGTTCACCGCCAACATATAATTTGAGCTCCTGGGGAGTGAAGTGAGCCAAATAGCAGAATTATGAAATATTTTTATAAACTCAGAGTATATTCTTGTTATATTTATAAAAAAACACTATTTTGGTATGTTTTAATGATTTGACTTCACTTGTAGGATACTACGAGCTTCACTCGACTTGTAGGAGTTCAATAATGATAATTAAAAGTAGTCGATTAAAGCTCGACGCCATATTTTTTGAAGGATAGCATGTTAAGGACACAATGATATATTTACGTAAAATAAACTGTCAAAAAATTTCCATTTCTAAAATAATAAGGATCTTCCTCCTCTAAATTTGACTGTCATTTTTTTTCTATCGGCTGTACCCCGGGGTAATCGTCTCAGATTCTTGCCCCTTTATTTAATTGGACATTTTTTACATCCGGTGAGGAGACACACGGAATGCCGTTGGACAGCAACCTTAACCTTTTGCACTATGACAATTGTTTTTAATGGAGTTCTACCAAGTAAATACCAACTCAATCAATAAATTTTTTAAGGACTAGTAAGCTACTCTGATTTAAAAAAATATTCAATTAAAACAAAATGCGTTGGTTAAGTGAGTGATAATCTTCAATAGGTTTGAATGAAGCAAATGATCAATTTTAAGCTACAAAAGTATTTGTTAATTAATTATAAATCAGTCATTAAGCTTATACCTGCTTTGGGACAGGAGTCTAGACCAGTGGTTCTCATGTGCGGCCACCGAAAGTTTCTAAGAAAATATTGATATTGAAAAAAATGTGGTTTTACAAGGTTATTTATCGAAAAAGACTGAAAATTAAATATTTCGGACGCAATTAATACCAATAGTAAAGTTCAGGTCTATTTGACATACCTCTCACAACAAACTCAAAACAATCATTTTGTACCGCCACCAGAAATTTCCTTAGGACCATTTATGTTGACGATACGGCCACAGTGCAATTTTCCGTGAGAACCACTGGTTAAGACTCTAGCCTACGGAGTTGCCTAACAGAATCTTTCAGGCCAGACTGCGTGGCCCACGGAGTGGTAAGAGTTAACGTTTTGACCGCCACATATTATGCTTGTAAAAAAAACCAGAAATCAAATATTTGACACACGCTGAGAAGGGTTAATATCCAGGTACCCAGACAGAGTCGTTTGTGGATCAGGCATGAAATCAGGATAAGAACTTTTATCACTTAACTTTTAAGGTTTAATATAAACTAAAGCTTTTGTAAGCTCGGCGTGCGACGTTCACGACCTTTTCTTTGTAACAAACGACAGTTATTCGTTCGCCGCTTCCTATTCTAGCACTACAAGACAGTATTAGGAAGTGTGAGAAAACAAATGAATCGCAGATAGTACAATTATTCTTTTTACAATTTTTCCATCATTGCTACATCAATAACAGACGAAATTGAGAAAACAAAACGCAGAGATTTAAATCTTTAATTATAGACGGTTAGTATTTTTTTCTCATTTTGCATTGATACGACTCGAATGAACGAAACACGAATAATAAAAAAAAATTATTAGTTATAATATAACATTATAATTTGAAACCATGACTGCAAAACCATGTAGGACATAGTCATAAAAACATTAATAAGAATTCGGCTACAACAGGGGTAGCCAAAGCATCGATTGCGATCGACTGGTCGATCGCGTAGCTATTCCAAGTCGCCCGCCGGACTGGCGTACTGATGTACACATATCTGAATCCTCTTTTATTTCAATGATAATAAATTCAATTTATTTTGTGAGTATTGATTCACAAATACCTTGTAACTCTTGCTTAACTTTTGCATAAATATCACTGTTTCGTTGTATTTCTTATCAGTTGATAATGCTCATCATGAGCGAAACCGGTCCTGATCCAGTACATTTTATGTGGAATAAGTGCTAAAAATGTCTCATCATTTTCATTAGAATGCCATTCCACCAAGTATTGACAGTGAACACCTTAAAATTTATAACTTATAACCAGGGCTGCGGAGTCGGAGTCGTCGTGGGACATTGGCCAGAGCCGTACTCGGAGTCGGAATTGCATAAAATATGTAAAATTTGGCTATTGGCCGGATTGATAGTGTTGATATTTAATTGAATACACATATGTATCTAAGATACTAATCTTTTTTTAGTCGGAGTCGGTGTCGGAGACGTGGTTTTAGTAAATGTTGGAGTCGGAGTCGAACTTTTTTTACCGACTCCACAGTACTGCCTATAACCAAGAAAATACGGTATACATATGTACGACAGTGGCAAGGAGTAACTTGACGTAACGTAAAATATGTGAAAATTAATTTTGACGGCATTAGGCGGTTGAACACGTTACAGAAAGCAGGTAAAATAATCTGTACAAGCCGTATACTTGATATGGTGATAAGGGGTAACCGAATCCAATTATTTTTTGAAGCCGGTTGTTAGGCGGGTATTCCGGTGGCTTTTTTCGATAACTACTACGATGCGAGATAGAGGGCTGCACGGGCTCAGGTAAGTCAATGGGCCCGAGCCCGGCCTGACCCGTGGACCGGGCTGGGTCGGGTAATGAAGATTTAAAATCGGGCCCGGACCGGGCTCGGGCCTGGATACACAAAAAATAAATCTGATTATTTCGGATGAATACACCATTGTTGCATATCTAAATTACAAACATATTGTAATTTGATGAGTTGATATTAAATTGTTTTAAATTGTGTTGAAAATTTTAAAAACTGTTAGGCCTGGGTTGGTTTCGGGAATGAGCCTCGGGCTCGGGTTGTAGACTTTCGGGCTCGGACCGGGTAATATTTCAAAAATTTCAGCCCGTGCAGACCTCTAATGCGAGACTAAAAAAAAACCCGTAAAATGACTCCACACACACTTGCGTTATCAAGATGACAATGTCTACATGCCAATAGAAGATGTCATTTAAAACTTGTTTTCATACGTTGAGAATTAATTATTTCTTTGCACTTCAATTTTGACTTCCTGTATTTTTTTTTTTTTAAATAATCAATTATGCAAAGCGGATTTAGTCGCAAACATGGTTATTTTTAATATTTAAGTTAACCTCTTAACAGCCAAGACTGAAACAACAAGTATACAGCCCAGGACTCAAGATTTCAATACAGTTAAATAATAGAATTCATTAGTAAAAAAAGTTACGTATATAAGTTGAACCATTACAATTGAAAAATAAAAGTGAAAATGAAACTATGATTACCAATAATAACTTTCCAGTTGGACTGTGGAGTTGGAGTCGGAATCATGAAAAACTTTTTGAAAATTTAAAACTGCCGGATTGGTTGATTGATATTTAATTTAATGCACATAAATAGGAAAGGTGGAAAAAAACGTGAAAAAAATATTATTTTTTTTAGTCGGAATCATGTTTTTGGTCGACGCTGGAGTCGGAGTCATGTTTTTTTTAACAAATCTACAGCTATGGTTGAACTATTACAATCGACAAAATAAGAGTGGAATTCAAACTTTGATTACAAAATACAATAATTAATAATCATAAAAATAGTTTTATTTACTTAATCGTTTATAAACGCGTTTCATAACAATTTTATTTATTTAAAAAAATCTGTTATATTTTTATTTAATTAAACCTAATGCCTTCCTACCTAGAACTGACATTTCTTGTCGGTCCCTGTGGTCTAGTGGCAAGAGCTTTGTCCTAGCGATCGGGGGACCTGAGTTCAATTCTCGGCAAGGTTAGATTTTTTCAATTGAAACAAGAGATCTTGGGCTGGGTGTATGTATGTTAATTATCGTTGATCTTGTCCACAACTGATTCGTTACTTATCATCGAGTTAATCTCGTATGACTTTCACATTTAAGAATATTTGGCGTATTGGCGTAAGTTTTAATGCCAATTTTTTTTTAAAAAAAACTAAATAAAAAAAATATATTTAAAAAAAAAAAATTATTAACACCTCAAATCTCGCAACAGGAATAAATAGCAGGGCTGTGGAGTCGGTAAAAAAAAATTCGACTCCGACTCCAGCATTTACCAAAACCACGACTCAGACTCAGACTCCGACTCTAACATTGACCAAAAACACGACCCCGACTCCGACTAAAAAAAGTTAAATATCGTCACTTTTTTTCTTTAATTTTCCTATATACATATGTATCCGGCCAATAACCAAATTTTACATATTATATGCAAAAATAAAAAGTTCAAACTTCTCCTAGTACGACTCCTAGTACCCTAGTCAAATCAGACTCCTAGTACTGAAGCCCCGCGACGACTCCTACTCCGGCCAAAAACCACGGCTCTGACTCCGACTTCACAGCCCTGATAAATAGTGATTTTTAAGTTAAATTTTAAGCAATTTAAGATATTTACACATAATGTAATTCGCAGAAAAACTTCAAAACAAAAACGAGGAAAACCAGGACAGTGGAATTCCAAACGGTTTTTTGGCCAACGTAATCATATGCACCATTTGGCAGCGGAAATTCATATCGCGGTTGATCGATATTTCGCACAGGTGTACCTAAGTGACGTAAGCATCGTAAAGTTCACATTAAATGCACAATGAAACAGATAATATCTGTGACATAGATAATGCAATTTATGATACATAATATATTGTCTATTTTAGATATTACGGAAGCGTACAACAACTCAAGTGCTGAGACATTGGTATTAAACGAACGGCCCGCGTCTTTTCCCGCACAATGTATCCTATGTGACGTATTTGACCAAAATTGTTTATTTGCACCATTGGATACGGGTTTTTGTCACATGTCACACAATATTTTATCTGTTTCTTCAATATACAGATTAACATTCATAATTGTGCAACACAAAATAACCCATTTGACAACACATAACCTAAAATAATGTTTTTCGAGGATGGTATTGGGTTCATCTATTTAGTAAACAGGGCGCACAATAAAACCTTCGTTTAAAATTCAAAGAAAAATAGTCAGCGTATTGATTGAGTTGGCATTTACTTGGTAGAACTCCATTATAATACGTTGAGAAAAATAACAATGTATTTTTATTCTACAGAAATTATTTTATATATTAGTTGATACATTTTTCGGCTTACGCCTAGTTCTGACGAGGGTTTAAGCCGAAATAGCTATCAAAAAATGTATAAAACAATTTCTGTAGAATTAAAATATGTACATTGATATTTCTCTCACCGTATTGAAAATAGTCTGTTTTGTTAGTTATGTCAGATGGAAATGTCATTTCACTTATCTTTTATAAATAAGATGTTCAATGTATCTCGACAATCAATAAAAAAATAACAGTTTTTATTGATTGTTTCCGAAGTTTTTGGCCGGAGTCCGAGTCGGAGCTGTCGCGGGACTTTGGCCGGAACTTTTTATTTTTGCATATATGTAATATGTCAAATTTGGCTATTGGCCGGATTGGTTGGTTGTTATATAATTGAATACACATAAATAAGAAAGGTAAGAAAAAAACGTGACGAAATTTAACTTTTTTTAGTCGGAGTCAGAGTCGGGATTTTGGTCAATGTTGGAGTCGGAGTCGGAGTGGTGTCTTTCGGAAATGCTGGATTCGGAGTCGTAATTTTTTTAACGACTCTACAGCCCTTGCCTTTATCCACATAGGAGATAGTATGCGGGAAACGACGAAATATCATATGATCAGTTCATTAACCAAATTTTTAAATGTTTTTATCAATATTAGAAAATCTCTTTCAACTGTTAATTATATGTTAACTTACTTAAGCGTAAGCAAGTTAAGCAACTCATAGTTAATAATATTTTTTCAGGAGAGAAGAAAGCAAACGAAAATATTAAACACTGGCGTAGAATCATTTATTTAGGAGACATTTCGTCAAAGATAGTTAAGTTTTTGCCAGACAATATAGAACCCGCGTTTTACACAGTAAATAATTTAGGAAAAATTTTATTGAACAGTAAAAATCGCGTAGATTTATCGTCACAGAGTGGTATCTATCGACTCTCTTGTGGAGACTGCCCAGCTTCTTATGTTGGACAGACAGGTAGAAACTTTAATATTAGAATTAAAGAACATATAAGATGTCTAAAGAGTAATTTTTTTTTGAGTTTGCCAATCATTTAATAGAAAATGACCATAATTTTAATCAGACTAGTAATGTAGAAATACTCCACCGAGTAAATAAAAAAGGCTTAAAGATGAATAGTCTAGAACTTTTAGAAATAAATAAAACTCTTAATAAAAAAGATATATTATTAAATAATATTCTTAACAGGACAGAATGCTCGCCTTTATTAACATTATTCCCAATTTATAGAGTAATCACCCAACCTAACTGATTGATTGCAGCTCATTAGTTTATAGTTTAATAGTTTGTAATGTTTAACGTCATTAGAAATATATTTATTTGTTTGCTTTGTTTCGATTCTATAACCCTCTCTTGCGTCCCTTATAAAGGAAAAATCCCAATCTGATTGATTGATTGCACCTTATTAGTATCATTATGTTATTGCATTGTTTTGATTCTATCACCCACTTCCTTGTTTCATTTAGAAGGAAAAAAACCCGTAATCCATTTTGTAATTTCATAATTTAAAATGTTAGAATTTATCTTGCTTCATTACTCAAGCAAACTTTGCGATAGTAAGTCTGAAGATGCCTCTGAAAGAAGCGAAACATGTGTCACAGTTAGTTACACAATACGTGGAATAATCAAAGTTATATTAAAATGAACTTCCACAAAGTTACCGCAGAAACCATCGGAAATGTTAATTATATGGTTTCCTAATGGATCAGCTCATTTCACTTTCAGGTGCAGTTTAGTAACACTGCACTTTAGCTATAAATTACGGAAATGAATTGACTCCATTAGGTGCAGATAAAATGCACTATTTAGGTTTACAATAAGAACATAAAACACGCTCGTACAATACATTCATACTAAACAAGGATCTGCGATGATTTAATTCATTTAAAAAGAATAAATTATGTATGTTTGCCATTCTGACGACAAGCTTAGCAAAGTCCTGATTCACTGTGACAGTTTCTTTCATAGTAACCTTTCAAGCGTAATATTCGTATATATATTATCATACAGTCCTGCAGTTTCAATATATTTAAAGCTATACTATCACAATCTAATGTATCGAATTCGTTTTTTTCCTTTAACCTTTTAGCGGCCCGTACGCTGTAGGCGTTCCATTTTCATACGCCCGTGATGTAAGATATACGCGCTGCCATTTTTGAGCGTTTCTCTGAATGTTTCTTTTTTCAATTTAAATACTAAAAATGCAATCTCTGGATATTCTTTATAATACAATCCATCATTGCTCCAGCAAAATTAGGGTTCCCGCATTTCATTTTAATATCTCTTATCCACGCTCGTCAGTTCGCAACGCGTAAGCTGGCGTATGAATATCAATTACTTCATTATTATTGCATTTTAGTAAGATTTTTCGTTTATTGTTGACAAGTTTAAATCTATGAAGAGTGAATATATGTTGTGGTCAGTGACGGCTGGTGACGGAGTGTTGGGGGGTGCAGTAGAAGATTCAACCATTTTTGCAAGAGTTCTTTCCTATTCATTGGATTTTAAAACACTTCTTTAGCATGGACTTTCAATTCAGATGTTCGCAATACCAACTGTTTCTCTTCCGTAGTACGGAAAAATAGTTGAATCTTCCTTATGCACCCCCCAGCACCCCGTCACCAGCCGTCACTGGTTGTGGTATACAGTGGAACCCCAATCTAACGTTCTCGCATAAACCGTTTTCCCGCGTGGTTCACCCATAAGAACACTGTTTAACGTTCCCGCATTTATCGTCCCCCGATTTATCGTCCATATACTATGGTTCCGTCACAAATATTATTCCAATTGACCGTTTTTGTTGAATATTTCTCATAAGCACATTCGACCCCATCCAATCGGTTTTTTATTTGATTTTTTAAACATTCCCGCAATGATCGTTTCCCGCATTTATCGTTTGTTTTTCATGGTCCCTTGAAAAACATCGAGAATCGGGGTTTCACTGTGTATTTTTCTGAACATGTTTGTTGCATATTTTATCGAAATAAGATAAGAAGAAGTATCTTGACTGGCTTCTATGGCACTGTATGTTCAACGGGTATACGCTAGTGTTACAATATACTTCCAAGTTTCATAATGTCTAGTAACAATGAAAGATCACCAGAAATTTATATATTGCTACGCAACTAAAGGGTCTTTTTATAAGGACGCTTAGTTTTGAAATGTAAATAAAACAAGTTGTTTGTGAGATTTCGACTAAATTTTAATTTCATTTGTAAGTATATTTTACGGCATTAAATATGGAATATAGCATCAAATGTCTGCCAATATCCATTCATTATAAAATGGGCCATGTCGCTAAAGTTGACTTTTTTGACAAATTTGGGTAAACTTCCAACTGCTCCAGAACCCAATCAGGCGTTGTCTGTGGTCGTTTACCTGAAGTTCCTTGGTTGGTTGGATTTTATACGGGTGCAGACATAAGGCCCGATTCAAAATTCGCCAAGTTGAAGTCGCAGAAAAGCCAAGTTCTTGTGAACAACGAGAAATAAGCTGCCTTGGGTTTTCCTGTACACTTTCACACACAGCAGCAATGTTTTCGCCAGATATTGTATTTTGATGACGTACAGGTGGGTGTTGGCCGATTATTTACCAAACTGCTTGACTCAAATTTGGCCACTAAACAATGAATAATCTAATCAGCAGGACGAAGTAACATATTTTGAGCGTCCCTATTGAAATACCCTATAGAAATATACAATATTTACATACAACAAAGTCATGAATGTAATATTCCGACATAAGTCATCGCAAAGCAGGGTATATCGTCTATCTAATGGTCGTCGACTTGACCAGTGACGTGCCTTTCCATAACAGGGGAAGGGAAAAACTTTCAAAAAGCCCCTCTATAAATATTAAAACATCGACAAAATAAATGTTTTATATCATATATTATGTTTGGCATATAAATTGCCTCTAGCATGGCTATCTGTTTGTTTAACGTGCACTTGGGATGAAAAGTGCGATCATATTTTGTTTATGAAAGATACCACGACGTAATAATGTAAAAAGAAGGGCTGTGGAGTCGTGAAAAACTTTTGACAAAGTTTGAGCTTTTTATTTACGCATGTAATATGACAAAATTAAATTGTTTTTAGTTGGAGTCGGAGTCGTGAATTTTTGATGACTCCACAACCCTAGTAAAAAGCTTCATCAATCGTGAATATTATGCAATTCTTTCGAAAAAAAAACTTACTTTTAACTAATTGAGGACTTCTACTGAAGTTTCTTGAAGGAATTTCAATATGTATACCATTTGATTCGTTTGAATTTTCTACTTTTCCGTGAGTTTTGTTGTTTACGACCAGGGTTTCGCATTTCGGCATCTTCAGGCATATCAAGCGCAGGAATGAATTTACACTGACGTGTAGTAAATACACTCTGACTTCTTTAACAGTTCACTCGAGTTTGCGGCAGCCGTTGTTACTAAATAATTTTTCTCCCTTCTGACATAAGTCTATATCAAACTAGGGAATTTAAAATTTTTGAACTCTGACAATCTTTTTTTTGTCGGCGTTATTCAGAACATTCTCTCACAGCGCCACCCTTTCGAGTGCATAAGTGGTCGCGTGGTCAGTCTATAGTTTGTATCGCTTATATAAAAATATGTCACTAAGATCAATTGCTATCAATCGCAATCTGATTTAATTAGCAAATGTTTTGATGTTAATGAGTTCAAATGAATTGGATAAGTAAAATTAAATTTGATATCGAAATGACTCCATTTTAAAATAAATATACTTGTAAAGGAAAAATGTTTTGCCCACAATAACAAACAATAGTTTATCCTCCAAGGCGTATTTTGTATTTATAGTTTCTGATTTTTTCCTGTTATTTGTGTTACACCACTGAATTTTAAAGTTAGCCGTCATAGCATAAATCACAGCCCGTTATTGGATCATCAATCAAATAAGATATTGTAAGCAACCTGCGCGCAGGTAATCAGAATGAAAAACAAGCTATCTTCCTATATCCTATAGCTATTCAAAAGCTGCTACAGTGGTCTCACTGTCTTATTGTGGAGCAGAGCTTTGTCTGGAGTGCTTCCACAGTGCGATCGCAAAGTACTTCACCTAAATTAAAATACTTTTTTGTAAAAAGAATATTACAGTCTTTCTTGGTCGTTTTGGTAAAGTAATGGATCGCAGTTGATTGTTTTCCTTTCGTTCTTCTACACTATTCTCGCAATTTAAAAAAAATGGTAATATATTCTTTTCATATCCACTCTCTATTCGGAGCATCATCTTCCAGGTCATCCCGGCGTCCCGTAGCTTGGCTGAGTACACCCAATGGATGGTCATCGGTGACCTTTCGGGACGACTGAATACATCAGGATGATTGAAGAGACGGACAGGATTCAGGCTCCTCTGTTGCGTCCGTAGCATATGTCCATACAAGGTTCATCGTCTTTATAGTAGTAGAAATTTTGGGATGGTTTGTCAGCTCTCTTGCTTTCGTGTTCCTGACAAAGACAAACCACCACACTCCTAATATTCACTGCATGCATCTTTTGTCAAAGTACAGAATAAGGTTAACCTATGCTTGTGTAATGTGCTATGATTTACACTCATAAAATAGCACAGTCAGTTAACATGCATTGAACAAGTGGCACTTGGTTCTGAGCGAGTACAACCGAGTCCCAGACATTCCGCACTGAGTTGAAGGTTGTTCCAGCTATCCCTTATCGGATCTTTGCCATCTCCAGTGATGTTTCTCGCCAGGTATCTGAAAACCAGTGACTCTCTCGATTTTTTCCCCAGCATTCATCAGAGAGTAATTTGGGTCAGGACGGGCGCTGTTGCAGAGCCCATTGGAGTTGCTCTGCAGCCTATCCTTTGTACAATAGTAGAGTTTACCTGAATTTTTGTTACTCAGTTCATCAACTTCTCTTTTTCGAAGGGAGTAGGGATTAATAGGATAAGAACTATTGGACACGATTAGTGTTTGGCTAATCGCTATCGCTACGCCTCGATTTTGGCATCAGATGGATGGATGGAGAGAAATAATAATAAAACACCCATGCCTTCGAACAGAATCGATAAAAAAAATGCTGGTACAGTGACTCGAACCCAAGCGGTCCGTCACGGAAGCCAATCATGTTGACTACTACACCACGGACTCACCTCGTAAAATAATTAATGTTATAAGCAATCAGGTATATAAGCATTGTTGCTTGAAGAGATTTCTGAAAAATTTTAATAGTTTCTGAAAGTTTTGATGGGATTAAAGAAGTGGAAAGACAAAACTTTATTCGGCGAAAAGGCATTTTTCTTCCATAAGAATTCTCATCTCTTTGTGCTGACCTAAATATTGTGCTACCTTCACCTTCACGTTCTCATTTAAGATAAATAAAATCGTCTACAAGGAAAAAATCTAGTTAAAAACAGAATGTGCCCAATATTGTAGTCACCGTGTAGGGCACATTTTTATGTTTTGTTTTGAATTAACATTCGAGGAAAAACACTTTAAGTAGGCGTTATAATTTTATACGCATTAATGACTAATAAATGAAGTACTTATCGATATATGAATATCAAACTTTGAAAGAAAATTAATAGATAACGCTGAGCATTGAAAAAAAATCCAGTTATTTTTGCACGGATATATTACATGAGATGCAGTTGGTTTTTTAAAAGAAGAATTTGAATTTACAAAAGTAAAGCCGGGTAGATAGCTATAAACTACCACTAAGCGCTAATACCAGGGCTGTGGAGTAGTTAAAAAGGAGTTCGACTCCGACTCCAGCATTTACAAAAAGCACGACTCCGACTTCGACTCCAACATTGACCAAAAACACGACTCCGAAAATACTCCTTTTTCCAAAAATATGCAAAAATAAAAAATTCAAACTTTTCAAAATGTCCGACTTTGAGTACGACTCCGGCCAAAACGCCGAGAGTAACTTGTGGACCCTAGGTGGGGAAGCACTGAACTATACGATGTTGAGATAGTTTCAACATTCGTTACACGAGTTAAGCTTATTCGCACGAAATCAATCTACGAAAAAAAGTTAATTTGTGGATTGTAAAAAAACTAAGCTGTCACCATACTGTAATTCTCGTTTGATCCGTGAGCGTCGAGATTCAGAGGTGAGGTTCAAATGCCTTAGAGATAGAGGAGTGTTCACCTTTTTGAGGTAAGCATACCCGAGACACACCTCTTTGATTCTAGGAAACCATATCTATATGATAATCTATTATATGTTCCCAAATAATAACTGTAAATCTATTATTGGCAGTGTATTATTTCAAATTTTCCTGGATCAAAAAAACACAACTAGAACTCGATACGCCAAGTAAAATTTTCAAATTTGGAATGCTAACTCGAAAGTAATATTCGTTATGGGGTTTCATTAATTATTTCCCCATTCCCATGCCTTAAGCTGAAAGATTCGTTAGGAATAATAGGTGCATAGTTATTATATATTACATGGGTGAAAAGTTTACCTTCAGTGCTGTACTGTAGATCAGTGCTATTTAACTTTTTTAATTCGTGGACCCGTGAAAATTGAAAATAGTATTTCGAAACTGTTGCAACCAGATACACATATTTGCATATTCAGTTGTCAACTTATGACTGACTACGACGGAGTATAAAAATGTTAAAAATTCTTTTTTCTTCAGTTTTTGTCAAATATTTTATACCCCAGTGACCAATATAAATATTAATATGAGACGTCTGTATAGCTTACTTTTTAAATATTGCTTTAAATGTATTAAATTCGACTTAAGACGGTTTTGACTTTCGTTCAAGGTGGCGAAATGGGCCTTGCCGCAAGTCGAGAACTGTGCATGGTTGCTTTGATAATGAATTTAAATTTTAATGTTTTATAGAATTGTTTTCACAAAAGCTAATATTTTTTTTAAAGTGCGACCGATGTACAACTGTTTTTTGTAATCAAGATTTTCGAAACGTGAAAGTTTTTGCTGACTAGCAATAAATTCTTTCAGACCGGTGCTGGTCCGTGGACCACAGGTTGAAGAACACTGCTATAGATTTTATGAGGGTCCACACTGTGTATCATTTGAAATAAAAGAAAATAGCTACATCTATTTGTCATAAGAAGATCTATCCAAGCGAAATGTACTTTCCTAAAAGAGGTCGCTTCGATCACCTAAAAAGTTCATATTAGCATAAAACAGGTGTTTTTATCCTGTTCAAAATCCAGTGAATCCTTATAACATGGAAATACTTACATTGCCTGATCAAATACCTGTTTTAAATAATACCTTGCAGATATGGCCAAAGATGATACTCGTGAGCGATAAAGACTTTGAAAGCGATCGACAACTACCGAAGAAGACTAAAAAAAGATATTACTTTCAATATTTTTTGCAACCATTAAAATATAATAACACATTTATTGTACTTACTCTACATTAAATATATTATGATCAGGACCGATTTCGCTCATAGCGACAATTATCGACTGATTAGTTTTCTACAAAATATTATATTTTAATATAATGCTATTCCACCAAGTATTAACAGTGAACATCTTTAGAGTTACCTCCCAATTGGTTTCGCGGGAAATCATGATCTTTTTAAGACTATAGTTTTAATTTTACAAACAAATATAAATGGATGCATTTTGACAAGGGCTGTGGAATCGGATTCGTGGAGTCGCGGTGCTTTGGCCGGAGTCGGAGACATGAAAAACTTCTGTTTGAACAAGAACAAGTAGGAAAGTTTGATCGATTTATGTATGCATATAGCATGTATAATTTGAAAATTGTTGTTATTGGCTGGATTGGTTGGTTGACCTTTAAATTAATGCACATAAATAAGAAAGGTTGGAAAGAATCATGACAAAATTCGAGTTGTATTTTTTAGCGAATCCACGGACCTGATATCGATGATGATTTCACCGTTTTTTTTTTAAATACAATCGAATGAATTGAATGTTTTGTATTTGAAACTATTTGAGTTTAAATTTGAAGATTTCTCTATATCTATTACTTACAGAGGGTGTGATATAACAAATGTTAAAATATACAGAACATCCATTGCACAAAACAATTATTATCGGTAAAGAACTGCCCATAATTTCGGCTTTAATTCGGCTTGGATATTAAATCGTATACCGATCCAAAATAAAATGTTCTTTACCACTTCCCAAAGTACCAATTATCTTGCACCAAAGGTGTATGCGGTTTAAAGAAAGCAGACAATAGCAGGGGACACCTATTCAGTTACAACTTATTATATACTTGGTTATTTACTATGTGCTGCATGCTTGTTGCACTATATGTACATAATATTATTATCTGTAACATCCTGTAATCAAAACCATGCCGCAAAGTTACCTCGGCGGTTCTCAAGTTAACAGGTGTCGGTCAGTATAAAAGGGGGGAGGTCGTTTTAGTCGTATGCAATTTGAATTATATACTTAGGTATCTCTGGCTTAATTCTAAAATCGTCTAAGTCAGTTTACCCTAAGTGTTCAGGAGACAGAAAAAAAATCTGGAAGAAAAAGAGGAATTTGCTGCGGCCACCAACAGCTTGATAGTTAATATTAAAATTTAATAAAAATGTGTTTTTACTGGTTAATTTGTCAACAAAGACACTGGAAATTTCATATTTTGTATGCATTGTATTGAGGATCAAGAATTGTTAGTTCGCAAAAATTCAAACACATACATGCTTAGGTATTTTTGACAAAAAAGACTCAACTCAAAAATTTTGTGCGGCCACCAGACATTTTCGTAGGACCACTGATGTTCCTAATGCGGCCACAGCCAAGTTTTACGTGAGAACCACTGATCTAGACTGTATGTTTCCACGCCAGATTTACAGGAAAATTTTATTACTAAATTTATGTATAAAATAATTGACCTGCCATGATTTTAGCGAGCTATTGATTCACAACGAACTCTTGTCAAATCAATAATAATAATAAAAAATAAAAAATCAATGTTTGTTTGTTTGTTCGTATTTTATGCGTTGCCATACCGTCCATCCGATTGCGGTAAAACTTTGTCAAATTAACTTTCAGTAGGAAGCGCGTGTAGACAGTCGGCAAAAGACAAACAGCAAACGGCAAATGTTATCGATTCCGATCAATGTTATGTGAAATTATTTATTTATAATATTGTGCATCCGAAAACACTTTCTTTCTTTGAGTGGCTTTGCAACGCTTGCCGGCTAGTAATAGATAATAAGAGAGTAGGGGTTGAATGGATAAGATGACTAGGAAAGTGCCAGTGGTTACCTAGTCGCTGTCGTTACGCCCCGCTTATAGGATCGGATGGAAAGAAGGGATTTTTTTTGACGTCACAAACACTCGTACATATGTGTCATATTGGGCCGCATGAAATGTCATTGCGGGCCGCAGGCTGTGCATCACTGATATTTAGGAAATATTCAAAATTGGATATCAATTGTATAAATAGTATTTGTTTCCACCAAGAATTGGTAGAACCTAAGCCAATTTTTATAATATAACGAAAAGTTGTCTTCTTTATATGTCAGCTTCTATTTCATACGTACTTTATAAATCATTTGATATGCTAACAAGGCTAACTTTAATTAATATCCTGAAATTATTTATCAAACTGCATAAATTTAATTACCAATTCAAATCATGAAATTAGCATTAATCATTTCGTTACCTTACTTTGAAAAGGTTCTAACTGACACTTTGGCAAAAAATTACCTTTTGGTCGGAAAAGTTTGTATTAACCGTATTCTAGCAAATATGATAACTTCAGAATCATATATCATTGATTGATTGATTTATTGATTGAGTAGGCATTTACTTGGTAGAACTCCATTATAATACGGAAAGAAAAATAGCAATGTAAAGAGCCCCTTATTCAACGCATGCATACTGACTGTGCTGCTTTACGGTTGCGAGTCATGGCACATCACAAAAGCACAGGGTAACCGTATACTGTGCTTCGAAAACAGATGCCTGCGGCGAATATTAGGAGTACGGTGGTTTGACTTTGTCAGGAACACGGAGGTAAGAGAGCGGACAAACCAGCCCCAATATTACGTCCAAAATTAAAAGGCGACGATGGACCTGGCTTGGAAATGTGCTGCGGATGCCTCAGGGGAGCCTGAATCCTGCCTGCCTCTTCTATCAACCTGAAGGATCCCGACGCCGCGGAAGGCCTCTGATGACCATCCATAGGATGTACTCAGGGGAGCTAAGGGACGCCGGGATGATCTGGGAAGATGCGAGGAAGTTGGCGGGAGACAGAGAATCTTGGAAGCACCGTGTGGCGGCCATATGCTCCGAATAGGGAGCGGATATGAAATAATGATGATAATCTTATATCTTTATCAAATAAATTTGGTAAAATAAGTGTGCAGAAGAAATCCAGGATTATGCTTATTCCGTAATTCAATAATATATTACGGATACGGAAAGAAAAATAGCAATGTATTTTAATTCTACATAAATTATTGTATATATTTGTTGATAGCTATTTCGGCTTACGCCTTCGTCAGAACTATGTTTAAAACGTGTATTAGAGATGGCTTATATACCCTTTAATAAATTGAAAGTAGCCGATATGGCTACTCAGGCAATTCTGTTTAAACGATTAAAACTTAGACATAAAACAACTGTGAAGGGTCTTCCCAGATCATCCCGGCGTCCCTTAGCTCCCCTGAGTACATCCTATGGATGGTCATCAGAGGCCTTCCGCGGCGTCGGGATCCTTCAGGTTGATAGAAGAGGCAGGCAGGATTCAGGCTCCCCTGAGGCATCCGCAGCACATTTCCAAGCCAGGTCCATCGTCGCCTTTTAATTTTGGACGTAATATTGGGGCTGGTTTGTCCGCTCTCTTACCTCCGTGTTCCTGACAAAGTCAAACCACCGTACTCCTAATATTCGCCGCAGGCATCTGTTTTCGAAGCACAGTATACGGTTACCCTGTGCTTTTGTGATGTGCCATGACTCGCAACCGTAAAGCAGCACAGTCAGTATGCATGCGTTGAATAAGGGGCTCTTGGTTCTGACCGAGTACAACTGTGAGTCCCAGACTTTCCGCATTGAATTAAATGTTGCTCCAGCTATCCCTAATCGGATCGCGAGCTCGTTACGCGGGTTGCCATCTCCCGTGATGTGTACTCCCAAGTACCTTAAACCATCGACTCTCTCGATTTCTTGCCCCGCACTCATCAGAGAGTAGTCTGGATTCCATCATTAGATGGTCAGTAAAATGGTTCGAATTTGAATCGTTTGAATTTTGTACTGTTCCATGAGTTTTGTGGCTAACGACCCGGGTTTCGCCTTTTGGCATCTTCAGGCATTTTATGTGCATTAATTTATTTGAACTGACGTGAAGTAAATAGTTTGTATCGTTAAAATACAAATATAAACTTATAAATTTGTATTTTATTTTTGTATGTAAGCGATACAAACTGTTTGCTATGCGTACAAAGCTCAAACGATTCAAATTTGATATTGAAATTTCATCAAGCACCTTCAGTCGAAACTCTTCACAAAATGGTTCGAGTTGTAAAAAAATATCCTTACAATAAGTAATTTTAAGCAGTATTACTTGCTCATTGTTACAAGTGAATTTTATCTATAGAATGAAATAGTATTCTATCCAAACATCAATCGTTCATATCTCAGAACAGGGTCAAGAGCAGTTAGAACCTTTTCAACGTAATGTGTCAACTTATCAAATCACTAGATGAATATTAACATTATATATGTAATGCAAATGACTGCCATAAAGCACAGTTTCGCTTGTCAGGCGGAGAAGGCGATGGGTGGAATTACGTCTACGCCCCGAAAAGAAAGCACTCGACCCGTCTACGCTTCGTTACACAACATAGAACAATGGAAACGCCTCAGTAATGAGAGGACAGACAAGCGAAATAAGTCCTTCCTTACCCACAGCCGCTTTTGTCATTTGCGAATAATTTGCATAGGGAATTTATTATTAATCTTTTACCTACACGCAAATTGTTACTTTCATTTATTGTAATTTAATTATGATGAACAATAACCATGCAAATATAAAGTTATATTCATTAACTCCGACAGAAATTATAGAAACACATTTCAGTCCCTTAGGGTCGAAGAAACTCACTACAATATTTCACGGAATTAACAAGATATACAAATCGCTACGAGATAACGGTGATAACCAATATATATATATAAAAATGAATGTCTGTGTGTATGTCCGCTATGGACTACTAAACCGCTCGACCGATCGATGTGAAACTTTACAAATTTATTGAGTACACTCCCGCAATGGTTTCTGGCCTACCAACCCCTCCCCCCAACCACCCCCCAACCTCCGACCCCAAATTTTTTTTTAAACTTTACAATTTTTTGGATTTCACTCCTTTGAAGGTTTCTGGCATACCCCCCATAGGCCTCCCAAGCCCCACCCTGTCAACAACCCCCCTCTCCCCAAAAAATGATATCGAATTTTTACAAATTTCTTGGGTACAATTCCGCGAAAGTTTCTGGCTTACACTCCACCCCCCGCCCCCTATCACTCCTAAAATTGCTGGCGTAGCAACGCGCGCAGGGTACAGCTAGTATTATATAAAAAAACAATTGAAACTAGCTAGAATACTTATTTACCCTAACTTAATACAATCAATTAACTACTTAAGAGAGTTTTAGTGAAAAAATCACCATGAGATTAAACATTCCGTAAACGTGGCATTTAAAGTTAATAATAATTTAGGCACACACCTTAAAAATGGTAAAGATAGGATTAATAAACTTGATAGAAGCGATATCTATAATATAAGATGTCCAGCGGTACATGCGATTTGATATACGTCGGTCAGACAGGTCGGAGTATATCAATTCGTGCCAAAGAGCATGTTAGATCATTTTATAATAAAAAAACAGATTCGCAATTTGCAAACCACCTCATAGTGGAATCACATGACCTAAATTCAGTCCCAATTTGTTTACATTCTTGTAATAAGGGCCTTGCTTAATGCATTGGAACAGCTTGAAATTAATAGGTATAATTAATCCAATGACATTCTTAACTCTTACCACTCCGCGGGCCACGGAGTCTGGCCGTAAAGATTCTAATAGGCAACTCCCTGGCCCAGCGCTGGTATAAATTTAATGACAGACTTCTCAATATTTAACAAATACTTTTGCTGTTCAAAATTGATCACGTGCTACATACAACCCAATTGAAGACTATCACTCACTTAAGCAACACATTTTTCTTAATTGAACATTTTTTTAAATCAGAGTTGATAACTAGTCGTGAGTAAATTGGATCCAGAGTGCAAAAGTTAAATCACCACTTCTGAAGCCATTAATAAACATTAATGCAATTTTAAATGAATCAACTTGATACATTACTAAATTTACGTTTATTCCCACTTAATAAAAACCCAGATTAGCTTTCACTTCATGAATACATCAAATCAATTTGTCACATTCAATAACTTATTATTTCCATATAAAATTAAGATGGTGGAACAGAGAAGATGTATTGTGTACCCTGTCTATGCGAGTTATATGTATATGCTTGTACTAATGCACGTTTGAAACATAGTTCTGACGAGGGCGTAAGCCGAAATAGCTTTCAACAAACATATAAAATAATTTCTGTAGAATTAAAATACAATGTTATTTTTCTTACCGTATTTTTTATTTTATTCAATATATTTTTGGGACGAAATAAACAATGAGTTGTTCACATACTGTACGTGTAAAATCCAGTGGTACACCTGTTTATTACAATGTGACCTCGACACGTGCGTCTTTGTGCATGTTATGTTCCCATATTAAATCATAGCTTTTTTTGTGCGGTTATCCGTGAAACGCATCTACCGCACAAAAAAGATAGAGGTGTATTGTAGATACATACATACTAATACAAATAATACAACATTTTTAGTACTTATTCCACCGTAGATTTATTAGATCAAGACCGGTTTCACTGATAGCGAGAATTGTCAACTAATCATGTTGATAATGGTCACTATGAGCGAAACCGTTCCTGATCTGATAAATTTAATGTGGAATAAGTACTATACATGTTTTAATATTTTTATTAAAATGCTTTTACACCAAAACAGTGAAAACCTTGGACTGTAAAAGGTTCTTAATCATTTCCGCTCCGAATGTGGACCATATAGTTTTCAGCATGAAAAAAGCTTTATAGAAAGGCTTACTACGAACGACCCCATTGGGTGTTCACAGTTTTTGAATTTGTTTAGAAACAACACGGCTTAAAAAGTTGAGAGTTGATTATTGTGGGGAAAGCATTACATATTACTTGCAACAAAGCTTTGCAAATGTTGGGCTTTATCCTCCGCACTACCAGGGTCTTTCCAGGAGTAAAAATTTTGATACTAATGTATAATTCTTTGGTTCGAAGCCGACTTGAGAGTGGATCGATTGTTTGGGCACCGAGGAGTGCGAAATGTGTTCTTATGGTGGAGAGGGTTCAGAAGAAATTTTTGAGAATTCTCTATTTGAGGACATATGGGTACTACCCATGGCTTTATCCAACAGATTTTCTCTTAGGGATGCTCACTTTCAATAGTTTGAATGCTCGAAGAGAAATGTATTTGGCATTATATTTCTTTCGGCTTATCCGAGGCCAAAATGAGAATTCCACCATTCTTGAAAATGTTAAATTGAATGTTCCTGATAATTTTTTGAGGAATCGTGAGCATGAGTTGTTTGTTCTTCCAAGGGGTAGAACCAGTCTGCCAATGGGAATGCCTCTGGGAAGAGCTTTAACAATTTTAAACGGCATTGGTTCGGATGTCGACATATTTCATATTGACGTGAGTGAGTTCAGGCGAATACTATATTTTATGAATAAAAGTTGATTTTGTCAGAACTCACTCGGTTGACATCTTTGAAAATTTCTAATGTGATTTTATAAAAAATTTTTTTCTCTCTGTTTTTATGATTACAATGTTTTCATCTTGTTTTTAATTAATTAATGATTAAAATTATGTATTTACATGTATGTATATATATAAATACATACACGTATTTATATTTGTCAAATACATGGCGCATTGGCATTAGCTGTAATGCCATGATTTGCTTTTTCTTAAATAAATAAATAAATAAATATGTACTATTCATGGAGTTTATTGAAACTGAAGTTTTTCTGCATGAGCTGTCTTTTACTCAGTTGCAGAACACCTTATTAACAAAGAGATTATGAATATGTGGATACATGTGAGAGGACAGTATTTTTTCTAAAACATTTCCGCTCCCAACTTGTAGCATTTGGAAAAACACCCATGTCAGAGAATGGCATAAAAGACACAAAAACCCATAAATATAGAAATTAAAAGAGCATAAGAAAATTCAAAATATAAAAACCATGCTAAATAGGTAATGCATTGATCAGCCGAGCAGCCCTTTTGTCTGGTGACTCAAATGACCGACGTGACAAACAATTTCTGATTTTATCCTTATTATGATTATTAAAATTGAAAGTTATAAATTCAATATCATTTTCCGCCATGTTTTACATTCTTGCATTATTTTTGTTCGATCTTTGAACCTAACCCCTTTGCAAAAAGAAAATTGGGTATACATTATTTAGTGTTCCAAATTTAATATGTTTGGCACATCCCTGAAAGAGGTTGCGCAATTCAATTTTACAAGCACAGCTATTGTACATGTGTTCGAAAATGTCACGAATAGCTGATCAGTCGGAAATAATTTAATAACATATCGAAAGTTGTCAAAGTAACATTATCATTTGTGCATTTATGAATACGACTTATGATGTCATCTTGCCTTAACTAACAGTATACCACACATTCCGATCTATCAATTCCTATGAGCTTTTAACCAATTCAGCGCCGTAATTGCGTTCTCTGTACACGATATTATAATAAATATTACACCCAAGCCTCTTTTTGTGCGACCTAAAAGTTTCTTTTTAAATACATTTTTGGGACAATTTTAACTACATATGTAAGTTAAATATCATTTTTAAGGTGTTCACTGTCAATACTTGGTGGAAAGGCATTATAATAAAAATAATAATACATTTTTAGTACTTTTTCCACATTAAATTTATTTGATCAGGACCGGTTTCCCTCATGGCGAGCATTGTCAACTGAGTTGCCGACCGGTCCTGATCAAATAAATTTTATGTGAAAAAACTACTAAAAATTTATTATTATTTTTAGTACATAAATATGTTATACTGTAATTAACAGCGCGTTGTTCACATACTGTACGTGCAAAATCCAGTGTTTCACCTGTTTATTACAGTGTGACCTTGACACGTGCGTCCATCTACATGTGCTGTTCCCATATTAAGTTTTTTTTGTGCGATTTTCCGCGGAAAGCATCTACCGCACAAAAAAGGTTTAGGCGTAAATATTCGCGAGAAGAATCTAACAAATGCGGGGGAAAATTTCAATCCTTTTGCATCAATTTGATATGTATACTTTGGCATTACATTATTGAATGTTGAAAAAATAGGGAGAGTAAACCGATTCATAAACCGATAAGCGGGGCGTACCGAGAGAGGCTAGCTAACCACTAGTCCTGTTATAACTTTATCTTTTCTATCCCTACTCTCATCAAGCTAACGGTAGGTTCAATGACCGAGTAACATGCAGCTCTTTTGAAAAAAATGTTGAGATCCCTCTATTAGGAAGCCATATGCTCCATATTAGGAGCGGATATTGATTCAAAAAACATGATTCATACCTTTGCATATTTTTCTGAATTTAGTGAATATTTTCGATATTTTTTAAGCAATTGAGTTGTCAAATTCAACATCAAATATTGAAGTGCGCGTCAACCCAAGACGAGTGCGCGGTGGTTTGAGGGAGCACTTTTTGGCATTAACTGTAATGCAATTGCAATAAACATATTTTTTTAAATATAGAATCTATATCATTGACTTTTTAAAGTGCTCAATTGTTCTTTCTTGTTTACTGTAATTATAGACTCCAATTACTCGAAATTTCAACTACTCGAGTATCGAGTAGTAAATTTTTTAAATACTCGAGTAGATTCAGATATACCAGCATAAATATTATAATTCATATTTGTGTTTATAAATAAATGATAGATAAATACATATGTGTATTTAATTTCAATAATACATTAATTTCAGTTTATAAAACATATATGTAAGTATTTCAAAAATGATGGAGAATTAAACGTCTCAAATTTTAAATTGGTTCGAAGTTTTGTTATTACAATTCCCACAGAAGAAAAAACTCTCTGTTTCTGTGGACGTGCAACAATGAATTAAATAGTGTATCTGGTATTTCTGTCCGCTGTTTAAATGAATAAAATTTTTAAATCTTCTTTATTATAAAATTAAAAATAACTTTGATTATTCCACGTATTGTGCTACTAACTGTAACACGTGTTTCGCCTCTTTCAGAGTCATCTTCGGACTTAATATCGCAAAGTTTGCTTAAGTAAATAGTGTTAGTAGCATAATACGTGGAATAATCAAAGTTATTTTATATTAAAATGAACTTAACACAAAGTTAACGCCGAATCCATCGAGAGTATCTTCTTTTATATTTTGTATTAAGTAAATAAAATTACGAGTATTACTCGAGTATTTTTCAAATTACTCGAATTGGAGTATCTGACTCTAATTTGCTTTAATGGACTAAGATTAATTGAATATTTTAAATGTAAAATATACGTTTAAACATACTACAGATGTGTAGTGTGCCAATGAAAAGAAATCGTATCCAATCTCTCGATACAGTCCTCAAGCAGATACCGAGATAATTAGGAAATCACATTTTCTCTTCTTAATTGTATTTGAGGTTGGTATCTGTCGCACAGGCCATTGTATGTAAATTTTTCGAAAAGAAGGCGAGCTTGAGGCAGGCTACATGGCATCGATTTGAATACATTCGGATTGGGAAATAATCCCCTCCGAGTACTCGTCACACAAAGGCAATTGAAATAATTATTAAAGGATAAAAAATATCCTTGCGTTACTATCAACATATTAGAGAAAGAAACGTATCTAATTTTTCTCTACTTTTCTGGAGAAAAAATATGATTTTGCATAAATTAAAGCGTTAAAATAAAATTTAAAATAACTTTGATTATTCCACGTATTGTGCTACCAACTGTGACACGTGTTTCGCCTCTTTCAGAGGCATCTTCAGACTTTCTATCGCAAAGTATGCTTAAGTAATGAAGCTAGATTGATTCTAACATTTTAAAATTATGAAATTACAAAATGGAGTTTGGGATTTTTCCTTTTTACGGGATGTAAGGTGGGGGGAGGGGGTTATGGAATCGAAACAAAGCAAACAAATAATTATACTACTAATGCCGTTAACATTACAAACTATTAAACTAATGAGCTGCAATCAATCAGATAGGTTTGTGTTTAAACTAATTACTTTTAAGGTGTTCACTGTCAATACTTGGTGGAAAGGCATTATAATAAAAATAATAACACATTTTTTAGTACTTTTTCCACATCTGATTTATTTCATCAGGACCGGTTTCGCTCATGGCGAGCATTATCAACTGATAATGATAGTTGATAATGCTCGCCATGAGCGAAACCGGTCCTGATGAAATAAATCAGATGTGGAAAAAGTACTAAAAAATGTGTTATTATTTTTATTTAAACTAATTAATTGGAAATAATGTAAGGAGTGGCGAGCAACCTGTCCTATTAAGAATATTATTTAACAATACTTCTTTTTTGTTAAGAGTTTTATTTAGTTCTGAAAATTCTTAACTATTCATCTTTAAACCCTTTTTATTTACACGGTGGAGTATTTCTAAATTACTTCTCTGATTAAAATTATGATCGTTATCTATTAAATGATTGGCAAACTCGTGGTATAAGTTTCCATATATTATTATAATGGAGTTCTACTAGTTAAATACTTATTCTGTCTAAGTTTATAATGTTTTCATTCCGATTTGATTTTAATTGCATTTCAAGCCATGTAGGTAATACCTTTCCGTTATTAAAATAAGCCTAATGCGTTTCATATCGGGATATTATGCTCTTGAGGCAAAAGCCATTAGCAAAATCCAGCCAGCGGCCACCTCGTCTCGACAGATTGCACGAACCACCTCTGGTCGCCGAGTAGTGCTGGAAATCGGTACCTAGTGCCAAGTGCCGAGTGACCCGAGTCCACTTTGCTGAGAACGAACTTAATGAACGAAATAGTCGGCGGGTCATTTCCTGGAAGTTAATAGTCAGTGCCGTGACCGACCAAGGGTCAAAACGTCTGCAGTCATCATTTACCTAATGGTGAATCACACACGCATGGTCCGTGAATCAAATGAACTTATATTAATCAGTTTTTAATCGATACGATAGAATCTTATATTAAAAAAATAATAGCACACCTTTAGTACTTATTCCACATAACATATATTGGATTAGGACCGGTTTCGTTCATCAGCGAGTGTTATTTTTTTATTAAAATGCCATTCCAACAATGAATTTGCGACTGATTGTTATTTTTATGAATAATCGCATTTTTTAACGTGTTTCTAAGTCAGTCATTATTACTACAGAGACTGGATGAATAATAAATATAGAAATATTACATACTTACATATGATTCTCTTTTTCTTGAACATTTCTTTTACTGACAGTGCTTCGAAATCTTAAGGACGAACACGTACGAATTCATTTGTGTATTACTAAGATAAAAAAAAATATATATATATTCATACTCAGTGGCGGCTGGTGACGGGGTGTTGGGGGGTGCAAAGGAAGATTTAACTATTTTTCCGTACTACGGAAGAGAAACAGTTGGTATTGCGAACATATGAATTGAAATTCCATGCAATAGAAGTGTTTTAAAATCCAATGAATAGGAAAGAACTCTTGCAAAAATGGTTGAATCTTCCTTTGCACCCCCCAACACCCCGTCACCAGCCGTAACTGATTGGCATATCATGAGAGGTAGCGAAGCGATATGTCGTTGAAAAATAGTCTGCTAAAAAAGATGTCCTCTCTTCGTGTGAAGTATTTAGCTTCCTAATAGAGGTAACTTTCTCTTAGATAACGGCTTTTTACTCAGTTGCTCAACCTCTCTTAAGTTTGATGAGAGTAGGGATACAATGAATAAGGCTTGGGGCTAGTAGGGCAAGACTAGCAGATTTTTCGTCGCTCTCCAACACCGCGTCACCAGCCGCCACTGTTCATACTCATTTTTTAAGGTTTCAACTGTCACTTCTTCATAGAAAGGCATTACTAGTTCAAATAATTGATTATGGTTAAGATTTAGCAGAACATCAATAAAACATATTTTTTCTACTTCCGCGTATATTATATATATTTAACGTTTCATATTCCGCATCGATTAAAATAATGATCAGGGCCGGTTTCGCTCATTGCGAGCCACTTGAATACAATGCTCCTGATCTTTACCAGAATACATTTTGAAATAGTACTAATTTTTTTTTATTATTTTTATTATAATGCCATACCACCTAGTTTTGACAGTGAACACCTTGAAAGTGATAACTTAAACTGTATACTAAAAATAAACTGAAAAACCTAAGCATCTAATTCATATTTGAGAGTAATTATGTTGTGTTGAATCGAATTATGTACGCCTCTGTTTGAAGGGCTGATTCCAATAATGGCGTCGTGTCATTTTTAACACGAAGGTAAGAAGAGGAAGTGATTTAATGGACAGCAATAAACCGGTCAATCAAAATGGATGCTGCGAAGCAGATAATAGAAGTCACCAGTGAAGATGCCATATTATTTTGCTTACTGAATAACGAAACTTTTTCGATTCATCTTGCAATAACATAGCGAAAAAATATTTTCCATATCACTTCTGTGCCGCTTAACATGGAACGACTTCGACATTAATTTTGAGACTCGAGACTAGAGACTTCAATTCGAGTATCGAGTACTCGATACTCGAGTATACTCGTCCATTTTTCAAGTACTCGATACTCGAGTAATTTGAAAAATTCTCGAGTAATACTTTTAATTTATAAATGAAGATTTATTTCCAAATTTTATTTTGTTTTAAACAGAGGACAGAAAAACTAGATAGCACCATTTATTGATAATTCACTCTTTTATCGACGTTCACAGCAACACAGAGAGTATTTTTCTACTATGGGAATAAAAAAACAAAACTTCAAAACAAATTAAAATTTGAGACGTTTAATTCTCTATTATTTATGAAATATATGTTTCATAAATTGAAATTAATGTATTAATGGAATAAAATAAGCTTATCTTTTTTTTTATCATCTACTCTGATACATCTAATACACAAATTTGAATTAATAAAATATAAAATGGTACATCTCGTTGGAGTACTCGAGTATTTTAAAATTTTACTACTCGATACTCGAGTAGTTAAGATGTCGAGTAATTGGAGTCCCTACTCGAGACGTTGAATGGGATGTCTCGATAACGATTCTTTTAAAATTATTATTATACTTAAGTTATACATCTTTTATCCCGGTCCGTGGCGCAGTGTCAACGGCGTTGGCTTGCGTGCCGGATCGCCCGGGTTCGATTCCCGGTACGAGCGGATTTTTTCAGTCGATAAATCTGTTCAAAAACATGGGTGTTTGTGTTGTTGAAAATCCCTTCCCACCTTTCCGATCCCAAAGAACGGCGCATAGTGACAGCGATTAAATAATCAGTAGTCCTGTCCTAGTCCTCGTATCATTTCCATCCCTACACTCTTCGAAAAAAGAACGGTTGAGCAACAAGAGTAGCAAGCAGTTCTCGTAGAAAAATTTATGTTGAGATAAACTCCGTGAGGAGTCCATATGATCCAAGTTGGGAGAGGACATGGTTAAGAAAATCATCTTTTCTCCGCTTATTGGACCTCCGCTTATTGGATCGGGTGAATGGGGAAGAGTATTAAGACATCACAAACACCTATGCTTTCGAACAGAATCGATAAATCGACTGAAAAAAAATGTTGTTCGTACGGTCACGAACCCCTGTGATCAGTCACGAAAGCCATTGACGTTGACTTTGCACCAAAGACCCGTAACTCGAACATTAGATTGCTTTAGAAAAAAACTATACATCCTACGAATAGATTATCCAATGCCGGAAGATTCATTTATTCGTCAATTAATTTGTTATATTTCTGTCATGTTCAGTTACTCAGATTTTTTTTGTACGATGTTCTATAACTAGATGCACAGTCTGTGGTGCAGTGGTCAACGTCGTTAGCTTCCGTGACGTCCCGGTATGAGCAGATTTTTCAGTCGATTAATCGATTATGTTCGAAGGCAATGGGTGTTTGTGTTGTTAAATATCCTTTGCCAGTTGTCACCCTTCCGATCCCACAAAGCGGCGCATAGCGAGAGCGAAAAAATAATTACTATTCCTGTCCTAGTCCTCGTATTTTTCTATAGCTCCTCTCCTACAAAACTGAGTAACAAGCAGTTATCGAAGACAAAAACATTCCTGCTCAAAATTGAAAGCAGACATGGTAATAAATAACTATGTCCATTCAAATCAAAATATATAACAGCACAAATTAATAAAAAAACAATCTGAAACATAAATAAAAGTTATCAACCCTGGGGTTTAAATTCGTCAGGTCAACAAATCAGCAAAGCGGAAACTTTTTCAAGTCGACACACGAAACAAAACACCTGTGACTTTCGAAAGCCTCGACAAAAACAAAGAGGAAGTTCGCTTGATTGAGCGGTGATTGCTAAGCGAGAGGACACTGTATCGAACCCGAACCCTTTGTATGGCATTTTAGACGTATAACCTGTACATGTTGGCTTAGGTGACCATGCGTCTTTTATTCAAGGGGGTAATGCTTTGGTTCTATGATTTGCTTAATTTAATACTACTTAAATACGTAATTGGCGCGCAGAAAAGACCGGCTAGCAGCATGGCGCCTGTGTCTTTGATGTGTGACGCAATGGCGTTGAAAAGAATATTAGATAATGCATAACAGACCTATATATTGCAAGAAATCTATTATTCATCTGTTCAAGAGATGGCTTTGAGAGGTGTAACCTCTTAAAAATGCAGCAATGTATAAGCTAATGCAAGTTAATACATGCATCCGGCAAAGCTCGTCATAATTCGGCAATATTTTTTAGGGAGAGCTCGGCACCTATTGAGAAAACTTCTGTATTAAAAAGATGCGTATTGCGTATACGTGATACTAGCGTGACACACAAAATATTTTTCCAGTCAATTGTCTCAGCTCTGTAACATGACAGAAAATGCACTCCCTACATGCCATCGACTGACGTGTAATTATTATTATAATTTTGGCGCCGTACATTAAAAATATGTGAATTTTGAAATAAGTAAATTAAATGATTATTGCTTGAACATAAATGGGAGATCAGTGCACCATTGCACCACAATAAAGACGTCTCAGGTGTGCTGTATACATATCATATCATATGAACTGGACTGTGTGTGTGTAGTTGTAACGTTGCGTAAAATACGTATTGTACGAGTAGATAAATTATTATATCTTTATAAAACTGCCAAACAATTATGGTCGCTGTAATTATTGAAAAGCAATCTCAGCTTTGGCTGACGGGATTTTAGGGTGTCAGGCTGGCTTCAGGGAGGTGCAATGTATAATGCATATTTACTATAGCGTGAAAGAAACAGTGGCGTACCTAACTGCGAATTTTTTCACTGCAAACATTTGAGTAATCCCATATGACTAGAGCTTTTTCGATCAATTATTGTCGAACCAATTCTTATTGTGTTCTACATATTAAATAAAAATTCTTTTAAGGTTTTCATATATTATTTGTAGGCCACAAAAATTTCCAGATAAGTATAAAATTTAATTTCGTTTTCGTGAGATCCCTAACCTCGTGATTATCCATATAAGGCTTTTGGTGATGATACGGGACGATGCCAAAGGGGTGATAGCTTAAATTGACAGGGACTTCGAATAGAAAGCGGAACAAAGGGATAGAGAATATTATTGTTTTTATCAATTATAAATGATTACAGAATTGTCAATTGAGAAACTGTATAAAAATAATATTTTTTTTACATAATATGTATGGCCTATTATAAACCAGGGCTGTGGAGTCGGTAAAAAAATATCCGATTCCGACTCAGACTCCAGCATTTACCAAAACCACGATTCCGACTTCTACTCCGACTCCAACATTGACCAAAAACACGATTCCGACTAAAAAAGTTTAATTTCGTCATTTTTTTCCTAATTTTACTATTTATGTGGATTCAATAAATTTATACCATACCAATCCGCCCAAAAACCAAATTTGACATATATTATGCAAAAATTAAAAGTTCAAACTTTTCAAAATTTCGGACTCCGACTCCGGCCAAAAAGCCCTGACTCCACGACTAAGACTCGACAGCCCTATTATAAACCCTTTCAACAGTTGAAAATGCTCGAGATGAGCGAAACCGGTCCTGATATTTATTATAAAACATTTGAAAATAGTACTATTTTTTTCTTAAATAATATTTACGACACATTTTTAATTTGTTTATCAATTCCTAATTCAAAAAAAAAAAAAATTTTGTGCTTGTTCCATAATATGATATTATCTCACTAGATTTTCAAAAACTATGCAATAAATATTTATGATGTTTTTAGTACTAAATCCTAAATCTATGGGAGAATTCACGTACCTGTCAATTGCAATAATTGTGGGTTTCCGTAAGTAAAAATATGAATACTATTTGAAACTTAAAATTGTGTTAACATAACGTGATAAAAATTAAATTGGCTCTGCTTTAAAATTATCATTGATTGTTTGTAAAGTGGCCATATGTGGCGTGCGTGCGGTATGTCAATCATATTTGACAGCGTAATGCCGTGCGGCGACGATGGGTCAAATGTTACCAGAAGAAAGCATAGATATATAAATAATAATATCATGCGACAGGAAGGCAAATGGGACAAGACGTGACTGAGACCGGAAGCTGTAATGAGGCTCAGATACTGTCCATGAAACGGGATTTAATAGACTTCTTCCTTTGGCGTCGATAGCGTGTGCAAGTAATATAGATAATACTGTCTATTTATAGTAAATTATAGGCTCGAGACAACGAGGTCTTTCAACAGGAATAATCCATTGATTCAGCTCATTATATTATAATATACCTACGTCGATCACAGTATTTTTGTTATTTTAAGTCTGTAGCAAAGAGAAACAAGTTTATGTATCAGTGAATTAAACCTCAGTTCAAAACACATAACACATAGAATTTACTATAAAAAGATCATGAAAAGGTCCAACGCTTTTCAACGCACATATGTAATAACGTAATCAACAGCGCGTTGTTCACATACTGTATGTGGAAATAACAGTGCTTCACCTGTTTAGTACAATATGACCTTGACACGTGCGGATCGCATCTACCGGACAAAAAAGGTTAAAGTGTATACTTTATAAACGTTTTTGCATACGCCCGTTAAAAAAAACAATTATTACATTTGCAATTATCTGTACTCTGTAGTGACAACTTTAATAACAGAAGACATAAATAAATTTTACCGCTCAAATAAATGGATTGAATTATAATTATGTAGCATTGGATAGTGCTTATTGTATAATACAATTTACCTACTTATTCGCTGTGAAATATGCATGGTTGTTAAATTGAATTACAAACTATCATTATTGATGCTTCATTTGCATGAAAACATAATTTTATTCATGATTTTCTTGTTGGTACATGAAAGCATAAAATGTATTAAATGAGGGGTGTAAAAGCATAACCGCCTCTATCCATATATTATCATTTTTGAGATAATGATTGATTAATGATCCGGTTCTTACGTTCTATGCCCTGCAATCTTCAAACCAACGAAAAATTACCTCTAAGCCATTTAAAACCGACATCGAAAATGATGATCAAATGCATAACCGCCTCTCTCCACCATATGTCAAGTTCAAAACTGCCACAATCTAAATGCACAAATCACGAGCCAGAGAACACTGACTTATCGCCCTCTCACCATACAAACGTTTTGTGTTCCCTTTGCAAATTATTCTAATATTATACTTGAAGATTAAAATCGTTTTTTACGATTGCTGAACAATTTGACTTTGCGGAGAGAGGCGGTTATACATTCAAACCCCTTCAAATAGGGGGGTCTACTGAAGCTTATACTGTATACTGGAAATTATCATATTTTTAAGCCATATCCTGCTTCTAATTTGAGGTGTTTGGAATCCTAATGGAGTTTTCTATGATTGTTACTCAGTTTCTCAACCTAATTTTTGAAGAGAGTAAAAATATGAATTATAGGACTAGAATATAGATTCACCCTCGCTACGGATCAGATGGGCGTGAGACAGAATTTTAGACAGCACAGACATCCATGTATCCGAACAGGAATCAATGATTCGATTGATTCCTGTTCGGGTCTGGGTTTCTTCCCCGCAATCGAAATCAACTATGTACGTTGAACTTGAACATCGGCCTCACAATAATTAATTGAATATATATTCTCTATCGTAATTTTATGACACATGTATAATTTCTTCGCCACATTTTATAATAGCGCATTCCCTCGTGTTGTTGGCAACCCTAGCTACTGACCCTGCGCCAGAAGTGTAAACGCAAACTCGCCGACCGAGCTACTCGGCGCAATAACGAACACACTTTCAGTACGACGTTACCACTGGGCCTAGTGGCTACGCCAGTCTGTCTTTTCCACTAACAAAATGTCAAAATGGGGGGAAGATACCACAATGAAGTTTGTTTCAGAATATCACAGCCATGAGTGCCTATGGAAATTCGATTCAGAAGCTTATAGGAATAGAAATTGCCGGGAACAGGCTTATACTGCGATTGTTAATTCTATGGGATTACCAGATTTCGCAGTATACGATGTGAAAAAGAAAATAAAAAACTTGCGTTCGACGTATAATCAGGAATTGAGGAAAGTGAGAGAATCTCAGAGCAGTGGTTGCGCGAAAGATGAAATATACGAACCTAAGCTGAAATGGTTCAAAGAAATGACTTATATTATCAACTGTGACACTTCTGTGATGCCTTCCAAAGAAATGACAGTGAGTTTTGATTGTGATCTAATTATTACAATGATTTTAAGCTCTAGCAAAACGATTGAATTCTGCAATCATGTGACGTTTCGGAATGACAACATAAACGTCAAAACGTATAACCTCAAAAAGTCTTTCTTCTCTTCTAATACATGTATAATTATGTTATGTTGTGCATATATATGAATACAAATTATTCAATTACTAATAATTGAATGCGTGTAGGAGCAATGCACAACAAACCACATTCAAGATACAATAAAGATAAATAAAGATATTGTTTTGATTACACAGCTGTCAAATTATAATATTTCATATTGTTACAGAATAAGCTGTAACCTAGGCGATAATTTCTATGCAATTTGTATCCATAGCTTGTGTTTTTATTTTATTTCTTCTATCTATCAATTTTCGTTTAATGCCAAAATTATAATTATAAACCGACATTTCTATACCGTTAGACAATTACTTGAAACTTGTACGATGGAATAGAATACAAGTGTTTTATAAACAACACAACTTAGTCATAGACATTTTGAATTGAAAATATCTCCTGATAGTTTTTAAGATTTTGCTTTATTTATAAAAATCTGTCAATTTATTTATATTGATATATAAATTAAATTTATATTACTATTGTTTTCTCAGCAATTATATGTGTATTTGCTAAATGAAATCACAAATAATTACACAAAACATGCTCTTTTTTTATTGTCGAGTCTTCTATACATTACAGTAATCATGCTCTTTCTGATTTTATATCATGATATATTAGTAAGATTCTACTGAATTTACACATCTTTAGTAAGTCTCTTTTTCTCTCTTTCCAGAGCCACGATACAACTCACTTATCATCAGACGAAGATCAATCAAAGGATTTGAATCTCTCTCATAGTATATGGCTACCGTTTGAAGACCAGCCCGGACAGAAGAATGCTGCAAAAGTACAAACTGACACAAAAATGAAAACTAGAAGACGATCAAATTCATCCGACGCTCCTCTGATATCCCCCGAAACATACCAACAGCTAGATCCAAGATTACTCAGCGGAAAAAAAAGAATTTCCACCATGCAAAATGTCAATATGGCTCTAAGAAAATTGCAAGAATTATCATCACAACCCGAAGAAGATGTCGATGAATTTTATGCCTTTGGAAAATATGTCAGCTTACAACTAAAACAATTACCTTTGCCTGTCGCATTAAGGGCCAAACAAAAGATCCTCTCATTCCTGACTGACTCTAGACTAGCAAATTTAAATCCTCCACCACCCAGTCAGGATCATATACCTCCGAATGTTTGCCCAATACCTCCCCATATTAATTCAATCAATGACCACCTTGAACAATCAATTCATATTAAATTCGATATGTCTTGAGGTATGAAAAGAACTAAGAATTATTATAACTAAAGAATATCCAGAAAGTTACCGCTAAATCAATCGTGAAAATATTTATAGTGTAACAACTAATATGTTTAATGTCATCAAAAGATTGTTAATGTACATAAAAAAGTAGCTGTGTAAACTATATGAGGACTGCTTGTTATTATTTATGTAAATATTAAATCTTATTTAGATAATCAATTGTTTATTATTGCGACAATCAATTTCCTTTCTTTAAAATAAATTAATCTATGTTTACTTTTATTTTTAATTTGTAAGTAAAGGTTATTTGATCGCATTCATTTTATGCAGTTGGTTCTGTAGATATTGTATTGCCAATGAGGAAAAACCCATTTGGAAATTTACATTAATTGATTTATTGTATTTAGAATCCGTAAGTATACATGTTCCATCCTTAACCTCTCCAGAATTAGGAGATTGAGGGAATAAATAATAACCAGTTGTCATAATAAATAAATAGTCAAAATACCTATTCTACGTTCAAATTGTAACTGGTTAGCAAAAAAATAGTTCCCATGGGGTAATATAAATTTTATATGTCTACTTACCCATTGTTTACGGTGTGCACAAATTTGTGCCTTAGCATTGTAATTAAAAGGGCCAGTAAACAAAATGTTAATGATAAAAAAAAATAACCAGAGGATTCTTCTCCAACACATTGGCTTTGGGAGAACACAGAGAAATTACACGTATTCTACGTTCCCGTAGCCAATGTGTTAATATCCACTAAAAAAATATTGAGACCAGCCTGAGATAACAAGAATTACATAATAGATATATGATGAGACCAATGCTGTTCAACGTATCAAAACAAGAGATAGTACACCATCGAACATTGTGATGTTCAGTAATCCTGTAGCTCGTATAAGGTGAGGTAGATAGAAATTTCGATGGATGAACGCAGCTGTTGATGATTGACACTTGTTTGGTGTAAGTAATTGAACATTAGTAAACATGGTTACTGGCTATTTGAAGAAACTGGTTCAGGAAGTGCTCATGATTAATTGATTAGGAAGTAGAAATATCCTATTAGATTTTGTTCATATTTTTTAATAATTAAGATTGACAGCTTGGCTATTGGATTATTGAATGATGCATCATCATACAAAATCTTTTTTAAAAGTATGCATAAACTGATTTAATCAATTAACCAACCACTAAATATTAATTTCGGGTTTCTAGTTGTAGTCGATATTGAGTGACTTTTTCGAAATTTTTTCATATTTATACTTAATCACCATGGGATTCTGGAAAAAAATCCTATGTTCGAGATGTTCTATGTTGGGCATGTGGGCTGTATATATTAGTATGGGCAACATTGCACTGTATTACGCATCAAGAAATATTTGGAATAAAATAAGTTGGCAATCAAGGTGTTAAAATTTTTATAAAAATGAAATAATTTGTTTTTCAATGGTTTAAACTTAAAGTTTTCTTAACATATTTGCACAACTGACTCCGTAATATCATTAAAATAACAGATTACAGTTTCAGTGAGGGAAGATTGAAAAATATAATATAGGACAGGGGTGGCCAACCTCTTACTACAGCGGGCGACTTTTTAAATTTTTGGCGGCGATCGACTCGACAAAATAAATTGAATTTATTATCATTGAAATAAAAAAGGATTCAGAAATTTCTACATCAGTACGCCAGACAGGCAGGCGACTTGGGATAGCTACGATATAGGATTATAGGGTATAAAAGAAATGAGAAATAAATAATAATATTTTTTTTGCATCTAAAGGCTTCTGATGACGATTTAAAGTGGTCGACAAATGTGACTAAACGGATTCATACGATATTAAAGAAACCTTGCGATTTTATTTTATTTTTGAATATACATTTGATGGAGCTTTAAGTTCGAAGGCGCTTTGGTGTAAAAGTTATTCCCGTCTCCTTCGCCTCTATATTCATTTTAATATTAAAGTTTCATTCCTTTCCCATCGCTGCAGGATGGCGTGATCGCTACAGTTCAAGAGGTCAGCTTACTTTTTTGTTCTTACCTATGGAGAGTCATCGAGGAGAATGGCTCTTTGCTTTAACAATTCTCTGATACATTCTCGTCATAATTCTGGAGGGAAGAGATCGTTGAGTTGCAGTGATTGTACCCTTGCAACAGAAATTCTGAAGATGCTTCAAGAAGTGGCAAAACAGATGCCACTATTTGTGACGTAAAACACGAAATAAACACATTTATCAATTTAATTTTATATCAAAATGAACTTCCGCCAAATACATCGAAAATATTGCCAACACTTGAAAAATGCAAGTATCAATATAATATTGTTGTCTCTGCCTGTTTTAAATTCCGTCGAATGACAAAGGAATTAACGGAATCGTCGAATTAAATGTTTCTCGAAATGTACGCGACATGGCGGTGCAATGTATTATGATTTTGCAGATTAATATTTATTTGACGTGTCCGAGGAATACTAAATCGTGTCACACGGAACTGCGCGTGACGCTTTTTTAGGAAATAAAGAGGTAAATCAAGGTGACAGGTTGTTTTTATTATAATATACCGTAAAACGGGGTGAATAGAGACACTTTTTACCTTTCACGACTATGTATAGTCATACCTGCACAACATAATTCAAATATGAATGGCTTGAAACTTGTTTCTATGGTCCTACTACACATCCGTGACAATATTTTTCAAATATTCACTATCGTTATTAAGACATAGTCAATTTTGATCAATGTCTTTATTCACATTGAATTGGGGTATATAGAGACGAGAGAGGGTAAATAGAGACTTGGCCGGTGAATAGAGACAAAACAACAGATTGTAATGGTTGGAATATATGAACCTCAATTCTATATGAGTCTACTGCGTTTTACGGTTCTTATTAACAAAAAAAACATGATTGATTTTAAACTTATAAGCGGTCAAAAAGAAAGGATGCACAGGCATCGAACTTAAACACGTTTGTTTCAATTTTGGCCAATCATTTAGTTGGTTTGGTTTTGTTATTCGAGAAATAGTATTAGAGTCATTGTAAAGAATTATATATAAATATTAAAAAATAGATTGGATACTTAGTAAAGTTGTGCTAAACTTCAATCCTTGTTTTTGTATCTATTCACCTGCCAGTCTCTATTCACTCCGTTTTACAGTTCTTTATTGCAAGTTTCTTTTTTATCGGATATTCTGTATAAATTTAATGACTGTATTTTTAAATGATAATGGTATATAAAATCTATTTACCACAAATCTATTGATTAAAAACTTACATTTCAAACCAGAGGTTATGAAAATAAGATAACAGGCTAGTAAAAATGAATCGAAAAACACAAACATCAAAATAAATTGCACAAAGATTTGATTTTTAAAAATCGAATCTGTCAAACTGCTGATGAAATTGAACTGCCTTTCGGATTTGTTCGTTGGTTTGCAAAATTCTGGGATTGGTACACTATATAATCGAAACGACTTATGGTTTTTAAAACAATGTACTATTTAATATTCATGACAAGAAACAATACCAAAGAATAAACATGCAAGTATTTATTTTGTCGAGCAATTCCCGGACAAGAATCGCAAAGAGAATAATATTCCTCCACAGGTACCAGCTCTTGTCAAATTGTTGCTTGCGACAAAGACAATAATTATTAATCGTAAAATTCTTGAAATTTCACATCCAGGACCCTTCGAATCATTAGTTACCCAAATTTATCTTGAAAAGACATATTAATGGGTTAAATGCAGAAATCTTCAACTGTGATGGTACATTATTGGAAAATATTCTTGTTTAGAATCTCTAAAAGGGTTAGGAACATAACCGTTATAAGAAAGACGATTCAGAGTCTTTCGGGGTACCAAAGTACACATTTGAAAGAATTTATAAACAAAATGATCGATTCAACTAATAAAGAATATGTCCGGTCCGTGGTGCAGTGGTCAACGTCGTTGGTTTCCGCGGCGGACCACCCTGGCTTGAGTCCCGGAACGCAAAGATTTTTTCAGTTCCGTTCAAAGGCTCGATTATATCCCAAAAAGTGACAGTTCTCGTAGAAAAAAAACATGTTGAGAAAAACTCCGCGAGGAGTCCATATGCTCCAAGTTGGGAGCGGACATGGTTTAAAAAACAAAAGAATTAAGCCCATTGATTAATTTTTGGAGGTCGGAGTCTCTTTATAATTTCGCTTAACAATCTTTTTGTGTGGTTTAAACTTTTTTGCAGAAACTTCTGAAACTACGAAGACTGGGTACCAGGGTAAGAACGTGCCAAAGCGAAAGTTTAAACTGAGATAAAGCAAAAATCGATACTGAATAATTATACAGAACATGAAAATACAATAATTGAATGATTTTTCTTTACTCATCTACAATAGACGCTTTAATTAATCAATATTTAGATATTATGAAAGACGGAGAGGGTGCAACACAAAGTTGGCATTACTGCACGTCTTATACACTTTGAGAAACCTTGGCTTTAGTTATACCCGAAAATTGCCAGGGTAGTATTATGAAAATTATTATTCATGGCGATGGTTTTTATAATATTGTTTATGACGACATTTTTTATGTTTGTCAATGTTTTTTCCCGAAATTACGTCAACAGAATAATCGAAAAGGGCCTTGCTCCCTGTCCCCAGGAATTCGAAATGAGTTATGCCTCGAGTTCGCAATGTTTGCAAATTACTACACACCTATTATTACTAATTTATCTATTTATAAAAGGTTAACATAACCAATAGTCATACTTTAACACAGTTAGCTTCGAAATAACTTTTTCAAATTATCAAAATCAAAAACTAACTAACAAAATCAATTGGTCACTCTTAAGGGGTCCACTCAGTGACGGCTGGCGACGGGGTGTTGGGGGGTGCAAAGGAAGATTCAACCGTTTTTGCAAGAGTTCTTTCCTATTTATTGGATTTTAAAACACTTCTATAGCATGGACTTTCAATTCAGATGTTCGCAATACCAAATGTTTCTCTTCCGTAGTATGGAAAAATAGTTGAATCTTCCTTTTGCACCCCCCAACACCCCGTCACCACCGTCACTGGGTCCACTGTCAATACTTCGTGGAATGGCAATATAATAAAATATTTATAGTACTTATTCCACATAAAATTTATTGAAATAGGACCGGTTTTGCTCAAGAGGTATTCAACATTTTAGTCTATTTTGTTTGTATTTTGCATATTAGGGATTCCAAATATTCGTCAAAATCAACTATTCGGATATTGAAAAGTAAAGCTTAATCTTTGCGGATATATTCGGATATCCGGATAGTTTTGACATGGCTAATATGTTGTACAATTTCTAAGTTTTTAATAAATCGTATAACTCGCACGCCAATAGAGATGTTGCACGATCAATGTTTACTTGCTCACTTATATATATTTTTTAATAATTTAAGACTAAATCATTTCCCACTTTTGTAAAATCTTAGATAGAGACAAAACATATATATGTTACAGCGAAAGTGTATTATCAGTGATATTATATTATCACTAGTTAAAATATATTTTCACTGATCTGGCCGGTGAAAATATATAAAGAAATAAATTTGTATGACGGTGTGATTTCACTAGTCACGATCACGGAGAGTATAATATATTATAATGCTATATGATTGGTCAAAGACAAAGATGAAGTTTCGCACACACCTTCAGAGCGGTTTGTTCGCGTTGACAGCTATCAGATATAACGTGTCTTTTATGCCTGTTAATTTTACGTAAAAATGTGTTCAGAAATGAAGAAAAATTATTATGATATTTTATCCAAGACACCTCACCCCACAGCCTTTTTTCGTACTGGCAGCACTGGCCTGCAAAAGACGTCAATTCAAACTGTCAAGGTTGAATTTGACAGCTGTCAAATTTAATTTCAATATGATTTAACTGGCAAGTGCCAGTGATAATATACTTCAAAACCGTTCCATTGTATTACAGTATTTTAAATTTGCAGTTGCATAATAAATGAAATTACGACAATAAAGTTTTTTTTAGACCTGAGTCCTAGCCGGTTCGTAAAAATAAACTATTATGATAAGATATTGATAGCACCCGAGTTGGGCGAAGGCAAAAAAAACCACTACCTGGGATATTCATAATTATATTTTAAATGTAGAGAAATTGTGATGTGATCTTTCCTAGAATACGAATTCTATCCCGATATCAAATATTCGAATATCCGAATTGGAATCCCTAGTCCATATGCTCCAAGCTGCGAGCGGATATTGTTAAAAAAAACGGTTTTTGCTAATTCAATTTTCGCTGCCACTGATGTAGAAATTTGATGATTTTTTGGAATACATTAGAGGGAATATATTAACAATAACGTATGAGCGCAATCGAATTCGCAGAAGGAATAATCTTCCAGTGATTATTGATTTTTTACAGGAATCCCGAAGTGTCCGGGGGCGGACACGTACCCCGAAATAATTTGCGAAACGTGACTGAATGACCGCCCGTCGAGATATTCTTCTTTCTCAGTGCCTTTGAGTACTCGGTAGGTATACAAATGTAAAATGTAAGTACAATACATTGTATAATATAACCATGACGAGTTGTCCAGGATCTGTGATATTCGCGGCGTGCGCGTAATGCGTGCTGCAAATTGTAAAAAAAATAAGGAACATAGGGTACGCATTCCTATTGGTTGATTTGAAACACTGCAAGTAACCTAACCTAACATAATGCTAACTTAACCTAACCTAATATAAAATTTAAAATAACTTTGATTATTCCACGTATTGTGTAACTAACTGTGACACGTGTTTCGCCTCTTTCAGAGGCATCTTCAGACTTACTATCGCAAAGTTTGCTTGAGTAATAAAGCAAGATTTATTTATTCTAACATTTTAAATTATGAAATTACAAAATGGATTACTAATGAGTTTAAAGTTTAATAGTTTGTAATGTTTAACGTCATTATAAATATATTTATTTGTTTGCTTTGTTTCGATTCTATAACCCCTCTCTTGCGTCCCTTATAAAGGAAAAATCCCAATCTGATTGAATGCACCTTATTAGTATCATTATGTTATTGCATTTTTTTGATTTTATCACCCCCTTCCTTGTTTCATTTAGAAGGAAAAAAACCCGTAATCCATTTTGTAATTTCATAATTTAAAATGTTAGAATCAATCTTGCTTCATTACTCAAGCAAACTTTGCTATAGTAAGTCTGAAGATGCCTCTGAAAGAGGCGAAACACGTGTCACATTTAGTTACACAATACGTGGAATAATCAAAGTTATTTTAAATTTTATTCTAAAATGAACTTCCACAAAGTTACCGCCGAAACCATCGAAAATATTAACCTAACCTAATTGAAAAAATAGCAACGTATTTTAGTTCTACAAAAAATATATATTTGAATCGTTTGAATTTTGTACTTTTCCATGAGTTTTGTCACCAACGATCCTGGTTTTAACTTTCGGCATCTTTAGGTATTTCAAGTGCAAGAATTGACTTGAACTGACTTTTCAAACTTGAAACCCGCGTCGTTAGCGACAAAACTCATGGAAAAGTTCAAAATTCAAACGATTCAAATTTGATGTTGAAACAGTCGAAATTATAATTTATAAAATATATATGTAGTTGATCGCTATTTCGGCTTACGCCCTAGTCAGAACTATGATTAACTTACATTTACTCATCTATATATACTGGTGTAGAAAAGTTACACAAATCATCTTCTCTTCTATTCTAACATCCTAATTTTATATTGAAATAGTAAAGTATTAACTGTGACAATTTGTTTTTATGTATTTCTTAAAATGGTAGCAAATCTGCGCTTATTGAGTGATAATGAATGTAAAATAGTCTTCAATTTTGTCTAATTAGTCTTCCGTAATGGTCTGAGTAACGGTGATGAATTAATGTTTGTTTTATCATCAAGAACGTCATTAGATTGATGATATCTATTGATTTCTAATTGTTCTAATGCATTAAGCTTAGGACTTCATTTCAGTTAATACAGTTCTGACGAAGATGTAAGCCGAGATAGCTATCAACAAATATATAAAATAATTTGTGTAGAATTAAAATACATTGTTATTTTTCTTACCGTATGATTTTATATACATCTTGAGATGATGAATGATAATGAAATTAATGTAGTCTTCAATTATGTCTAATTAGTCTTCCGTAATGGTCTGAGTAACGGTGATGGATTAATGTTTGTTTGCTCATCAATAACGTCATTGGATTGATGATATGTATTGATTTCTAATTGTTCCAATGCATTAAGCTTAGGACATACAGTTCTGACAAGGATGTAAGCTGACCTCTATTCGTATTATATAGTTTTTGTAGAGTTAAAATACGTTGCTATCTTCCACAACGTTATAATGGATTTCTACCAAGTCAATACCGAATCAATCAATCGATTTGGTAGTTTGTTGTTTCTATTCTAAAATGAGCAAAACAACTGTGTACTCATAATTAGTGTTATTACATATTATTTATAATAGTTCAAATATATTATTTTTAATGAACGAATACTTCGATTAATAAATTAAACTGTTCCATCTAATATTTGTCGAACACATTCAAGATTTATTCAGTGACTTTGTTGAATCAATTCCACTTTAAAATAAATCATACTAGACACAATAATTGATTAAAATGAGATTTTCGCAAAAGAAAATTCTGAAAATATGGTCACGCATTTAGGATTAATCCTTTTACATTTCACCTGCAGAACCTCAAAGTGTTTGTGAAGGCAATACCGTTGCTTTTCGCCGAAGACAGGATGCGCCTCGAGTGATTTTCAACATCAATGTTATTAATTTATTTTCAGTGGCGCTCCGCGATCATTGGGTGACTAAGATTTATCGTAATTTCTGCTAGCATGCTATGCACATGCTATTGATTTATCATTTTATGGATATTCATTGTATAATTTTCTTAGATCTTTTTCTTGTTCCGCTTGGTAAGTGAAATGGGTCCGCAACATACGTAGGTCCGTTGTAGAGACTCGTAATCAAGTAGTAAATTTTTGAAATACTCGAGACTACTGAGTAGTTTCAGATGTACCAACATATGTATAATTAATTCAAAATTTGTGTATATAAATAAATAAAAAAAGGGCTATTTAATTTTATTAGTAAATTTATTTCGATTTATAAAACATATATTTCAAAAATAATGGAGAATTAAGGTAAATATACTAGTAGTTGACCATGTATCAGTAGTTGACTTTTTGAGAATAAAATTGCCCAAAATAATAAATGCAGATGCGAGATTGCTCTAAATTGTAAAGTTCAGACAAGTTGAGGCATCTGTGTTCGGAATGAGCCACTAACACATAACCATATAACCAATGGAGTGCCAGGGTGGCCATTTGAAAACAACATCTAGTGAGGAAAGTGTATTATTTCAAGTTTCTTAAGTGATCAATCTAGAAACGGTGTGCACCTTGTTCCTGAACCACCCATTGCTACTTGATTCAAACGAGAGTGGTGTGACAGAAAGCCCTGAGGCAACTCTGACAGAAAGTTCACTATACATAAAGCACCCCGTTTAGACATGGTCAACTACTAGTTTGTTCAATTTGTGAGATGGTCAACTAAAGAAACAGGAACATAGCTTTAAATAATTTAACACAACTTATTTTAAACAGGCCCTTTCGTAATTTTTGTTACATAACATCCAATATGAGAATACTTGCTTTGCCATCATTCGGTACAATGCTAAACGTTAATCGTTATTTTTGTTGATATTTTCTCTTAAACGGTCAGCTGCTGATACATTTACCTTAAAATGTGTCAGATTTTGAATTGGTTCAAAGCTTTGTTTTTATAATACCCGAAGCAGAAAAATCTTTGTGGTGTAAACAATGATTTAAACATTGCATCTATTTTTCCTGTCCGCTGTTGAAATGATTCCAGCTTTTAAAATTTTGGCGACAATAATTTTTAAGATAAATCAGAAGGAAGTAAATAAAAATTTGAAATAAATCATCTACAGTGAAACCCCGATTCTACGTTTTTCAAGGGACCGGATAAAATTAACGTTACATGCGTGGGAAAGTTTTATATATGCATGAATTAACTAAGAAAATGACTAAGAAAATGAACGCACCACGCGGAAAAACGTATAATGCGAGAACGTAAGATCGGGGTTCCACTGTACTTACTTACTTACGAGTATTACTCGCACATAAGTACGATTGACGCCACTGCTGACAGAAATACATAACATATCGCTAAAAGCTGAAAAAGTTATCTGCAGTATTTGACCTGTGTAACAGAGTGTGAATATAAGGGAACGCAGGATATGTATGTACATGCTACAGTGAAAATGTATTCTTCTCCAAGCTGTCATTGAAACTAAATTTGACCGCCCTATCTTCAGCCCTATGTTTGTCTGTGTTTTTCTTTGGCTATATTTTTATGAAAGGGACTGCTTGCTGATTTTGTTTCATTGAAGCAAATCAAAACTTTAAGCCGGCAAATCATCGACTTGGGCCAATAATTTCAATGATCGTGACCAGTGAAATCATTTTGTCATACAAATCTATTACTTGATACATTTTCACTGAGAATACAGTTTCACTGTAACATACATATACTGACCGATCATCGATCATTTGGTGACTTTTAACTACTCAATGTTCAAGATTTTGTTGTAATTGGTGAATGGGATTACAAAGGGTCCACTAACTGTCAAATAGGCCAAAGGCGATTCTTAAAATCTTTGAAAACATTTGATTTTGATTTTTGGTTTTACAGATGTCAATGTATAGTCTAATTAGTTGTAGTAGATATTTTTCTTTCTTTCTAGTTTTCAGTTCACGCCAAAGCCCGGTCTGTCGTGCAGTGCTCAACATTGTTGACTTTGCGTGACGGACGGCCTGGGTTCGAGTCACGGTACCAGCAGATTCTTCCAGTTGATAAAACGATTGAAGAATAATATAAAACAGGGGTGGCCAAAGCGTCGATCACGTAGTGATTCCTAGTCGATCGCCCATCTCATCTATACAAGTCTCTGGTGCCCGTCCCAAGAAGCGTGCGAGATAAGTCGTGTGACAGGGACAGCACCCTACAATCTCAAGGTTAGCCGTTTATCGGCGAAAATATCTTTCTTAAGCCCGGGTCAAACAAGGGTTGGCAATTAGATTAATATAGGCTTCAAATTACTGCTTTTAATGTTAATCGATCGCCACCAATAATTTCAAACGAAAATCGATCGTCGGGTAAAAAGTCTGGCCACCCCTGATATAAAACAATAAAATTTTCAATTTTATATACACTAAGAATATCGTTAATTTAATCTGTCTTCCCCATGCGGACTCGAACTATCGGAGAATTAATTATCTATCTTCTTACAAAAACGTTGGGCATCACTATCCTACTTTCTTCGAAAAAGATAGGCTGACCAACTGAATAAGAAGCAGATCTTGTAGAAAAAAATATTTTCAGATAAACACTGTGAGGTATCCAAACTTTCCTACTTGACGGGCATGGTAAAAATTTAAAAAAATAGTAGAAAAAAAAACCGTTAGAAAAATCGATTGGAACACCAAACCATCGGAAATGGCGAGATTCTTGCATGTGCGATGTTAACAATTGGACCACTTAATGATATGATTTATGATACATCACACTCCACGCAATTATTACGCATTGACTATGAAATATCACACGTATTTACATATCCCGGTCACCGTGGCCGAGAAGTAACGGTCTCTACATCCGTTCTACAAGTCCAGGCTCGAATTTAAATATGGCATCTTTAGGCATTGATTACTACTGAACACGGAATTTAAATAATTAGAAATATGTAGCTTGATCTAAAGCAGGTATGCCCAGCTGAAATTATTTGGTGAGCCAAATAAAATAATGAATGTTTCTAATGAGCTAGCTATACTAAAATATTTTCAGCTTTAATAATAAATATATTTTTTTAAATAAAAACAAACAGCTTATTTTTTGTTTTTATTTAAAACACTTATTTTTATTTATTATTTGTCGACTAGTAATTTGGGTATCGCACATCATAGATTTATACCCGGTCCGTGGTGCAGTAGTTAACGTCGTTGGCTACCGTGTCGGATCGCCCGAGCGCTCGATCCCCGGTACGAGCAGATTTTTTCTGAGTTTCTGCTCAGAGGCAATGGGTGTTTGTGTTGTTGGAAATCCCTTTCTCACCTTTCCGATCACAAAGAGCGACGCATGATAGCGATTAGCTAACCACTAGTCCTGTACCTATTCTTCGTATCCTTTACATCCCTAATCTCTTCGAAAAAGAGAGGATGAGCATCTGAGTAACAAGCAGTTCTTGTAGAAAAAAATACCATATGCTCCAATCTGGGAGCGGACAAGGTAAAAAAAGCATAAATTTTCATCAATCAATATAGTCACTTTTAACCTGTTCACAGTCAATACTTGGTTCAATGGCGTTGTCAACTGTTTCGTTGTATTTCATATCAGTTGACAATGCTCGCCATGAGCGAAACTGGTCCTGATCCAGTAAAATTTATGTAGAATAAGTCAATATAGTGATAAAGACATATCTTTTCATTTATTTTACCAATAACAAAATTCTAAATGTATAGAAAATTGTAAGCCTCGAAAGTGACACACAACACATTCAATTGGGCCACATGTCTAGATCCTGACTAGAGTCCTGATCTAAAGTCTAGATTCTAGACATTCATTTTCTATCGCAAATTACTGAAAAGACTGGAAATGTGATTGACTTAACGAAACGAATTGATACAACGATTCTGACCAGGCGAAAAGATAGGCGACTGAGAACCCTGTATACGGAAGACACGGGTATACGTTTCACTACCCTCGTGTCCAAAGGAATCAGATGGTTACGTGGTTAAGTCCCAGAAAGGTAACTATCAACATATTTTTTTTTCAATTTAAAATTCGAGATCTTTGGCGTGATGTCTATTTTCTTCGAGTTGTTATTGAGTGTATTTAAATATTCTCGTGTAAGAATCACGCCATTGGCAGTAGATTTCCTATTTCGTTGTTTACATACTGCAGGCGGAATACTAAAAATGCTTTTAATATATTTTGGCGACATAACTACGCACATCACAAACAAGTGTTTCCCAATTTATTTGCCAATTTATTAAGCCATTCATAAAGTTTAGGTTCACTTTTGACTTTTTTTTTTCTTTTAAATTTAAAGATAAAAAATATCTGGCATTACAGCTTACGCCAATGCGCCAAATATTCTTAATTGTGAAAGTCATACGATATTAGCTCGATGATAAATAATGAATCAGTTGTGCACAAAATCAACGATAAATAACATACACCCAGCCCAAGATCTCTTTTTTCAATTGAAAAAATCTAACCTTGCCGAGAATTGAACTCGGGTCCCCTGATCGCTGGTACAAAGCTCTTGCCACTAGACCACAGGGACTGACAAACTTGACTTGACTGACTGAAAATCATTCGGATTTAATAAACCACAACCATATATTGCTTTCGGCTTATACGAGATCAAAATAAGAATTCTATCATCCTTGAAAAAATCAAACTTTCTATTGCATTGTTCGAAAATACGTGGAAAATATTGTTTCTTCTACCCAAATATAAAACAAGTCTGCCAATGGTGATGCCACTCGGGTGATATTTAGCATAGCTTAGCGGTTCTATTTCGTGATCAATATATTATATACAGTCTACTTTCCTACATCACCCTCTGCTATAAAATGGTTTTTTTATATAGCGTGTGCTCCAGTCTTCAGGCAAACTTAATGTTTCGTAAATATGTAATATTATACATAAATATGTGAATTCGAAGAGTATTTATCAGGAGATATATGTCCCTTTACTCATAAAAACCCCTATCACGCTACTGTAGGAGGGCTGACTGTATATAAAGGGTCTTTTTATAAGGACGCTTAGTTTTGAAATGTAAATAAAACAAGTTGTTTGTGAGATTTCGACTAAATTTTAATTTCATTTGTAAGTATATTTTACGGCATTAAATATGGAATAGAGCATCAAATGTCTGCCAATATCCATTCATTAAAAAATGGGCCATGTCGCTAAAGTTGACTTTTTTGACAAATTTGGGTAAACTTCCAACTGCTCCAGAACCTAATCAGGCGTTGTCTGTGGTCCTTTACCTGAAGTTCCATGGTTAGTTGGATTTTATACGGGTGCAGACATAAGGCCCGATTCAAAATCCAAGTTCTTGTGAACAACGAGAAATAAGCTGCCTTGGGTTTTCCTGTACACTTTCACACACAGCAGCAATGTTTTCACCAGATATTGTATTTTGATGACGTACAGGTGGGTGTTGGCCGATTATTTACCAAACTGGTTGACTCAAATTTGGCCACTAAACAATGAATAATCTACTCAGCAGGACAAAGTAACATATTTTGAGCGTCCCTATTGAAATACCCTTTATATGAGGTAGATGACTTCAGACGAGTACTATATTTAAAGTTTTTACTATGTTTTTATCATTCGTCGTTTGAAGGAATCCAGTGGTTCGTAACCTTTTCGAAGTCACGGTGCACTTTTGATGATAAGAAAAAAATGCGGACATAAATTGTATCACAAATGAAACAGATTGCATCACAGATAATGAAGAAAAAAAGAAGATATATGTGAAAACTATTACTAAAAAAACCCTTAATAAAATGGAATTTACTTGATGTGAATAACAATTAATGTAAAAAAAATAAAAAAAATAATAACACATTTTGAGTACTTTTTCCACATGAGATTTATTTCATCAGAACCGGTTTCGCTCATGGCGAGCATTATCAACATGCATATGCAACATGCAACGAGCATTATCTCACGTGGAAAAAGTACTAAAAATGTGCTATTATTTTTATTATAATGCCTTTCCACCAAGTATTGACAGTGAACACCTTAAAAGTGAACAATTAATGTGATATCTGAGCTTGTTTCACAGATTTCAGATACATATATGAGATCGGATATTTGATAAAGCTGCCTCAATTATTCATCTTAATTTGTAATACTTGCTGTTTTTTAGTTTTTTATATAAATTGTTGTTAACACTTTGCTTACGGGTTTTTTATTACCATACTAATTACGCACAAATTTGTGCACACCGTAAACAATGGGTTAATATGCCAGCTCATATAGCTATGATGTTGAAAACATGGCTGTGGAGTCGGAGATTTTTGGCCGGAGTCAGAGTCGCCACGGCGTTTTGGCCGGAGTAGTAAGTTTGAACTTTTTATTTTTGCATTTAATATGTCAAATTTGGCTTTTGGCCGCATTGATAGGGTTGATAATTAATTGAATACGCATAAATAGGAAAATTAGGGGAAAAAAGTGACGATATTACCTTTTTTTAGTCGGAGTCGGAGTCTTGTTTTTGGTCAATGTCGGAGTCGGAGTCGTAGTTTTGGTAAATGCTGGAGTTGAGTCGGAGTCGGATTCGGACTTTTATTCACCGACTCCACAGCCTGGTTGAAAACTGTGACAAGATTTTCAGTGCCCTGATTAAAAGAGGCGGATATTCGCCGGGAAGGATTTTTTGTGACGCACTTGCAATCAGCGCACGATACACTGATTGAGGACAACTGCTCTCTACTATATTATTCTTCTTTTATTCAACTGCGTAGTTTAGCACGTAGCTCCATTTGAGAATCGCTGGATTAAAGCTGCGCGTTGGCAAGACGTTTCGCCTATTACAAGTGCGATACTGGAATAAATGTATATATATTACGGAAGAGTTCATGGGGGTGATTGGCTTCCAATAGCACGCTGGAGGTTGAAGAAGGTGACCCACACGTATCTGGCGTGGGCGCCAATAATGGCAATTAAAACATTGCCCTTAACACTGTGGGAATAATAAATATTATTTAAAACTGAAATAAATCTTTTACAATTGGAATATTAATATTATGTTAATGGAAAATTATACAATAATAACTCCGATAAGGTTTTTTTTGTCAAAAGTTCAAAATTTTGTTTTAATGACAGTTTATAATGAATGAGTAGAACTGGAATTACGGAAATAATCAGCTTAAAACCCTTGTGCGTACATTAATTACAAAAATTGTATGCCTATAGAATTTATTTGGATCAGGACCGGTTTCGCTTACCGCGAAAATTTTCAACTGATAATAATAATAAAAAAAATCTTATAAGTTGAAAATGTATGCCATGAGCGAAGCCGGTCCTGATTCAATTTTTTTTTTATGGGAAATAAGTAAAACAAATGTCTTATTATTTTTTAATATAAAACCATTCCACCAAGTATGTATTTTTTTTAATTTTAGAAAAACAAATATAAGGCATTACAGCTAGTGCCAATGCGCCAAATATCAAAGAAGACATAAATTCAATGATAAATTGGGGTCAAGTTGATAACCCTGACATCCTTGAAAATTCAAATTTGCATGCTCCTAGCTTTTACCTACGTGGTCGTAACAAAGACAAATCAATTTTCTTTGTCAAAACTTGTTTGTCACGTAGGTCTTTTGAATCTCCAGTTGCAAGGGCTATTCGGCTGATAAATGCGCTGCCTGTTGATGTTGACAACTTCGGCAGTAAACTTGATGCTTTGTTTAAAAAATGATGTTTTCTTATGTAAATAATATGTTTCTGTTCTGTTTCTTTTTTTTGTGTAATATTTTATGTAATCTTTATTAATTTCTCAAATGCATGGCGCATTGGCGCTTGCTGTAATGCCATGTATTTTTAATAGTTTTTTGCCAATAAATAAATAAATAAATGAATCAATCTAGAAAAACGCAACGAAAAATTACATACACCCATGTCCAAGATCTCTTTTTCAATTGGAAAAAATCTAGTCTTTCCGGGACTTTAGCCCGAGCCCACTTGATCGCTAGGGCAAAGCTCTTGCCACTAGGCCACAGGGACCGACTAAAGTATTGTCAGTGAACACCAAACAGTGATGATGATGAATGTTTAATTCGTGTTTTTGTTATTCTAATAAGGAAGTCTATGAGCTTTTCAAATAGTGATTTATTTTCACGCATGCGCACATTATCTATTAATTGTATTAAGCATTCTTGACACGACCTAAAAATCAATATAATTTATCGAGTCTGAATGATGTCATTTTAACTTGGTTTTACAGTCATTTAAACACATTTCAAATGGAATAAAAATAAACTTAACCAGCGCCATTTTATCGTTAGAATATCGTTAGCTTACTTTAAAAAGTTACTAGCTGAAATTTTGGCCAAAAATGATTTTTCGGTCGAAAAAGGTTGCATGAATCAAATTCTAGTATATGTGCTAACTTTAGAGTCATCTATCGATGACTAATGGAATAAGTAAATAAGGAAGATTCAACCGTTTTTGCAAGAGTTCTTTCCTATTTATTGGATTTTAAAACACTTCTATAGCATGGACTTTCAATTCAGATGTTCGCAATACCAACTGTTTCTCTTCCGTAGTACGGAAAAATAGTTGAATCTTCTTTTTGCACCCCCAACACCCCGTCACCAGCCGTCACTGAGTAGAATCCTAGAGTTTTATCTGCACACTTTTTTACCACAGATTTATTTGATAGGGCTTTGGAGCCGTCAAAAAAAAATACTACTCCGATTACGACTCCGGCTCCAGCATTGACCAAAAACACGACTCTGACTCCAACTAAAAAAAAGCTTAATTTCGTCATGTTTTTCCTACCTTTCCAATTAATGTATATTCACTTTTAAGGTGTTCACTGTCAATACTTGGTGGAAAGGCATTATAATAAAAATTATAACACATTTTTAGTACTTTTTTCACATGAGATTTATTTCATGGCGAGCATCAGTTATTAATGCTCGCCATGAGCGAAACCGGTCCTGATGAAATAAATCTCAAGTGGAAAAGTACTAAAATGTGTTATTATTTTTATTATAATGTATATTCAATTGAATATCAACCAACCAATCCAGCCAATAACCAAATTTTATTACAAACATAAAAAGTTGAAACTTTTCAAAATTTCCGATTCCAACTACGACTCCAGTCAAAATACCGCGACGACTCCGACTCCAACTCCACAGTCCTGGATAAAGCACTTACATTATCATCACTACTTCCATTAAACATATTTTTTTTTCCAAATAGAATTGTTTGAGATATGAAAAACTATGTTTAAAATAAGTAACATGTCAACATATTTACTCGCTCATTGTTAGAAGTGAATTTTATCTTTTGAATTACAAAATATAAATCCAAACTTCTAACGCTTATATCTCAATACAGTGCCAAGAGCAGCTATAACCTTTTCAAAGTAAGGTGTCGATATGTTGATCGGTAATAATATGTCGGAAACATATTTTAAACAACAATTTTATTGCCTGACCTGAATAGATTTAAGATAAAGCGAATGCCAATTTAAAAAGATCATATCCTTAGTGAAAAAAGCTGTATCGAATTTAATACTGTCATTGCATCATTGCGGAATGAGATAACGTCTGAACATGGTCTTGAAACAGCTCTGTGGCAAAATCGAAGACGCGGACTCAAAAATATAGTCAATAATATTTCTAAATAAACTTATTAACAAAAAAGTATTATTAAATAATATCTTTAATAGGATAGGTTGCTCGCCACTGCCCAGCATCCAGCCCCTATCTGATTGATTGCATCTGATTAGTTAATATTTTGTAATACTGATGACATTAGTAGTATAATTATTTGTTACCTTTGTTTAGATTCTATATACCCCTCCTTGCTTCCCGTAAAAAGGAAAAACCTCAAACTGCATTTTGTAATTTTATCATTTTAAAATATTATAAGCAATCTTACTTCATAACTAAAGCAAAATTTGCGATAGTAAGTCCGAAGATGCATCTGAAAGAAGCGAAACACGTGCCACAATAAGTTACACAATACGTGGAAGAATCAAAGTTATTTTAAATTTTATATATCCATCTTTGTTTCAACCATCTTTGTTTTCGGCTGTGGAGCCGGAGACATCGCGGCGTTTTAGCCGGAGTCGTACTAGGAGTCGGAAATTTTGTAAAGTTTGCAATTTGCCGGATTGGTAGGGTTGATATTTGATTGAACACACATAAATAGGAAAATTAGGTAAATAGGTGACGATATCATTTTATTTTTAGTCGAGTCGGAGTGGTGTTTTTGGTTAATGTTGGAGTCGGAGTCGAAGTCGTGGTTTTGGTAAATGCTGGAGTCAGAGTCGGACTTTTTTTACCGACTCCACAGCCCTGCTTTGAACAGATTTAACGACTGAAAGAATCCGCTCGTACCGGGAATCGAACCCGGGCGGTCCGGCGCGCAAGTCAACAACGTTTACACTGCGCCACGGACCGGACACATTTGCATAATCACCGAAAACTCGAAAAGGCATGATTTTTTAAAAATGCGTGAAATAGCGAATTATACGAGAATAGAGGTCCGCCTATATTTCCATATATTATGTATTTATAAAATGATTTATCAAATTGATATGTCATCCACGCATATGCGATAACCGAGTTCCCAGTATAACAACAAAACGAAAAATCCAAACATTGGCGTAACAAACCGCGTGCGAAGCAGGAAGCAACAAGAAGGCATATTAAACAACAATCGATTCACCATAAACATGCGGATTTAATAGTGAGAACAACATTTAATACATAAGATCGATCTACTTACATGTGCCGGACTACATGACAGTGGAATTCGCCAAACTCGCCATTATTAAATAATTATCATTTATAAATAATTCAAACACTTGAAGTCAATCAACTCAGTAATAATAGGTTAATATAAAATTTAAAATAACTTTGATTATTCCACGTATTGATACGTGGAATAATCAAAGTTATTTTAAATTTTATATTAAAATGAACTTCCACAAAGTTACCGCCGAAACCATCGAAAATATTAATAATAGGTTAGATAATCCCCTATTATTTTAGATATTCCTATGTTATTATAATTATAACAAACCCACTTAATTCATTGAAATTCGTTTACATAAAATTTTCGCTAATTTACATTTTAATAGCAATTTAACTTAGTGATCTACTTTTATTTTACATATAAAGGGTATTTCAATAGGGACGCTCAAAATATGTTACTTTGTCCTGCTGAGTAGATTATTCATTGTTTAGTGGCCAAATTTGAGTCAACCAGTTTGGTAAATAATCGGCCAACACCTACCTGTACGTCAACAAAATACAATATCTGGTGAAAACATTGCTGCTGTGTGTGAAAGTGTACAGGAAAACCCAAGGCAGCTTATTTCTCGTTGTTCACAATAACTTGGATTTTGAATCGGGCCTTATGTCTGCACCCGTATAAAATCCAACTAACCAAGGAACTTCAGGTAAACGACCACAGACAACGCCTGATTGGGTTCTGGAGCAGTTGGAAGTTTACACAAATTTGTCAAAAAAGTCAACTTTAGCGACATGGCCCATTTTATAATGAATGGATATTGGCAGACATTTGATGCTATATTCCATATTTAATGCCGTAAAATATACTTACAAATGATATTAAAATTTAGTCGAAATCTCACAAACAACTTGTTTTATTTACATTTCAAAACTAAGCGTTTTACTACTTCCTTATAAAAAGACCCTATACATATTTATGTATGTACATACAAGCTGTTTACTGCGCGTTAGTTCAAGTACATCTGTGCACTTGTAATGCCTGAAGATGTGGAATGGTGAAACCGTTAGCGACAGAACTCATGGATAAGTACAAAATTAAAACAATTCTAATTTTACAATGGAATTCACTACCGCATTACATTTTAATAAGAAAATTAAGTAATCCAAGCTATATTGTTTGTCTCATAGATTAATCGATATTATATTGGTGAGATGAAGCATTTAGGTATTGTTTTTGGGGTGTGACGACAAATGGTCTAAAGACAAAAGGTCTAAAGACAAAACGCCCCCGGACAAAATATTTACGCGACAAAATGTCCCCCGACAAATCGCTGAGTGGACTTATTTTAAAATTGAGCGAATAAGTCAGGTTAGGTTAGGCTATTTTTAGGTTTGGGTTAGGTTATAATCAAACGTTATAAATGTCAGTGTATGTGCATGTAGAAATTAAACAGCTTCAAATGCGGTCCATCTTTTGAAATAATTTCTTAAATCAGAGGTCCCCAAATTTTTTTGACTAGTTTTCGCTAGATCACCTCATATATTTTTTTACAAATTCAACACTTTAAAAGTGTTTTTGAATCCATCGCCGAGCTAGTCACTTTCTACTATGTAGAGTAGAATCTTTTAAAGTAAAAGAAATTGTTAAATTTTATAGTTGTGGATTTATTCATTAATACGACATTAAATAAATACATAAAGATGGATGGAAGATGGAAGAGGGATGACCCTGATACTTTGATAGCAAACCTTTAATAGCTGGCTTAAATGTAGTCAGGCTTAAACTTAAATCTATCTGAACCCGCCATTTACATCTCTTAGACCTCCAATTATTTTTTTCAAAGCCTAAGACTCCTGTAGGTTGGGATTAGAGACTCTTTCGAGTATCGAATACTCGATACTCGAGAATACTCGTCCATTTTTCAAGTACTCGTTATGTATAAATAATTATTTCCAATTGTTTTTACTTATTTAAAACATGAATATATATATAATTAAACGTTGCGTTTAGCTGACTCTTACACATGGATAATACTGTTAGGTTATATATAAATATTTTTAAAATGGTTTTGCCGTTGACTATGCTGAGCGAGAATGTCATTTGTTACTTTTGCTTTTGCTGCTAACTGATCTTGACAAGTCTATGATGACAAGAGACAAAATAAAATAACCTTTTGATTTGCCAACGATGAATGCAAATGTGGCATAATAAATTAAATACGCTTGTTTATTTATTTATCGTATATTTATATACACAAATTTGTATTAATAATATTGACACCGCCTTATATGGTAGGTCATCAGAACTCTCTCGAACGATGAAATGAGTTTAAGTCGATATCAGGAATTAAATTCATTCTTATAATACTCTATATTGAAATCTATAGCGATTCAATATAGAGTTATTTCAAATTTGTAAAAGAGACATTTATTCGGACGTCTCGCTCTAAATGTCTCTTGGCTCTTTCACGCCTTGAGTGCATGATATTTCATGCACAGTTCGATGGGCCATAAATAATATCTTATCGCGCGGACGTTTTACGATTTTTTCTTTAACGGTTTTGGTACCTAATGGAACCGCTTTCTTTCATACAGTAGCAGTTAGAGATTTAAGCTCCTCGAGTGTGCACTTGTTCGCAGATAAATCTTGCAAGCTTGGTTGTTGTGTCCTCCCACTTGGAGTACTGGAAAGTAGCCTTCGAGCTCTCAATCTACCCCGCTTAGAATAAATTCGCTCCCCAAAGTCTTGATATCGTCGTCGTAATCATTAAAGTGTATTTTGTATTTTTAAATTAAATTCTGTGCCACTTTGAGATCGTATTTTAATTAAGAGTATCCTGATTCTCATCCTCCGATTCTTAAATCCCATTTCCCGAGTGTTGGACGGAGGTTCTTTCTCATTTACGAGAGAACCCGAATCCAGGTCGACTCAATATATATTTTGGTTTATCTGTATTTGTGTATTTGAGATTCCAAGTAATTGGATTCCCTAGTCGGGATCGATATATCCCATTTTGGGAATGACTGGCCTAAATGTAATGGATGACTTTAAACATGAAAAAAGATTTTTTTCTTCATTTGTTGCCAACGTACATATATCCTACTTATAGAATGCTCGTAAACGGCTTTAACTATTCTTCTCCTTGGTATTAGCATATGTTGATTTTAGACATAAATAAAGGGTCTTTTTATAAGGACGCTTAGTTTTGAAATGTAAATAAAACAAGTTGTTTGTGAGATTTCGACTAAATTTTAATTTCATTTGTAAGTATATTTTACGGCATTAAATATGGAATATAGCATCAAATGTCTGCCAATATCCATTCATTATAAAATGTGCCATGTCGCTAAAGTTGACTTTTTTGACAAATTTGGGTAAACTTCCAACTGCTCCAGAACCCAATCAGGCGTTGTCTGTGGTCGTTTACCTGATGTTCCTTGGTTAGTTGGATTTTATACGGGTGCAGACATAAGGCCCGATTCAGAATTCGCCAAGTTGAAGTCGCAGAAAAGCCAAGTTCTTGTGAACAACGAGAAATAAGCTGCCTTGGGTTTTCCTGTACACTTTCACACACAGCAGCAATGTTTTCACCAGATATTGTATTCTGATGACGTACAGGTAGGTGTTGGCCGATTATTTACCAAACTGGTTGACTCAAATTTGGCCACTAACTCTACTCAGCAGGACAAAGTAACATATTTTGAGCGTCCCTATTGAAATACCCTATACTTGAAGTCTTACCTTGTCTTATACTTACACTATTGCATTATTGGAGTCTTTCTATTTAGGCGATTCCGCCTGTACCTGTGAAGTCTGCACTCAGCTGGTATCCTATTTCTCGGGATCCAAGTGACTGGTGATGGTCTGATGAACTTAATCCGCCGTCAGACAATTCAAAAAACCTCTCCGTTTATATCTAATTTTTGATAGTTAGCAATATTAAGTAACGTTATGTCAGTACATGCTGTAACTTAATCGATGATCGACGCACGTATTACGTACATACTCGAAACATTGTATTTGAAATCAATTATCCAATAAGCATAACGTCATGTTAATGTTATGATTGGTACATGTTATTAAACATTGATGAACTTTCTTCGCGACACATTATGATATATTGCACTCCCACAGTTAAACTGCCACAATTCACAATATCGTTACCTTTATTATAAAAGTTCTAATTGTCATTTTTGTCTAAAATGACATTTTAGTCGGAAAAGCCGCATATATATTTTTTTTAAAAAATAGTTTTTTTTTAAAAAATTTAAATAAAAAATATATTTGGCATTACAGCTTACGCCAATGCGCCAAATATTCTTAATTGTGAAAGTCATACGAGATTAACTCGATGATAAATAATAAATCAGTTGTGCACAAAATCAACGATACACCCAACAACAACATACACATACAAATCAACATACAAAATCAAAACCAAAATCAACATACACCCAGCCCAAGATCTCTTTTTTTCAATTGAAAAAATCTGACCTTGCCGGGAATTGAACCCGAGTCTCCAGATCGCTAGGACAAAGCTCTTGCCACTAGACCACAGGGACCGACTCTGTATTATTTTTGAAATATGTATGTATTTGTTTTATAAATTGAAATATATGTATGAATGAAATGAAATATCGATGGCTTAAAGAGTAAGTTTGTTAACTCCAATTTTGGCTGAAAATGACTTAATAATGCCATCTTGTTGTATCATGCAATGTGCTTGTCCCGTAAATTTTTTATAACCAAAACTTTTTTGATTAGGTACATCGTAAAAACGTTTTAAGAAAATTTGATAACTCCATTGTCGTTCAAAAACATACTCTGCTAATTATCCAACCCCACCATTTTCTATTGTCACCTGTCATTCATTCGTTGTTTTTTTTCAGCGGTGGTACAAGAAAGTCGTTTGAAAGTCTTATTTGAAATAATCCTGATTGGTTTGAAAATACCAAAATAATAATCGATATGATAATCTATTCATGTATAAAAGTTACAGTGAAACTGTATTCTCCGTGAAAAATGTATCAAGTAATAGATTTGTATGACAACATGATTTCACTGGTCACGATCATTGAAATTTTTGGCACAAGTCGATGATTTGCCAGCCTAAAATTTTGGTTTGCTTCAATGAAACAAAATCAGCAAGTAGTCTCTTTCATAAAAAGAGAACCAAAGAAAAACACAGACAAATATAGGACTGAGGTAGGGCGGTCAAATTTAATTTCAATGACAGCTTGGAGAAGAATATATTTTCACTTAGAATACAGTTTCACTGTAACATATACACAAATTTGAATTCATAATATGTATATATTTTGGTACATCTGAAATTACTCGAGTATCGAGTAGTAAAATTTTAAAATAGATAGAGATGTCAAGCAATTCGAGTCTCTACTATTCACGTCGAATTCTATATTCTTCCAAATATGTACAGAATTTAGATTTACTTTTCTAAACATTATTCCGAGAAAACTTGAACGAGTGGTAACTGTCGAAACTTTTAATATTTTTACATACATAGGTAGCTTGCTTTTTTCATGAAAAGTCGGCAAAGAAGGGCCTATCTTTGAATTTTTATTTTTTTATATCCGATGACCGGTATAATCTTTCTGTATTCAAAGTGAAGATACATTTTCAAGCATTTTGTACGAAATTCGTCGGCGGTCAAAGTGTTAGCGTGAGCTTAATAAATTAGAGGCGTTACACGAAATTACGTATTTCACATGTTTGCCCTAAGTTCATCTACCCGAGATCCGTGCTCACCAGGGAGTGTGAAACCGGTATTACCTTAATCGGGATCTCGGTTTTTAAAATAAAAAAATATATTTTGATCCGTTGTTTCGGAATAAGAATATAATATAAAGGGACATTGTTTTATCTAATCTGATCACGATTGACAGATTTTCACATTGCTCTACTAATTTACCTCTTGAACGTTTAATTTAAGGGATAAGGAAAAAAAACATTGAAGGTATGATTGATAAATCAATCTTGTTTGTGTTTATTTAAAATATTTCATAAAAAATATTGATTTAATATCTTTTTTAAGGTGTTCAATATCAACATATCGTAGAATATAGGCTATGATGGAAAGAAAAAATTGTTTGTATTTATTCCACAGTTAAATTATTAAGTTCAGGACCAGTTTCGCTCATCGCGAGCATTTTCAGTCGATCCTTTTGTTCGTGAAATTACAATGCTCGAAACCAGCAATGCTATTGATGAACGAAATCAGTCCTGATCTTCATGAATTGTATTGACAGTGAGCATTTTAAAAGTACACAATTTTTGTACGAATTTGACATTTGATATAAATACCAGCTACGCTCATCGCGACCATTATCAAACCGATTCTTGCGATGAGGAAAACTGGTCATGATCCTTATAAATTATTTGGAATCTGTACAAAAATTTTAATTCATTTATTAGAAAATGATACCTACTTCATGCATGAAATATTGATTTATTCGTCCGAATATTTTTAAATCGTATTTTTGCATGAAATACCGGTATTAATATGATTATCCGGTGTTGCAATCCCTGACGCTTACATTTTCGCTTGCCATAGGAACAAGACATACGTGGATTCTGAAATTGCATGCCTCACACAGGATGCTTGCATACTAACACGGCAATTCGGGTGAAATAGTTCATCTTGGCAAGTGTTTGAATACAAATTCCGGTAATATTTACAAATCGTTGGTCATACATTACCCCTGACACTGAATTCGCAATGAAGCTACAATTAAAATGACGAATTATTGTTTAAAAGGTAATCTTCGACTTGTGACGGCTTGACTTACGACCAAAAAAAATCTTTTGAAGATTTAATTGCGTCTCCCTAATTTTCGCATTTATTTTTTCATAAATAAGACTTCATATACGCATTTAATTCAGGTCTGTAGAGTCGGAGTCGTCGTGGCGTTTTGGCCGGAGTCGTACTCGGAGTCGAAAACTTTGTAAAGCATAAGCTTTTTATTTTTGCTTATAATATATAAAATTTGGCTATTTGCCGGATTGATTGGTCGATATTTAATTGTATACAAATCAATAGGAAGGGTAGGAAAAAAATTTGATGAAATTAAACTTTTTTTAGTCGGATTCAGAGCCGTGTTTTGGGTAAATGCTGGAGTCGGAGTCGTATATTTTTACCAACTCCAGAGCGCTCATTTAATTAATTTATTGCAAATACGTGGTGGATTATATTTATATTTCGGAGAAGAATGTATTTTCAAATGAATTAAGATATTTTTTTTGATGAAGAAGAAGTTTTGTTGGCGTCCACACTGTTGCTCACCAAAGTTTTATCGCAATCGGATGAACGGTAAAGGAACACATACGGGACAAGGAAACAAACATTCGTTTAAATATATGTAAGAGAAGAGATATGATTTTTTCGATGCAACTGATCGCAATCACTAAGTTTCTCATTGTTAAATGGCTGTACTCTTTCAGAAAGTTTCGCAAACGTCCGCACAACAACTCACCAAAGTTTTATCGCAATTTGATGAACGGTATAGAAACGCAAACGGGACAAAACAACAAACAAAAAAGGATTAATTTATATATATTTATATATATAGATAAGATTGATATGAATTTTCAGTACAATTCCTTCATTAAGGACGAAGTAAATAGTTTTGCAAAATCAAATTATTTTTACAATACCGCCCAAAAATAATTGCAGTTTTGAGTTTTAACATTCAAACTTACTGTCTCACCTTTGTTAAGTTTTTATTTATAATGTTTACATCACAATGGATGACAATAATATATTTTATCAACGCAATGAACAGGACATTTCTATGCACATTAAAAACATCATGTCAACATACAATATTGTGCACTTCGATGGTATCATGGATTCAGAACATTTTTTTAAAAACAGTTTTCCATTTAAAGCATATATACGGCCCAGTTCCAGAGAGTTACAAATTGATATTAGTAGTTTTTAAAAATGGCCGACGAAAGATTTAACACACAAAAAGCACACAAAAAGTTCTTTTCGGATTGTATTCACATATATTATTATACATACGTTGGCTGCGTCGGACCGCCCGGGTTCAATTCCCGATACGAGCAGATTTTTTCAGTCGATAAATGAATTCTGCTCAGAGGCAATGGGTGTTTGTGTTGTAAAAATCCCTTCCCACCTTTCCGATCCGACGCATAGTGACAGGGATTAGCTAACCAGTAGTTTGCAGCATTTTTTTTACCATGTCCGCTCCCAACTTGTAGCATATGGACTACTCACGGAGTTTATTTCAACATATTTTTTTTTCTACTAGAACTGCTTGTTACTCAGTTGCTCAACACCTCTTATTCGAAGATAGTACGGGTGTAAACGATACGAGGACTAGGAAAGGACTAGTGGTTAGCTAATCGCAGTCACAATGCGTCGCTCTTTGAGACGGGCTCTTAGCAATTTTACCAACAAAAATCTTCAAACAATCAGCAACTGCAGATGATAACGTCTGTTTTGTAGTGCCAGAAAAATATTATGTAATAAATGGAATTGATTAGATTTTTTTTTACAAAAATAAACACGCGTGTCAACGATGGCGCACGACTGCAAATGACGTAATTGCAACATACAAATTCATCAGATACCGTCATGAGCGCGCTCCTGTGTGAGAATATGTACATCCGGCCCAGCCCGGCCCGAAGACGTTCCCACCGACCTGACTGACGACAAGATACTCCTAGTTGGCGGCATCATCACACCAGGAAGCTAGGGTGAATCCTTAATTTACCGAGAGGCCAAGCGCCGTTGATTTGCCCGTGACTTACGGGCTCATTGTTTTGATGTTGGTGTTATTGTTGATAGTATCATAATTGTGCATTATTTCATCATTCTGTGACTAAATTAAAAATATTTCAACACTATCCAAATTAGAACAGTTTCCAAATCTTTTTTTCATGAAAATAAAACACATTTTTTCAGTATAGTGCGGTGTCACTTATAGTTGGAAATGCTCGCGATGAGCGAAGCCGGTTTTGATCCTTTTATAAAATTGTAGAATAAATAAGAAAAATATGTATTTAATTTTTATAAATATAGTATTTTGATATAAAATTTACAGTCAACACCATAAAAAATACATTTTCACGTAAAAATTGGATATAGGATTATAATATGTTTTGAATATTATGTTTACATACATATTATCAGTTTCGACCAGTGATTCCCAAATATATTTACTCGGATCACCCATTTATTTTTTCCTTTTCCATGAGTTTTGTCGATAATGTTACTGTTTTCATCTTTTGGCATCTATATGCATTTTAAGTGCACGTATCAACTTTAACTGACGCCGAGTAAATGGTTTGTATCGCTTATGTATAAGAATAAAAGTAAGTCACTAAGCTTAATTGTCATCATAATATATTTAATATGAATAGCGAATATTTTGATGTTGATGCGTTTCAATGATTTGGGTAAATGACGACAAAACTTGGTACTGAAAAATACAAAGTTGTTACGAAATATAGTATTTCTGTCCAAACTGTACAGTTACACCATAAAAAATATATTTTTAAAAAGTACATTACTTAAATTTTTATTACTTTGAAAATGAACAAAGAATTAAGATATTTTTAAAGAATATCATGCCAACATAAATATTACCACCTTGGGCCAGTGTTTCTCAAATATATTTACCCGGAGAACCCATTTACATTTTATTTACTGTACCACATAAAAAAAAACATTACGAAGTCAAGCATCTATGTATCTCACACATTTTTATAGAATATTCTGAATACTTAAATATTATTAGCTTCGGCCAGTGTTTTCAAATATATTTACCCGGAGAACCCATTCGCAATTTGTTTTCTGTCCAACATAAAAAAATGTTGCGAGCTCAAGCATCAATGCGCACCCATTTTTAAAGAATATTATGGCAACATAAATATTATCAGTTTCCGCCAGTGTTTCTCAAATACATTTACCCGGAGAATCCATTTACATTTTTTTTACAGTACCACATGAAAGAAAAACGTTAAGAGGTCAATCAAATATCGCACACATTTATTAATAATATTTGACAGCATAAATATTACTAGCTTCGACCAGTGTTTCTCAAATATATTTACCCGGAGAACCCATTTACATTTTATTAACTGAACCTCATAAAAAAAACATTACAATGTCAAGTATCTAAATTAATTTAAAAAATTTATGGATTTATATAACATTCGTAGCATGCACGCTTGAAAAACAACAATGGAGGGGAAAAGATTATTGTGGGTTGATCCCAAGTTTATCTGGTAGATTAATCCTACGCACGTGTTGCTATGACAAAGGGTCATATCTCACACGGCTCATAGTGCTTTATTACCTACGTAACGTACAAGAGTGTCATCGCAAGTGCAAGATGTTATTTTGTATTCAGTCAATACGTCTGACCTTCCGACGTAAAAGGTAATTGAACTCTAGAACGTGGAAACTTATTGTCTTCGGGACGAGTGTGAGGATATACATACAAATAGTGTGTACTAGGGCTTGTCAGTTTATTGGCGAAATTTACGACATTCGAAAGCCGGCTTTTTTAAAAATTTTGCAACCGGTTTTAAAAGTAAAAAGTTGAGCAAAGCGTTACTCTTAAAAAACCATAGAGGAATCCAGGGCTGTGAATTCGTTAAAAAAATACGACTCTGACTCCAGCATTTACCAAAAACACTCCGAATCCGACTAAAAAAACTTTAATTTCGTCATGACTTTTTTTGACTTTTCCTATTTATATGTATTCAATTATATATCAACCAATACCCAAATTTGACATATTTTATGCAAAAATAAAAAGTTCAATCTTTTCAAAATTTCCGACTCCGAGTACAAAACCGGAATTATAAAAGAAACTTTTTCATTAATAACTGTATTTAGTTAATATCGCAAATTCTGATTCAGAATGATGATTTAAGTGCAGTTATGCACAACTTTTTTGGGAGTAGGGCCACAAAATAAATTCTCAGATAGTTCGAGGGCCGCATGGTAAAAAGTGTTTAAATGATCGATATTTTTAGTGTATTTAAATTATTGTGTTTCCATCTTCCAAAAAGTTGATTAATATTTGTCATATTATGCCGCATGAAATGTCATTGCGGGCCACAGGTTGTGCATCACTGTTTTAGTGAAATAAGAAAATATTTAAATCTTGTGTAAACGAAAAAGACAATTTTAAAGAATTCACCTCCTCCATAAATTTATTTTTTTACTATTCCTGCTTTTCAGGCTTACACTGGGTTTTATAGATATTAAATTATTACACTTATTAAATATTCCACCATTCTTGAAAATGTTAAATTGAATGTTCCTGATAATTTTTTGAGGGATCGTGAGCATGAATTGTTTGTTCTTCCAAGGGGTAGAACCAGTCTGCCAATGGGAATGCCTCTGGGAAGAGCTTTAACAATTTTAAACGGCATTGCTTCGGATGTCGACATATTTCATATTGACGTGAGTGAGTTCAGACGAATACTATATTTTATGAATAAAAGTTGATTTTGTCAGAACTCACTCGGTTGACATCTTTGAAAATTTCTAATATGATTTTATAATTTTTTTTCTCTCAGTTTTTATGACTACAATGTTTTCATCTTGTTTTTAATTAATTAGTGATTAATATTATGTATTTACATGTATGTATGTATATATATAAATACACGTATTTATATTTGTCAAATACATGGCGCATTGGCATCAGCTGTAATGCCATGATTTGCTTTTTCTTAAATAAATAAATAAACTCAATATATGGAAATTGCTGAATATTTTATTTTCATACATAGTTCAAGAATAATCATAGAAAAGTTTTTTGTAGTATTTATTTACACCCTTAAAAGATATTGTGTTTACAGTATGTTATTATCACTTATTTTGACTAGATGAAATAATACATGGCAAAATTTTTTGTCGACTAGATGTTTTGCTGCGATTTTTGGAATACAATCTTATATATAGAACCGAAACGGCGTATGTATGTATGTGGGTCTGTAATTCCCTTTTGCATTGTTGTTGCAAGTTCAAACAATCGAATTGATTTCGCTCGCGAAAGTTTCGACGGTAAATTTATTTCGTTATCAATGTGTGTGTAGAGACTCCAATTACTCGAGTATCGAGTAGTACATTTTACAAAATACTCGAGTACTCGAGTAGTTTCATTTGAACCAAAATATCTTATATATAAAACCGAAACGGCGTATGTATGTCTGTGGGTCTGTAATTCCCTTTTGCATTTTTGGTCATTAAGTTGCCATAAAAACGAATATGAAAGAAAATATGTTTGAATTTTTATCGGCGAAGACATTTAGTCAAAATGTAATAAATTAGTCTTCTACTGAACTTTTCCCGGCTTTTATTAATATAATAATGTTTTTATTTACGTGAAGGTATTATTTGACAACAAATTAGATTTTTTCTTTGAATTTGGACATTTTAATGGGCGAGAATGGGGCTGTCAATATATGAAAGGGGCTGTGAAATGTCAATGCCAGTCTGAAATGTTCATTTTAATTCCATTTTAATTGATATAGACTTTTGAATTTTGAAAAAAGTTGTTTCAACTTGGCCCGTCTGAATTTACGCGCCGAGGTGAACATAACCCCAAACTGGTCCGAGCGAAGCCGGGTTCGAATACTAGTATTACATATAACATAAGGTTAAAATATCGAAGTGTAAAATATGCTCTACCACAATCATTATATGATACAGCTCCTAACAATTTTGGCTTCATAGCATCGTCAGAACTAAGTTTAAATGGGTTTTAGTTAATTTATAACATATTCATACCAAATTTGAATTTTCCATGAGTTTTGTCGATAACGACCCGGGTTTTGCCTTTCGGGATCTTGGATTTCAAGTGCACGGGTTTACTTGAACTGACGCGTAGTTAACAGTTTGTATCGTTTATATACAAAAATAGAAGTAGATCACTATTTCAATGAATTAAGTGGGTTTGCTATAATTATGGGAATTTTTGAAGATACTAATGACCAGAAAAATTCAAATTTGATATATTCATACCATCATAGAACATGTGTACACTGTAATATCATCTTGCTTCAATTACCATCTGATTATTAAACTCTTTGATATTTTTACCATATTACAATGTCTTCAATCAAGTACATATATGTCAATTTAAGTAAGCTTAAATGAAAATAATCAAAAACAAATTGTCTCTCAATCACATTTATGTCACTTTAAAGGTGTTCACTGTCAATAATTTAAATAAATAAGACACATTATACAGTTCTACTTCCACAACATATTCTGATAATCATAATCATGATCAGTTGACAATACTTATGATGCGAAACCGGTCCTGATATTTATCAGAATATATGTGGAAGTAGTAGGGTGACTTTTTAAATTGAGTTGAACGGTTATAGTTATTGGAAACTAGTTACATTTTTCTTCTTCATACCAACGGGAATCCTAATAAATTCTTTATTTTGGATGGTTTACGTCGGGGGTTCTTAACCGCATGCCCGCGAAGCCATTTTCGTGCGCCCGGCAAAGAAATAATGATAAATAAAATGTTAATTGAGATCTCAAAAATATTAGCATATCTATCTAATTTTCTGAATAGGTTATTTTCCACTGTCAGGCAGTTAAAGGGAAATTTTGATTGAACAATCGAAATTCATTGATGTTCATCAAATATGGCCGGTATTTGGGGTACAAATCTTGCATGATTAGTGCGGTTAATGAAGTGTAAATATTGTGCACTTGTTTTTATCCTTAAATCCTTTCAATGCAGACATAGGCATTAATAAAATAGCTAGTTCCCTAGCGGATATTCTTCAAGAAGACACGCCAAATATTGAAGAAGAAATTTTAGATTATCAAAATGACATCATCTTAAAATCGAACGGACTGACGTTTGGAATTTAGCTGACCTAAAAAAGTACCTACCATCTTTTGAAAAAAGGAGCTTACAAAATAAAGTCTTTTTGTGGTTCCATATATCTGTGTGAATCTTTGTTTTGTACCATGAAAATAATCAAATCAAAAACAAGACCTCGACGTACCAATGCCAACCTTGTTAATTGTTTACGATTGGGATTATCATCTTACAATCCTCATTTTGAAAATTAAGCTGAAAATGAATGTAACAAACGTAATGCTGCCAAAGGAACAATACTTAAATAAATACATAAATATTTACTACTTAAATCTTGTTTTTTTTTTAAAAATCCGACATGTGCCCGTCACTCATTTCTTAAATATCAAATGCGCCCGCCACCGCAAGAAGGTTAAGAACCCCTGATTTACGTTGTCGTGTCCAATAACTATAACCTTTCCACTCACTATAGCAGTCAATCTACTATATGATGTATTGTATTTACTTAAATTATTTGTGTTTATGTCTTACATTAAAAATATTTGAATATTCATTTTACCTTTAGCATATAATTATAGCAAATTTTCATTTCATTTTCATTATCAAGAAACAGCTTTGAATGTTACTTACGTATATTATAAAAAAAACTTGACTTAGTTAAAAGGTAACAGTTAACATTAAACAATATTCGCAGAGTGAAAAAATAGAATATTTACATGAATAAAATCGAATTTAAAAAAGATATAAATATATCGTGTTAAAATGAATATAATATAGTAAATGTACTAGTCGTTGACCATGTACCAGTAGTTGACCTTTTGAGAATAAAATGGCCCAAAATAAGAAATGCAGATGCGGGATTGCTCTAAATTGTAAAGTTAAGACAATTTAAGGCTTCTGTGTCGGAATGAGCCATCACCATATAGCCAATGGAGTGCAAGGGTGGCCATTTGAAAACAACACCTAGTGAGGAAAGTGTATTATTTCAAGTGATCAATCTAGAAACGGTGTGTACCTTGTTCCTGAACCACCCATTGCTACTTGATTCAACCAAGAGTGGTGTGACAGAAAGCCTTGAGGCAACCCTGAAAGAAAGTTCACTATAAAGCCCCCTGATTAGATATGGTCAACACCAGACTTTTCAATTTGTGACATGGTCAACTACTGAAACAAAACATGACTTTAAATAATTTAACACAACTTTTTTTAAACAGGCCCTTTCGTAATTTGTGTTACATACTATTAATTAAGACATATGATCCAACATGAGTATACTTGCTTTGCCTTCATTCGGTATAATGCTAAACCTTAATCGTTATTTTTGTTGAAATTTTCTTTTAAACGGTCAGCTACTGATACATTTACCTTAATACTTCTTTGTTCTTATGAGATACCTCTATCCATGGCCAAACCCCATAGTCGCACACTTCGCGACATCTAGCGCATGTTGCATTTCATTAATATAATCAATAGCACTTTTAAGCGTTTTTAATTTACTCAGCCTTTTAGACGCCGAAATTTCGACGCCAGCCGCCGCAGATACAGCCTTCCGCAGCCTCAGAAAAGCTCCACTGACAGCTCGCACGCGCCTCCTTTCCCGCGCATTTCTCCCAACGCGTCCTTTAAATCCGTACTTTCCTCTTTTACCCTGATGAATAGATCCGATTTGGCCGTCGTCAAAAGATTCCAGCGTACAACCAAACAATTCTTTGTCTTTGGTATCTTCATAAAAACATGCACGATCGTATCTTATTTCCGCGTTTGAATGGTAATAATTGTCTTTGGATTCATTGAGAGACACTCTAGATCTCCAGCATCTGCTGTCTGGATCTTCAGAGTATTGTCTATCGCACACGAGATGGCACCAGGTAGGCTCGCTGTGCGATATTGTCCTCATATCAACTGAACAATACACCTTCTGCGGTAGCGCTGTCTTTTCATTGAAATCTTTGATATCATCTGAGAGTCGAGTGAAGTTTTGCATTTGCCGCGAGCGCCCCGGTGTCAAATTTCCTTCCATTATACTATCCGAGACGCTTACTCCATACTCCAATCCCTATATTATACTCAGACACTTTTGACGTTGTTTTTTTGTTCGTATATTTACAATGCAGTATTTTTGCGAACCTAAATCGCGGCGATTTTTTTTGACACGAGACACTTCAACGATAGAAATTATCGTATCATTTTACGGTCACAATATTTTTTAGCGGTAACAATGGACATAAACATGCCTCGTTCGAATAATAGCGTACAATTTCGAACACATATCAATTTACTAGACAGTCTTGCCAACTTATTTTTTGTAATGTAATCTATAGCACGACCTCTGACCGACTGGCATTTCGCTTCTTTTTGTTTATGTTTTATGATAGGTAATAGTTTTACTATTTTAAAATCGAAAACGTCTGCCTTAAGTTACACATTGCTATTGTATTGGCTGCAAAATAGTTCATTATCATCAGCTACCCCTGCTCCGATATTGATTGCTCGCGATGTTCAAACAGAGCAAATAATTTTCCTAAAATGTTGTACAAAGTAAAGTAAAAATATCTGGACATTGCAACTATACATATGTATATAATAAATAGTTGGTTTTAAAATCCAATGAATAGGAAAGAACTCTTGCAAAAATGTGGAGTCCCCAGCAAAAAACACGACTCCGACTCCAACATAATATAATTCTCAAATTATATACTTATTACTAGCTGACCCGGCGAACTTCGTACCGCCTCAGAATCAATAGATGTGTAAACGTATTAGCTGAATTAAATTTAGTTTTTTATTAAGTCAAAATCAATACTCAAAATGAATATGCAAAATAAATGTGCAAAATTCAAAATGAAACGTATTTTAATTACATTGAAATGAATGTAATTCACTTGGCAGCAAGGCATTTGCTTTATTGAAGAGAATCAAAATGATTCGCGTAGCATTCTTGCACTGCTTTCTGTTAAACTATTTGCTGGATGGGTTGTCAAACAAAATGTCAAACTTCACGGGCGTGATATTTTCATATGATTATTACAGCTTTTCAAAGCTTAAATTTAATTCGCTGTATGAAATGTCAAACTTCACGCGCGCCCTCTGTGATTCAACAACAAAAATAATAAATAATGACAGATGTCAGAAATATTAAAATACGTCCTGATAGAGACATCCTTCACTTAGCGGTATGAAATATACTTTACAACCTTCTCTCATATCTAAAAAATATACATACAAAATTTCATAATAATCCGTCCAGCCGTTTCGAAGGAGTTTGGCGACAAAGATTTGTGTCGAGATTTTTATATATATAGAGATAGTAATATTAAGATTACTCACAAAGCTACTTACTAAGAAACATTATAACACATTCTGATTTTAGACTACCATAATTTGTGGTTTCATTGTTTACCCTCTGAGGACTGATGTGCCTTGAAAGTTTTGTAAGAAGATTTGATATGATTTTATGAGGGCTGTGGGGTTGTTGAATAAAGCACGACTCTGACTCCATCATTTACCAAAAACATGACTCCAACTACGACTAAAAAAAAAAGTCACGTTTTTCTCCTACCTTTCCTATTTATGTACTATATTCAATTAAATATCAACCCACCAATCCGACCAAAAGCAAATTTTACATATTATGAACCAAAATTTTCAGGCCTTTGAAAATTTCCGACTCCGAGTACGACTTCGGCCAAAACGTCGCGACGACTTCGACTCCGAGTCCGGCCAAGAACCCGCGACTTCACGACTCCGACGCCGACTCCACAGTCCTGTGTAAAAGAATTCTTCTCGAGATTTTTCACATTTAATAATTTATTATAACAATATAAAAAAAAGGAAGTAAGAACAGAACAGAAGATTTATTTTGTGTATCCTGTATACACCAGTATATATAGGTAAGTACATAAATGTATACTTTCGATGGTTTCGGCGGTAACTTTGTGGAAGTTCGTTTTAATATAAAAATTAAAATATCTTTGATTATTCCACGTATCCAATACGTGGAATAATCAAAGTTATTTTAAATTTTATACATAAATGTATGTTTAAACATAGTTCTGACGATGGCGTAAACTGAAATAGCTATCAACCATATATCTTATAGGTTCTTTAGACCTAAAATACATCACAGTATTTTTTCACCGTTTTAACTATTTAACATATAAAAATGTTCTTTCAAAAAGTGTTCATGTGATCTGAAGCTCAAATTCAAATTTCGAATCAACGGATTGTTCTTCTTTAGATTTTTTATAAAAGCACTATCGCTATAGGACCGCGAGTAGCGCAAGCTGATATCAACAAAATGGATCCTGGCTCGTTACTACCCGCATGCTGGCTTTTCAAGGTGCATGCTACAAAGCGTCTCTCAAACGATCAAAGAATTATGTTTAAAAATATTAGCTATCTTCAGTCCATATTAGTTGGCCAAATGTATATGTACCCGACTCAGTATTTTATCTCGTTGTTGTCGTTACCACCCCGTTGCTATACATAGTTAGATTGGTTACGAGTAGAGACTCCAATTACTCGACATCTCAACTACTCGAGTTCGAGTAGTAAACTTATGAAATACTTGAGTACTCGAGTATACTCGAGTAGTTTCAGATGTACCAATTATTTTATAAATTCAAATTTGTGTATTTAAATCAGGGCTGTGGAGTCGGAAAAAAGTTCGACTCCGAATCCGACTCTAGCATTTTCCAAAAACACGACTACGACTCCGACTTAAAAAGTTTAATATCGTCATTTTGTTTTGTAAAATTTTCCTATTTATGTGTATTCAATTAAATATCAACCCTGCCAATCCGGCCAATAGCCAAATTTGACATATTATATGCAAAAATAAAAACTTTTCAAAATTTACGACTCTGCAATTTGCCACAGCTGCATCCATTGTCGTAAAATCATAAGACTATTTTTCAATATTTTATTTTGTCTCTTGTCATCATAGTCGTTGATAAGATAAGTCAGCAGGACCCAAAGCAAAAGTAACAAAAGAAATTCTCGCACAGCATTGCCAATGGCAAAACCATTAAAAATAAATATTACCTGACAGTAAAACCACGCGTAAGACTCAGTTAAACGCAACGATAAAAATTATATATATATATTTTTTAAATAAGTAAATACAATTTGTAAATATGTCTTCATTTCAAAAAACTCGAGTATCGAGTACTCGATACTCGAATTGGAGTCTCTGGTTACGAGTTGGGAGGACTTCAAGGCTTCACATACATCCGAGTCAATAAATCAATTGTTGCAATTTTGAAATGAAAATTTAAATCGTTAGAATTTTGTTCTTTTCCGTAAGTTCATTTGTTAATTCGTGCCGGGTCGTTGACGACAAATCTCATGGAAAAGTACAATAATTCAAACGATACAAATTTAATAACCGTTAAGTTGTTTCCTTGCTCAAAAAATATTATTAATTGCGCACATTTATGTGGCCAATAATCTTCGGACAAATATTTTTCAAACACAGATATTTATCACTTTTAAAGTGTCCACTATCAATACTTGGTGGAATGGCATTATTATAATAAAAATAAGAAAACATTTTTAGTACTTTTTCCATATAAAATTTATTGGATCAGGACTGGTTTCGTGGTTGTTTGTTTATCGAGTTTCTAGAGATTCTAGAAATAAATCGACATAAAATCTTACCTAACTCTATTTTTTTAAGCGATCAATAAGTCTTCGTTTCTTCACCTTTGTTATATCCGTTTCATTAACCTAATTCTAGCTTATTATATTCCTTTATTTATATACTCTTATTTCGTTTGATTTCTGTTTCATATTGTTTGCTTTTATTTGTAAGAATTGATATTCCCCCCTTTTAATTCTTTTCGCAGAACTGTCGTTGGATTGAGCACTCCACGTAGAATATAGACATTAAGATTTATTTAATGCACTTATTTTGGTTTTTACTTTGTTAATCATAATTCACACTAATCGATTTTTGATGTTATAGCTTGCATTGCTAAGTAGTGTTCAACATTTTAATTATAATCTATTTTTCTTACATTTTGCTTCAATTTATTTGCTTAGTTGGAATACAAATTGTTTGTCATACCTTGTAATTAATACTTAAACTTTGTCTAAATATCACTGTTTTGTTGTATTTAGTATCAGTTGACAATGTTCGCGGATTTTGTGCATATAAATATAACTTATCGAAGATAAATAACATTCTACCATGAAATTTTGCGTTTTTTGGAAAACGGTACTATAGGAGAGACCTATATATAACACCGCTTTATAAGAGGGTTGACGGTACTTCAATAAGGGTAGCTGATAATTTTTTGTTCAATAAATTAATTGCAATAAAATTTCGCGAGCCTTATTTTGAGGGCGCTGCGTAGCCATGATTAGTGATGAACCATTTAATTTATTATTCCCCAAGGCTTTAAATGAAAAAAAAAAAACGATCACACCACTTAATAAAGAGAGACTTCAACGTACACGACATGAAATCAAACCTAACCATCACTTTAATAATGTTTAAATAACTAAAATCTTTCTTGTGAAAAAGTATAGCTAAAATCGCACATAGTCGATATTGCATATGCATTCATGCGCCCAAAATATTAGAAATACAAATATTGAAAATAAGAAAATAAAGATTTTTTTTTTATATTTAACAAGGACTGTGAAGTCGGGGTCGTCGCGGTGTTTTGGCTGGAGTCGTGAAAAACTTTTGAAAAGTTTGAACTTTCTATCTATGCATTTAACATATTATAAAATTTGTCGTTATTTTCTTTTGTTGTTATTGGCCGAATTGGTTGGCTTATATTTAATTCATTAATAGAAAAGGAAGCAAAAAACGTATCATTATTAAACTTCTTTTAGTCAGTCGTCATATTCTATCAACAAAAATAAGCCACATCCAATTGCACTTACATATTGTCACTATTTTTTATAGTGATCAGAACGGGTCTCTCTTATCGCGAGTATTTAAAACTGAAGTTCATGACTTGCGAAACGGGTCCTGATAATTGTATAAAATTGTGAAAATTCCAAAAGAGTATTTTAATGTGATAAAAATATAATATTTTCTATCTACAAAGAATTGACGATTAACACCCTAAAGTGATTATATAAGTTTTAAGTGTTATTTTATTGCAGTGAATTTAACTAAGCATATAGATTTCCCCCCTATATTTTGTATGATGAATTCTTAAAAAGACGTCATCGCCATTGTATGGTCGCGTTTGATTGGCGCATGCGATGTACTATTTAGGATTTTTCCATTGTTTCGCATAATTTAGGTACTACCATTTCGCCATTTCGGAGGAAATCGTTTAAGTCAATGTAACTAACCGGACGGATGGAAGTCAATTTAAAATTATCTGATTTTTTAAATATACAGCCAAAGCAGTGGCGTGCTGAAAGGATCTGCAAGTTTGTTTCTTTTCTAAAATCAACGCGTTGAAATTGAATCTAAGAAAGTTCAATGCTTAAACTAAAAAAATACAACAATCGTCTTAAAAATAGAGCAAATACTTCTACTTATAAACAATATGTACGATGAAGTATATCACTTTTTTTTAACCATGTCCGCGATCAATTTAAAGCATATTGACTCTAGAGAGAAAAAGGATATAACCCTCTGATTTTCAATATAATATTCGTTTGATAATCACAATGTACACCACTTAATACACGTGCAATCGAAAAGATATAAGCTGCTAGTGACGGCTGGTGACGGGGTGCTGGGGGGTGCAAAAGGAAGATTCAACTATTTTTTCGTACTACGGAAGAGAAGCAGTTGGTATTGCGAACATCTGAATTGAAAGTGCATGCTATAGAAGAGTTTTAAAATCCAATGAATAGGAAAGAACTCTTGCAAAAATGGTTGAATCTTCCTTTGCACCCCCCAACACCCCGTCACCAGCCGTCACTGTAAGCTGCTATGATGAATTAGTATCTAACTTAGCTATTATGTTTGAAAAAAGGAGGGTCCGTGAAACTTGTGAAGAGTAAAACGGACTCACACAACAGAAACTCGCCAAAAACAGAATTTGTGGGTTACATCCCATTGCCTTTTACAGTCGAAATGAGCCCGTGATGCATCTTATTTCATCGAAACGGTTGTCTTGCGAGAATTGCTTGTTTTTCAGTCGTTCAATCGCCCTTTTTTTCCTAAGGTAGAGGATTGTATACAAAGAAGGTTCTATTTTAATAAAAATCTTTTATTTTTAATTTTATAATATCGATTTCTTTTAATATTTACGCCGGTTTTGAAAACTTTGACATAGTTAAACGACATTAAAACATTTTTAGTGCTTATTCCACATACAATTTATTGGATCAGGACCGGTTGCTCATGGCAAGCATTTTCAACTGATCCAATAAATTGTATGTGGAATAAGGTAAATGTACCAGTAGCTGACCGTTTAAGAGAAAAATTCAACAAAAATAACGATTAAGGTTTCGCATTGTACCGAATGAAGGCAAAGCAAGTTTACTCATATTGGATCATATGTCTTAATAAATATTATGTAATTACGAAATTACGAAAGGGCCTGTTGAAAAAAAGTTGTGTTAAATCATTTGAAGTCATGTTTTTGTTTCAATAGTTGACCATCTCACAAATTGAACAATCTAGTAGTTGACCATGTCTAAACAGGGGGCTTTATAGTGAACTTTCTGTCAGAGTTGCCTCAGGGCTTTCTGTCACACCACTCTCGTTTGAATCAAGTAGCAATGGGTAGTTCAGGAACAAGGTACACACCGTTTCTAGATTGATCACTTAAGAAACTTGAAATAATACCCTTTCCTCACTAGGTGTTGTTTTCAAATGGCCACCCTGGCACTCCAATGGCAATATGATGATGGCTCATTCCGACCACAGAAGCCTTAAAATGTCTTAACTTTACAATGTAGAGCAATCCCGCATCCGCATTTATTATTTTGGGCCATTTATTCTCAAAAGGTCAACTACTGGTACATTTACCTTAAGTACTAAAAATGTTTTATTATTTTTATTATAATGCCATTCCACCAAGTATGTGAACACCTTGAAAGTAATAGTTAAACGACGCTTATAATTAATTGAACATCTTTATGCAATCTGCGAAACAATTATTGTAATGCCACTGATGAAATCGCCTGGAACACCTGGTTAAAATGATTTATGGCCATACACCGAAACTACTGGCTGACCCGAGGCAGATTTTTACCCGTTAATTACATACCAATCATGTTTCGTTGAAAGGTGAACACAAAATAATAATATTGTTGCAGATGCACTACGTAAGTAGTTCATGCAGCGAAATAAAATCAACTCTCCTATAGCAAGCCCCTGCTATAGAGTTGTTTTCTATAGCGTGTGCGTCATTCCGTCCTAGAGCGTCGTTTTCTACAAAATGATATATTTTCAAAATCAGATTATATACATATTTAGTAAATACGTATGATTGATTATACAACTATTTGCATATTTGCTAAATTATTTTGCCTATATCAACGGTCACCAAACTACGGCCCGCCAAAGATTTTCATCCGGGCCTCCAAAAATGCTTTAAGAGATTCCTGCCCTACAGATATTTAAAATCAGATTCGAATCCTAGTCGTCTTTTGTTTCAAAGTTGCAAGATTTGAAATTGCTACTTTTAGTGAAAAGAGACCGCCGTCAATAATTTCGAAAGCAGGTCGCCCGTAGTGGCTAAATGTTTTGACTCCCCTACTATAGGGTGTATAGGTGACATTATTTATTACTTTGACAATCAAAATAAGCTCAACGGCTTCTTTCAATATACATATGCAAGATAGCGCTAAATTATTATAAAATCAAGACTTCTTTTAAACTTCACCTTTTCTATCGTAAAATCCGGAAGAAGTTGGTACTTTTATAAATGAAAATGTTTATATTATTTTTTAATTAAATTTTTCATAGTTAAAATTGAGTTATGTTGGTACATATTTAAAAAAATACTTAGATACTCAAAAGCTTTTTATTTACTAATTTGTATATCAATTTACGTTAAAAACTATTCGTACAGCGACATCTTGTAGACATTACATTTTTTTTTATTTCAAGAGCTACAGTCACCTATTTTAATTTTTTACGGTTGGTAAACCTCAAACAATGGACAATTTTTCATCCTTGAATTACCTAGACTGGGTGCGCCATGTTTGAATATCAACTGTCATTCGTTGAAATAGAAGCAAAATAGTAAGTCTTCGATTTATAAACAAAAACAATTGAACAATTTTCAAAACAAAATGCATTTGGTGATTAAAGAACTTCTCGACGCTTTGGGGTAAGCACATGAAATCAATTAATAAAAGTTGTCGTTTATGTTATTTCATTTAGAAATAAGTGGATAATTGACAGTCGAAATTGTTCTGTCAAGGATGTATTAATAAACGTCAAAAATTATGTTGATGTTGTTAAATTGTACAAAATTCTTTGATTAAAATTGCAAAAAGTATTTCATACGATTAAACATCCTTTGCTGCACTATAATTGCGCAGTAGTTTGTAAATTCATTTAAAATAACCGAAATAATCGTATAAGAAAAACTTCACGGTTTTTATATTTGTTTTTTTTCAGATGTAACATCTCCCCTGATGTAATACTAGAACATATTCAAAATAACCCTAGTTATGGCAACAGTGGGTTTTCATCCAAGCAGTCTTATGAACATGCCATTAAATTGGCACAGAAATCTCCAAATCCCAAAGCTTTCATTAAGAAATATGAAGAAATGAAATCCAGAAAGTGAGTTTAAAAATAGGTTTTGAATTAAAATACAGGTAAATATTATTACTGATGGGCATAACCATTTTCACACTGACTCAAATCCAACACGGCCGCTGTGCCAGTGTTCCCTATTAATGATGTTTATTATTGTTAATTATTGATGATTTTTTACGCGTGAATTATTTATATTTTTTTCTGATAAATTAATTATTATTATTGATTGAGTTGGCATTTACTTGGTTGAACTCCATTATATTACTGTGAGAGATATATTTGTTGATAGCTAAAAAATAATTTCTGTAGAATTAAAATACTTTGGTATTTTTCTCACCGTATTATTAATTATTATTGTTGTTAAGGTGCCACTGAAAGAGGCGAAACACGTGTCACAATACATGGAATAATCAAAGTTATTTTAAATATTATTTTTGTTCAGGTCAGATTTAGGAAAGGTTAGGTGTGGCTTGGTGAGTTAAGTTAATGTTAGGTTGTCATTCAACATTTAAAAAAAAAATACTGGGAACACGTAGAAATATACATAATTAATAGGGAACACTGACACAGCGACCATGTTGGATTATATGTCAAAGAGTGTGAAAATAGTTTAACCCATCAGTGTAAATGTTTACCAAAATACATCAAACAGGGAATCAATCTTCTCTTATGTTTCTGTATGTTAAATATGGATCATTTGAATAAATCCACATCTTCGAAATGTATTCATCTCTGTTTACAGTGTTGACTCATTAGGGCCTTTGATTTCTCTTCTGTATTATATACTGCACGAAGACAAAAAGTCAAGAAGTCCAGGAGCTAAGCCAAAGACTGCGCCTAAGCCGGTTTTAAATGACAAGGCTTTGTTTACAAAAGATGAATTACCGCAGGTAAGAAACAACGTCTTTATATCGCTGACCGTAATGTAATTTACACATGCAATTACTTATCCAATTCACTGAACCTCATTAATGTCAAAACATTCACTAATTCATCCAGATTCCAAAAGTAACAACCTAACAAATTGGATGCTGAGAACACGCCTGGCATGTTCAACTGCGTACTAAAAAATAGGTTCAGCATTGAATGTGTTAACTAACTGACTTACTTTTTATTCTTATATATGTATAAAGAAATAATAAACACTTTTTGTACTTATTCCACAATTAATTTATTAAGATCAGGACTGGCTTAGGTTTAGCTCATCGTGAGTATTTTCAACCGATAAGAAAATGCGCTATTTATACCAAATTCGATGAAAAGCTCATGAATTGTGACACCTGACCCAATCTTAGTAAATTAGTTGATGTTAATACAATGCTATTTTCATAAAGTCTTGACAGTGAACACCTTTAAAGTGTATAAGCGGTACAAACCATTTACTACGCACTGGTTCAAGTTACTTAAAATTCCTTAAAATGCGGAAAGACTAAACCAGGGTTCAAATTTTCAAAAATTCAAATTTGATTTTAAATTTCCATCAAGCAAATTTGTTTGTCACCCTCAATTTTATTAACACATTCAATCCTAGACCTGTGTTTTAGTACGCAATAGAACATGCTAGGCGTGTTCTCAGCATCCAATGTGTTAAGCTTACTGTGTTATAATGTTTTTTGTCACCCTTTACATTTTTGATAATATATTACACTGTGATAATATATAAATCAAACTACTGTCCTGCTTCAGATTAAAAAATAAGATCCTGAAAGCAGTGGACGATGCCAGAAAAGACAGCAGGAAAAGCTTGGAAGAAAATCAATGGGGTAAATTTGGTGGACAAAACGCTCCTCCTCTACCCGCCTACCTTTACCAAAGAAGCACTCTTTCCTGGGATTTCCCTAATGAAACTTTCAATATCACAGCATCAATAGGTAAGAAATTTCCGAAACCTCAAAACGTTTGAATTCATAAACAATCTACTCAATTACTAATCCATATGTCGCCGTTTGCAAAATCAAAATATTTATGGAAGCATAAAAACAGTTAATAATTACTTTATCGTAATGAAACAAAAATTTTAATACGCGTAATTAATATTTATTATCTTTACCATAATATTTGTTAGTTTTGTGTATGAAATAAGTGTAAGGGTAATTTTTTCAGTATTCTGATACTCGAAAGTGCATATTTTGCAGATATCTATCTATTTAGAAATGAAAATGACGATATGCTCTCAATGCGATGAAGCATATAAATTTAGCATCTCAACAGTATTTTTTTTAAGACAACAGATTGTTATTCAGTCGCTCTATCTCTATTGACAGGAAGGATAGCACAGACAAGAATAAAGGATAGAAAGAATGGACCTGGAAGAATCTAATAATAAATATAAATTAAAACTGTAAACTTGAAGAAATATTGATAATTTTGTGTAAAATAAATCACACATCAACACTTCCAACTGAAATTGCTGTTAAAAAATTTCTTCAACTGTTAGTTTTTTTTTATTTTGTTTCAAATGAAATTATATCATTTCTTCTGTCTTATTGATTGACCTTTGGTTCTGCTTCTTTTTCTTCATTTCATTCTGTTTGATTTTCATTTCCAGCATCAATACCGAAAGTATCCCAAGAATCGATCATCATCGACGACCTCCTGTATTGCCTCGAAGGTATACCCGGCACATATATAGTGCCGCTTCCAATACTCGAACCCTACGGACCGAGAGAGTTCTCTGTCAGCGAAGAAATCGACAAAGCCCTGAGCAACATCGTTCACCAGTTTCTTCCACTTGCGTCGCATTACTCAATCATCAGAAGGTTCATTGAAAACAGCCGCATGTGGTCAGGGAAAGTTATCCATGCTCTAGTCAACGCTATTGAGATTCTACTTAAAGAATATTATGTGAGTAATTTAATTGTTTTAGCAGTTAACTGTATTTTTTAACGTTTGCAATAATTGTATCAATTAAGAGTGAGTGATACAGCGACATCTATCTGTAGTTGAAAGAAAAATTGTTGAATCTTATTGATAAAAGTCAGCTAGCTTTAATTTTGATTACGTCTTGATAATGGTTTTATTTAATATGCTATTCCACAAAGAAAGATATCACTAATAGCTGGAGCCACATTTGATTCAATGCTGAATGTCTAGAATATGAATCTGTACAAGACTAAAACTAAGAGCCATTTACTAAAGACTTGCATTTCACCATTGCCATGTTACGTTAGTGAATTAGTGAACACTTGACAGAGACTCGTATTTTCCCATGGAACTCAGAGATAAGGGAAAGAACAAGGCAGCGTTCTGAGATATGTTGGAACTGGCTTGGTAAACTTGGCAGATGCCACTTAGAAAACCACTGATGACAATCCACATGACTTACTCAGGCATAAGTTGTGAAGAAGCAAAAGTATAAAGAGGAATCTAGGAGGCGCTGTGCAGTTGCCATATTTTCGCTATAGAAAGCTTTCGTGGCTAAAGGATAAATATTCAGTCAACCCTGCTATAGCAGACATTTCTATAGAGCTTTTAGCTAAAGCGTATGCGGCGGTTTTTCGTACAAGGCACGTGTCGCTTGCTTACAAACTAAACACTTATAATTTTATTTAAAATATAAAAATTGTTTGATTTGCTCATAGTCACAGAATACAATTGAAAAACCCAAACCCGAAATTTTCTATGGGTGCCTAAATTTATATAGCGAACTCTCTATCCTCCCGCTATAGCAGGGCTGACTGTTTTTGGTTCCAGAATACCTACAAGATATAGTGGATATCTGTTTACATTGACTGCTAAATACTATATCATTTTTACCTTATGAGTGTAGCATATTATTTTTAATCCTCTTTTCAAAAGCATGTCACCAAGTTGCTAAAATTGTTTTTTTCACTCTTCAGGTAATCATTGGGCAGCTTGAGACTGAACACTTAGCTGGGACCTTGAGTCTTCAAAAGCTGTGGTATTTTGTCCGGCCTACCATGCATATGATGGAAATCCTGGCAAATATCACATCGACCTTTGGCAAGGTATGCAATCTTTTATTTTAATCATAATCTCCGGTCCACCAACAGAATTGTCAACGCCATTGGCTGTTAGTCTTCTTCAGGGTGGCTCAAATCCCAGTACCCGCCAGGACTAAGAATCAATTTACGGATTTCTGCTTTGGCTTGGATGATAGTGATGCTTTACATTTCTTCCCTTCCTACTAAATGGAGAAACTAACTGATTCTAAAAATAACACATAGCGAAAGATTAGCTAGCGACTACTCTAATCCTATCCCTATTCTTATATTGTTACTGTCTCTATGAGTGTTGGAGTGACAGCACACTTGTTCTCATAGAACATTCCATTTAGTCTATATGCTTCCTTATATTCAAAACTGCCATGTTTGAACAAACAATGTTTATCAAGATTTTTAAAATTATTATTTTTTCCATCCTTGCCGTAAAAAGCCAGTCATAGCATTCACTTTTATTAACTTATATAAATGAAATTTCAGACTGAAGCACGTAGCGGAGAAGTTCTAACATTACTTCCACGACCAGGCGAGCGGATATATCGGCGACACGCGAGCGCAGGACATCTGCCTGTGCCTAATTCAAAAAGCGAGCCAGCCTTACATGCACATTCTGCACCAGTGGATATACCGGGGGATCATTGACGATCCTTTCCAGGAATTTCTCGTCGAAGACAACGAGATTATTAAAAAGGAGGACCTTCCTCACGATTACTCCGCCGACTACTGGGAGAAGAGATATACCATTCAGAGGGATCGCACTCCCAAGTTTCTCAGCCGATTGGCTGACATTATTCTCAGGACTGGAAAATACTTGAATGTAATCAGTCAGTGTGGTGAGTGAATATTTTTTATTCGATTGGCTTTGGCAGCTTCTTTGTAGATTCATTATCAACTTAATCTGTTAATCGACTTGTTGTTTTACTAAGTGTAACACTGTAATCCTAATGGTGGATCTCTACAGAAGGTTTTTCAATCTTCAATAGTTGCTCAATTTCTCTTTGTGAGTAGGGATGCAAAAGAGTGGGTCATTGCTAGTGGTTAGTTAATCGTACTTGCTACACCCTGTTTTGAGGGTCGGACGGGTGCGAGGGAAGTTTTGAAATCACAGAATCCTATGCCTTTGAATGAAAAAACAATTTATGAAACAGTCCGTAGCAACGACGTTGACCTCTTGATCCTATTACAATAATATTTATTATATCTATCGATTGAATTGGCATTTACTAGGTAGAACTCCATTATAACACGGTGAACAAATAGCAATTTATTTTTGCATTTTTCTATATGGAAAAAGGGTACACTATACATCTTCTCTTCTGTTCTAACATTCTCATTTTATATTGTAGAAATAATAAAAATAATAACACATTTTTAGTACTTTTTCCACATGAGATTTATTTCATCAGGACCGGTTTCGCTCATGGCGAGCATTATCAACTGATAAGGAATACAATAAAACAGTGGTATTTATGCAAAAGTTAAGTATGAAAACAAGGTATGACAAACAATTGGTACAACAACTAAGCAAATAAATTAAAAGCAAAATTACAAGAAAATAGACTAAAAATAAAATGTTGAAGACCTCTTAGCAATGCAAACTAACACATCAAAAATCAATTAAGTATGAATTAACATTAACAAAGTAAAAGCCCAAAATTAAATTGCATTAAATAAAAAAATAAATAAATCTACATGTCTGTCAACCATAATTAGATGGAAATCCCGGTAATGACTTCCAATTGAGTCGAGTTCCTGTAACAGAATAAAAACCATATCAATTCTTACAAATTAAAATCAAAAGGAAAATAAAATTATCAGAAATAAAAAGTAGGAAGAAATACAATAAGCTTCGGTTAAATGAATCTGGTACAACAAAGGCGAAGAAACGAAGACTAATTGGTCATTTAATAAATTACAATTGGGAATAAATTTATGTCGGCATCTAGTTTTAAAGATTTATTAATAACATGCAGGATTTTAAAGTTTTTAGTGATATCAAAAGTATGCTTATTTAGGAACAAATGGTTTCCAAATGAAGATACTTCATTCCCTTTACGTGAACATCTAGCTTGTTCACGTAAATTATTCTTAGTTGTTGTACCAATTGTTTGTCATACCTTGTTTTCATACTTAACTTTTGTAATACCAAATTCCTTATCCAATGAGCGAAACCGGTCCTGATGAAATAAATCTCATGTGGAAAAAGTACTAAAAATGTGTTATTATTTTTATTATAATGCCTTTCCACCAAGTATTGACAGTGAACACCTTAAAAGTGATTGTAGTAATAAATTAATAAATGTGACAAATTGATTTTATTTATTTCTCAAAGTGACTTTTGACCATTGAGTTTTTATTAAGTGGAAAAAAACGTAAATTAGTATTGTATTAAGTTGATTTATTGAAAATAGCATTAACATTTTTTAATGGCATCAGAAACGGTGATGGATTAATATTAGTTTGTTCATTAACCCTTTGAGTGGTGAGTTGTTTTGGATAAAATTAGGTTTTTTTCTATAAATTTAATAAAATATTAATAGCAAACACAAAAAAATTACAACATATTTTATTTTGTTTTCCGTAAATATAAGAATCATATTATTACTTATTGAAGGAATTGATATTTCTTATTCAATTTTAAAACGCAAATTCTAAAAAAATATTCAAATAATCAAATATTACTTTCAAATAATTATCTAGAAGCTTATGCATCCAGTTTGGGTCTGGATCTTTATTGCATTCATCTGTCAACATGTGTTTCTCTATTGACGGTGATTTTAGGAAGCGTATCGAACTGAAATGCATTTATACACTCAATAACATATGGCCACAGATTTCTTACCAAATATTAAACTTTTTATAAAACTCTTTTGCTTATTTCAAACATATAATAATAATAATGTGATTAACAAAAATCACTGATTGACACATCTAGTTTCAATATATGAAAAATAATAACATTTCAATAAACAAGAAAGAGAATGGCAATGGATAATAGATGACAACATATGCAGCGATACTAATCAAAGGGTTAAGAATGTCATTGGATTGGTAATACCTATTAATTTCTAATTGTTCCAATGCATTTGGAACTAATGCTAACTTATCTTAGGCCCTACGCCTTTACTACAAGGATGCAAACATGTAGGCACTGAGTTTTTATTTTATTATATCTATATATGTATTGTTAATCAAAGTGATACAATCTTTCAGGTAAGAGTATTACATTGTCAGACGTGGAAGAGATCAAATATACTCTAAGAGAACAACAATACGTCACAGCAATCCAGAGAGCTTATTCATTTGCCAGCAAGTCTTTACTGGAGCTGCTGATGAAGGAGTATGATCTTATGGGACGTCTGAAGTCTGTGAAGCACTATTTCCTAATGGATCAGGGAGATTTCATTGTACAGTTTATGGACGCCAGTGAACAAGAACTGTCGAAGAATATTGATGACATTATTCCGACGAGACTGGAATCTTTGCTAGGTTTGTGCTTGAGGTGAGAAAATGAGATATTATACAGTCAAACAATGTTACGGTTATTATCAGTGGCATCACCCTCGGCAGGCTTGTTATACAATTCGTGAAAAAAACACTGAATCGCAATTTCTTATTTGCAATTCAGAATCTTCAACTATTGTGATACTCTAATGAGATATTTTAATGTGATAATTACAGATTATCAGCTGCCAATCATGACCAATATAATGAAGACATGAGGACTGAACTACTTCCGTACGATCTCCAGTTTCAGATGTCGAAGATTCTTTCCATACAAACCCAAGACGAGAAAGGTAAGCCTGATATGTTTTAACAACTCCACAGTATGGTTCTCGTGGAGTCGCGATTTTTTTGTTGGAGTCAGGGTCGTGATTTTTGTGAAGTTATAACTTATTATTTTTGCATATGACATGTAAAATTTGGTTGCTGGCCGTATTGGTTGGTTGATATTTAATTTAATACACATAAATACAGTAGAATAGTTCTGACGAAGGCGTAAGCCAAAATAGCTATCAACAAATATATAAAATAATTTATGTAGAACTAAAATACATTGTTATTTTTCTTTCCGTAATACAGTAGAACCTCGATTATCCGGACCTCGATTATACGGATTTTCGATTATCCGGATTGGTCAAAATATACAAAAATATTACAAATTTGCTGATATGCACGTGGCCAATTGCGTCCACTGTTTACATACGTAATTGATTTTTTCAATTAAAAATAATTTATTATTAACGCTTTCAATGCTGAACCTGTTTTTTAGTATGAAAATGGACACGCTAGGCGTGTTCTCAGCATCCAATGTGTTAAAGCTATGTATTAATCTAAAGAAATAAAAATGATTTATACTGAATATACTTGTCTTTTCTTGTCAATCATGATTTTTTCGACTATCCAGATTTGTCTTTATCCGGACTATCTTCATCGCCAATAAGTCCGGATAATCGAGGTTTTACTGTAGTAGGAAAAACAAACAGTTAAAAAAAAACGTGACAAAATTAAACTTATTTTAGTCCGAGTCGATATCGTGTTTTTGGTCAATGCCGGAGTCGGAGTGGTACTTTTTCTTAATGACTCATCAGTGTGGTCAATTGTATGGTTGTCCTCATCACAAGTGTTTTCAACTAAAATTCAAAGTGTGATTGTATTATTTAACTTGCAGATTATCGCCTCCACAAAGATGACAAGTTGCCCCTGACGGGATGGGAATCCTTCTCCTTTGGCGTCGACGTTAAATGGCCGGTGTCTCTTATACTGAACCGGAAGGCTGTGGCCTGCTATCAGATGATATTCAGACACTTGTTTTACTGTAAACACGTTGAGAGAATGCTCTGCAGGTATGTTTTCTGTTACATCTCGCATATTGATCTCTTCAAAAATGCATTGATTGGTCAACATCGGTGTTAACCACAGATGCAAATGTTCTATTAATGGTTTTGCGATAAAATTAATATCTGTGATGCATATACAACGACATATCACCCATAAAACGTAATGGACAAATTCATACATTCAGTTTTCAATCGATGAATGAGTCTTTATCCTATGGCAACACCAAGAGTTTTAATGTATGGTTATGCGGTGCTTCCATGGTTCCCTGTCACCCGCCAGTTGTTTTGTTTCCTCCCAATGACATGGCAGCATCCCTCAGCTTTGCCGAAAACATACTATGTATAGTACCCACTGATCGAAAGAAGAGGTTCTCTTGATACATCTGCAGCAACTAGCCAGTTCCAACATCTCTCCATGACTGCTAATGTAACAGGGCGCTGCCCGTTACATTCCCTAACTTTCAACCCCAATATACGGCGCAAACATGTATTGTCTCCGGTCTTTGACAGGTGTCATGATTCACTACCGTAAAGCATCATGTAATTTTTGATGACGTATGGTATGTTGGGCACAAACTTGTGAGTGATGCCTTTCTTAGCGAGTGGCTGGATACCTTGAATATTTATTCCGGCTACCTAGTGGAAGTGGATATCATTAATGATCAGACTCACAACTTTCACGCCAGTAATTTCAAAAGTGAACATATTTTGGCTCTCTTCCTTACTTTTCTTTACTTATTTAATTAATACGCCATCTTGTCAGTTCAGCAGTTTTCTACGGCATAATATTGAGATAAATAATAGATGGAAAGAGTGACATTGTTAAACCAAGTCTGCCAGCCAAATTAAAAATTAGGATGCTGTACCTTTGCATTGAGTGTAGAATTATCTGTCACTTTGTTCCATTTTTCACTGTAAATCAGTGTACCTACTTCTAGTATAATATGCAGTGAATGTGTGGAGGTGAGTCCTTTCTGAATTACTATGTTCAACTATAAATATATCATATAACAGGTGATATTTAGAAGCTTATAAAATTGATTTCATTCGGCAGAGTCTGGCTGTGCAACAAGGTCGCGAAGAGATTCAGCGAAGCTCGGCAGTATGGAGCGGCATTTGCGCTGAGACAGCGGATGCTGAGCTGTTTGCAGAACTTGCAGTACTATATGTGCGTCGAGGTGATGGATCCCAACTGGTTCGCCTTCACCGCCAGCCTCAACAAGGTGAGTGCCTTACTTAATTTACTTCCTAGCAGTGTTCGCTTGACAGATATTAATGTTTGTATTACAATTATTAGAAATACGCTCAACTTCTTTTTAAGTTTGAATTGTTTGAATTTTGTCTGAAAATCTTCAGGCATTTCAAGTGCACGAATGTACTTGAACTGACTGAGTGATCTACTTCTATTTTTGTATATAAACGATACATACTGTTTACTGTGCGTCAGTTCAAGTACATCCGCGCACTTGAAATGCCTTAAGAAGCTGAAAGGCGAAATACAGGTCGTCAGCGACAGAACTCATGGAAAAGTACAAAATTCAAACAATTAAAATTTGATATTGAAAATCCATCAAGCACCCTCAGTCGAAATCCTTAATTCTTTTTAACACTTTGTTTACGGGCTTTTTAATTACTACAGTAATAACACACAAATTTGTGCCACCGTAAACAATGGGTTACGTGTTTAAAATGACGAAGGTAAGATTTATACTGAATCCAATTCCTGAATTGTTTTTGAAGTAATCAGATCAATACAGCTGTTGCTGGGTGTGTTGTTGGTTTTTTATAGATCAAGAATTAGTTAACTGTACTTGCATTTCCCTATTTTTCCACATGTATTTCAAAAACTTATTTGGGGTGAGGTTAGGTTAGATTTTTAGTCAAGCTGCTATATCTTTTACTATTTTTTTGGGATGACAATACTAGGAATATAATTGAAACAGTAAATTGATAATCAATTTATCATGTTTATTTTCAATAAAGATATAAAACTGGAATAAAAATAGTTAGTTAAATAAAAATCTCATATTATAAATGTTTTGAAATACATACATAAAACATAAATACTGCTACGTAGGATCAATTATTTCGAACAGATTTATATATTTCCTCGAGCAGACTTTCGAACTTGTCGAATTTCATTTCGCAAGCTATCAACCGGTTCTCTATCTTCTTGTATTCACTGTCCTGGGATTCTTCTCTTTCGGTTATGATATTTCTGGCTGCCTTTACTATTTTCCTGTCCATGTTCAGTTCGTTGCAACTTCTCAAGCAGCATAGGACCAGATCGGGATTTTCGACATCTTTCTCTTGCTTCTTTTTCAGTCTGTCGCTCGTGTAAATTTGCACTCTTGAATTTTGATTTGTCTTGACACCGATTTGGGCCATCGGGTAAGAAGTTTGGAAACAGACAAATGCGGCGCGCCAACGGCTTTATACAGATCATTCTAGATTTAATGCACGTTCGACCCGGCAACCAGCAGCATGCGTTTTGCATCTTCGAAACTGCGTTCCTATAAGGCAGTAAGTCTCCCAAGAGGACACCTTCGAAGTACGATATTAATTCTATTCTTGATATGTGTCCCACGAGCTCGGCGTTTGCTTTGATAGATTGCGTGTCGCTCACTGCTAAACCGTTGAGTAAATTGAATAGAACAATCGGAATCATGAACACGAATATCATGAATATTAAATGGCTTGTCACTGGGAACGAATCAAAGTTGATTGAGCCGGCGTCAAATTCACCGGTCAACATCACGATGGTTTTGAATAGTGACATGCCGGGATCCACAAAGAAGTCTACCTCTTCGTCGTCGTCGGGCTTGTTCGGGTTGAATGGAACGGATTCATCGCCTTCTTTTTTCTCCGGTTCTACAGTTCTGAATAATGTGTAGAAACTCAACGCGAATGCAATGATCAAAATGCAATACCACAGAAGAAATTTAAAGAAATTCCATGATACGGTTTTAAGCATTACTATATTTGTTGACAGCGAGGGAAATTGGCCGATAAGCAAAACGAGCTCGGCCGATGAAAGTAATATCGCAATAGCACACAATGGTTGTTTGGCCGTCTCTATGTTGGCAATGTCTTTAAACAGTATGGTTGCCGTTACAAAGATCAGACAGAGCTCTAACCAATTCTCTATACTCTTAAAGTACAGCTTTGGAGAGACTGCCATTTGTAATATCTCTCTCAACAGTAAAAGTAGTAAGCCGATCCACGTCAGTACTTCTACAATATACGCTAGCCCTTTGTTAAGGTCAGTTTTTTCAATCAAATCGCCGTCAAATAATATGTAGAATATTAATGAAAGCCAAAAGAGCGTGTAAAACGTGATATTGGTATAAAAAAGGCAGCTTATTCGTTGCCACTTCAAATACAAAAAACTCGTGATCACCGGATGCTTTAGTAACGGTTTCAGCTCTGAATGCTGCGTCATGTAGAGTAAGGCGTCTGTTTCCGGAGCCAAGAGACAATCGTTGTCACTTATCGTCGCGTTGGAGTCGTCAATCAGGGGAACCTTGCTGGCGTCTCCATCGATAGCGTTGCTCGGGGGCACTAGAAAGCTGTAATTGAATCGTAATTCGTAGTCTTCATCGTTCGGTCGTTCCATATTAGTCGTTAAACATTCATCCAAGTAAGCCTCCAAAGTCTTCGCTGACATATCGGCGAGAGGTGGTTCGTTGAATCTATTTCTGATACCGATGCACGCGCCCTTTTTAAGCAGCGCCAAAACTGTGTCTTGATTACCGTTTCTCGCCGCGTAGTGAAGTGCAGTGTTGTATTTTACGTCCAAGAAATTTATATCGGAAATCGGTTTGTTTAATAAGATATCAATGCATTCTGTGTAATCGACGTTAGGGTTTCCCGGCTGTTGTTTCTCGCTTTTTATGACAATCTGCAGTAAAGAATCCCCGTTCACTGCGTCTAAAGATATCGATTCGTTTGCAGTTAATAATTGCAGTATTTTGTAATACCCACCGTAGCACGCTAAGGCAACTGGTCTGGTTCCGTTACCTGGCGCTGTCAAATTCGGGTCAGCTCCGTTCTCCAACAAAACAGCTACGGCTTTATCAAGACCACTAGAACAAGCAAACTGTAAAAGCGTGTATAGCCCATTGTTCTCTTTCAAATAATCTGAAAACTCTGCAGTATCTTTTATTTTTTCGACAGCCGCTACAAACTTATCTTCATCTTGGCCGCTTATCAGTGAAAACAGTTTTGATATGTCTATTCGGTCTCTCGTTTGATTTCGTTCCGGCATTATGTGCAATAGATGCGGGAACGAAGCTTGGATCATATCTCTGGCTGTCTTCTTTCGCCTGTCTGCGTACGAATCCAAATCCAGCGGCGTATCCGAATACTTCATCATCAGCTTCACCATTTCTTCCAGTCCTTGTTTGGCTGCCGAATAGACCGGTGTGATATTCTTCTGGTCCGGTATGTTGACATCGCTGCCGGCTTGGACAAGAAGCTCCACAATATTTTCATATCTTCTTATAGCGTTTTCTCTGTCTTCGTCGATTTCTTCAACTTGTTTTATGGCCAAGTGTAACGGCGTGTTTCCTTTACACATTGCATTGAGGTTTATACCATCCGCTTGGAGTAATTCTTTTACGGTTTCTTCGTCACCTGTTTCGACGGCAAAATGTATCGGGGCCCTGTTGTGCGTCTTGTTGATGTTATTCACATCGGCGTTGTACTTCAGTAGCTCTTCGACGAATTTGCTGTATCCTCTATCGGAGCAGGCGATCTGGAGACACGTCTTATAGTCAGGGTAGTCGTAGCAGTGGTCGACGTCCACTGTCTCCGAAGCGAGCAGCTTTTTGAAAGCTCGGAGGTCTCCGTGGCGCAGTTTGTTTAGCAGTTGGATCTGGGGTCTACGGCGAAGAGGGAGCTGTCTCGGCTCAGCCGCCCTTTCATCTCGTACTCGCCTTTCGTCATCGTGGGCTTTGGCTAGCGCAGCATCTGAAAGTTAAAGAAAAACTCTCAAAAACTTGAATTCGTAATTTTTTCTTAAATAAATAAACCAATAGTATTTTCCAGGGCTGTGGAGTCGTTAAACAAAATTATGGATCCGACTCCAGTATTTACCAAAAACTCCGACTAAAAAAAGTTTAAATTCGTATTTTTTTCCTTCTTTCCTATTTATGTGTATTCAATTATATATCATCCAACCAATCCGGCCATTAGCGAAATTTCACATATTATATGCTAAATTTCCTAGTCGTATTTTCAGTAGTCTCTTGCCACTAGACTACAGATTCAGACTCTTTTGATCGTTATTTATAATAAATAAGATAAAACATTCATTGACATTGGGTGCTTTTTTTTATGCTTTTGTCGTCTCAGTCAACTCGCTTGATAATGTTCTGAACTGCGCGTAAGTATAAATTTTGATATTTCCTGCGCCTTTGAAAAAACGCCCGCTTGCATGCATCGCCCAAATCCTCAGTACGGCGCTCTACAGAAATCACTCCGATCATAAAAACTGCAGGCGTTTTTTAATGATATAATAATTCCCGTCCGTGCGGCCGATGGCGGATGGGTTGGCCGGCGCTTTGCAGCTTCTTATGGCGTATTGTTGGTGTTTTTTTTTGAAATTATTTATTTCGATTTCATTAACCGGATGCCGCTAATTGGATTCCGCTCGCTACTTATGTATGGACTGAATAGAGGCGGCCGTACTATCAATGAATGCCGGACGGTCGGACTATACCAACTGTTTGAAAGCCGCACGCGCTATTATACGAAATTTTTCAAAAGACGAAAATTTGACGTAACCAAATATTTTTTTTCATAAAATCATGCAATTTTAATCGGTGTACTTTGAATGCCCGAAGATGCTGAAAAGCTAAATCCGTGTCGAGATCGACTCGAGAAGAAAAGATATCACAAACACCGTCTCCCAAAATTTATATTTTTACGTTGACGATACTTAAGATTTTTTCTTTTTTAGGGTGAAGGTTTTACTTTTTTTGCTAAAACATTTACTTTTAAATGGGTCAATTAGTCCAAGGAAATCAATAGCATTCTTATAAATGATATCTTCTGATTGATTGACTGATGAAATTAACATAAACCTAATATTAGTATGTAATGTGTAAATTATATGTTATTATTATTACTGTCGAATTACGTCGAGTCCAACTCGATATCGAAAAACTTGATTTTGTAAAAGGGTTAAACTTAAATTCGTGTACAAATTTTATTTTGAGATTGTAAGTAGGCATGTATGTTTCCATCCGCCATGAAAAAAATCGGGTGTGCAGCGCTTTCGAACTTTAACCACGACACGAGAGTGCGCGCCTCAAAAGGTTAACAACGATTATGGTAAAAACTCTTCCAATACAGGAAAAGATAAATCTCGCGTCTTTGATTTTCTCTGTCCCGTTACCTTTAAGATAGTAATTTATTTTATTATTATAAAATAAAAACAACTCCGTGTGGCAAATTGACGTTATTATTTCCGTTTTAATGCGATGTTTATTGACTTTCTCCCGCGTAAATAATGAGTTTTTTTAATCTTGACACTACCGAGGTCAAAAAAAACAATTTTTGCGCGTCATATTTTTATATTTCAATTTGATTACGACTTTTTCGTTGGTATGTAATATTTATAATATAGTCACTGCCCTAAACGAACACTTTTATAGATTTTTGTTAAATTTTTCAATTGTTTTCATACTGTCGATAAATCGATTCTGGCAAGGGTGTGTTGTTAAAATCCCTTCCCACCTTTCAGATCCCAAAAAAGCAGTGCATATCTAGTGAACTATTTACTAACCAATAGTCCTGTCCGAGTCCTCGTATCCTTTCAATCCCCACTCTCTTCGAAAAAGAGAGGTTGAGAAATTGAGTAACAAGCAGTTCTCGTAGAAAAAACATATGTTGAGATAAACTCCGTGAAGAGTCCATATGCTCCAAGTTGGGAGCGGACATAGTAAAAAAATGCCGGGTATGATGTGGTGTCAAAATTGCTATCACATACATTCCATATAATGCTCAGACGATGTTTACCGAAAATGTAAAAAAAATGTACTATACGCAATAGCGCAGTCATCAACTTTATATTCACGTCTCGTTCGCACGCCCCCTTTTGCTTTCGTATAGAAGTATTTTTTCGGTTTCAATTACATTCAAATAAAAAAAAATACCTCATTCTGTGCATAATAATTGTCGAAGTAAATGTGTTGTTATTTTTTACCTCACGAAGATAAGTGTGTTCCAAAATTTAAATAAAAGTCAACTCGGTTCGATTTCTTTTGTTTTAGTGTATTTCAAAATTTTGCCGTGTCTTCCAAATTTGAAATATGGCTGCTTATTTCGATTGTCAAATATCCTCTCGCGATTGTTTTTTGAATTTCTGACCCATTTAGATTCCCCGTTCGATAATGTCACATAAAAGCCACGTTCATTAATCTTCGAAAGTAGTAACTATTTATTTTTTGAGTGTGGCAAGATTTTTACGATTAATAAATAATATATATTGTTGAAGAGAATACCGGATAAATCGAATCGCTTTTATATTAGTTTTCATATCTGTAGATTTAGTAGGTAGATTGTGGTTCATCATTAAAAATGGTGCACAGTCAATAATTGTATACTACATGGAAATAAAGTAATTTTACATTATTTATTATGATTGGGTAACGTACAAAATTTACAGAAAAAATAATACTCGAAAACTGATCGTTTTATTTATTATAGTATACTGGCCGGTACCCGACAAGCGTTGCAATGCCACCCAAAGAAAGAAAGTGTTTTTTTGTATATTGAAGTGAATATTTTAGATAAATAATTTCAATTTGATTTCACTAACATTGATCGGTATCGATGACATATGTCGTTTGTTGTTTTCTGTTTGTCTTTTGCCGATTGTCTATGGTACGCGCTACCCACTGAAAGTTAATTGTACTATGTCTCTAACCATTGCGCAAGTGCAACAATAAGTTGTCAAAATGAACGGTATGGCAGCGCATAAAATATGAAAATACATTTATTTTCATATAAAAGATCTACTTTAAGTTGATTTTACTATGCCTTTAACCTTCGGACAAGTGCAAGCAATAATTTGACAAAGTTTTATCGCAATCGGATGAACGGTATGGCAACGCATAAATTACTAACAAACATTGATTTTTATATATATATGTTAATACATCGGTACTACGTTGTTATATGCCAGGCATAGATACACGAAAAAATATGACTTCACGTAAAGGTTGGCTGTCGCTACACCCTCAAAGCGCATGGGCGGGAGGCGTCACTTGACTATTTTGAAATAAAAACAAAGAATTCATTCCTTGCCGTCAGTTGCAAAAGATCACCCAAAGCATGTAAAACTTTAAAAAAATATTCGGGGAAGTGCATGACGAGAAGAGTGCAATGACATTTCTACAATCACGTAATATTATTCCGCGGGACATTATGTGTAGTAACGGACATTTAATGACGCTTTCATTTGAGGTCAGGACACGCTGGGTTTGCCAAGTGTTTTTTGCTGATGGTTGCTGAGTAGGTAGTGGTTCCTGGAGTGCATACTCGGAGATCAGTGCTCATTTATACACTTACTATAATTTTATAAACCCCGATACATTTGCAAACACCCAGCAAGTAGAGAGAATGTGGGGATCATCCAGAAGAGATTTATGTGGTAATTTATTGTTATCAGAAGGTATTGCTGATTTTTGGCAGTTTATCGAGATGATTGAGAAGCGCTGGCCCTAGGGGCAAGGCATAAGATTCAATAATCTGGAACACATTAAAAAATACACGTATACACACATACAAGTATTCGGCCATTAGTTTTATGATTTATGTGTCGTTTCATACGGGATAGCGAAGGTTTTGCCAACCTTTTGGTGAAGTGATATCTTTGCCTGGCATAAAAGAACGAAGTACCAATACATCTTCATCGCTTGATATAATTAAATATTTAACAAAATTCCTCAACCATTTTGATTGCTGCTAAGTAGCGCTAGCTTGATACTCGCAGGGACGTAGGTATAATTTATATTAATTAATTAATTAATTGTATATTATACTAATTAATTACGTAAAATATTTACATCGTTACCAAAAAAAATATTCGACAATTTTATCATCAATGTCATGCTGGTAATGCATAGGGGATAAATCAATAATATATTTCATAATATTATTTCGGTTTTATGTTATCTCGATAACTATTAAGAATTTCAGCATAATTATAACCCAACAGGATATGCGGGTGTATTTGTTTCAAAATATTTTTACGTTTCGTAACTCATTCGATATTGAAATCCAACGCTTCTTGATTTGTAATAAGATATCGATCTGTCATTGTGCCATTGACTTTTTATCGCATAAGGAAACTGGCCACAATTATATATTTAATATTTACATAATGTATTATTAATTTCGATATACCCAAATGGCGCCTGTCTTTATTGATATTTTTAGAATTTGAAACGATCGATGCTTTTCTCAAATCTGACAGAGGGTTAATAAGATGCAGCTTGTTTAGTAATAGGGTCACTGTGCCAATGATTCACCACTGAGAATTACTTGTTAATGAATTTGTTTTTCAATATTAAAAAATAAAAAATAAAAAATGTTTTAATATGTTCCCCGCCCCCCTCAAAACCATGCTATTTAATGAGAACTGATTGATAGCTATTATTATATTAACCACTATTATACTAACCACTTTGTTTAGGGGCCCTTTCAATACCGCAAGGCCACGGCGCACGGACGTCGCGAATACCGTCACAAATATCGCAAATTACGCTCTCATCAGAACTATATTATATTTTTTTGTGGATTTACCGAGTTAATTCCAATTCAATCAATTAATAATTATTGCAAATGAATCTTCCAAGGCTGTGGAGTCGGAGTCGTACTCGGAGTCGGAAATTTTATAAAGTTTGAACTTTTTAGTTTTGCGTATAACATGTAAAATTTGGCTATTGGCCGGATTGGTCGGTTAGTATATATTTGAATACACATAAATAGGAGAAATAGGAAAAAAAACGTGACAGTGTTTTTAGGAAATGCTGGAGTCGTATTTTTTTAACGACTGGAATCTTCTGAACGATGACGACCCATGTCGAAGCAGATACCCTTTCAAAGAACATCGTCTCTCTTTCTTAAGCTTAGATTGAAGTGTTTACAAGATCATTATTAGTCTAAACAAAATTTAATTATTCCGAGCAGCACGGAGCGTGTTCGGCGCATTTAAGATTCAGCATATTAGATTAAAATAAATAAGTATTTGTTTTTTTTTATATGCCTCCGTCTGTCTGCAGTGTGTTATTAATTTACGGTTTCAAAATTACTAGGCCAGCCTGCCGCCAATAAAAACGTTACTGTATTCAATTTGTACTCTTATTGTAATAACTGCTGTAAACCATTATGGCCTATCACATCTGAGCGATCAGATTCTAAAAAAAAACCACGTAATCTCGAATGTATTTATATATATTTTTTAAATGTTTTACTGTCTAGTTAACTTCGAGTAAAGATTAACGTCAATATAAAGTCGTAAACAGCGGTTGTTTGACACGACGTTGTGCGACTGGTTTACTTTCAATGGAAAGTTAACCCTGTGCACTCCTTAATAGTGGCGGCTCGTGGATAAAACAGATGGGGGTGCTGTTATAAAAAAATAAATATATTTACATTTAAAACGACATGCATTTCATAAATCATTAAAGCCTATGCATTTCATTCCTCGAGTAAAACACTTTCTAATGAGAAACAAATTAGAAAAAATAATGCTCGCATACGCATATAGCCGTTTCTACGAACGCAACACTGCGAGAAAGACTCCAAGGAAAGTTTGTATTTGCGAACACCCCTCCTTCGCCTACTTGAATATATTCTATCGCAAACGGTACTGCATAATATATACATATTTGTATCGCGGTGTGTGTGCTTAATACACGCTTAAATAATATTGATATTTTCAATTAATATATGTACATTGTAATTTTACATTTTCTCAATTCGCTATGGAGTGCTGCAGTCTAGCAGTGCGTATGGACGAGCCGCCACTGCTCCTAAATACATATATTTTGTTTGTTCTTCCAGCATCCATTCAATAGATTTGAGAAATTGATTGATATCACAGTGTTTCACGTTTTTTCTTGTTAGCATGGTAAAACGAAATAGCGAAAAATATATAACATTACCTAACTAAGGCACACAATCCTAATAAATTCGGTTTTTTGAAATAAGGAAAATTTAAAATTGATAGAAAATAATTTTCCAACCACGATTTACAGTACCAAGCAAGACTTGACAGATGTTCTTGAAGTTAAAAAAATATAATTACACATTACGAACCACATGGATAGTATCCTTGTTGGATAGTTATAAAATATTTTGTTACGAGATAGAGTCGGGTCCGTGGTGCAGTGGACAGCTTGGTTGGTTTCCGTTACTGACATCACTGGCTCAAATTCCATTACGAGTAGCATTATTTTACTCGATTCTGTTCAAATGCGTGTGTGTTTGGGTTGTCTGATTCAATCCCACCCATTTATTCGATCCTATAAGCGGTATATTACCAACGTTCCTTCAAAACTGTGCGCGCGAGCAATTGATTTAACGACCTGATTTATAAATATTGCACAAAATCAACAAAACATGCTATTAATATTTATTTTTTAATCTTAGCTTTCGTGGTCAAATTTTGAATATCTACGAAACTTCAGTTCGGATCGGAATTGTAAACGGCTTATCATGATTTTACATCATCTGAATTATAATTATTTTTGTCAGCGGCCAATTAAACTTGTGGTATACATAAAGCCCGGTTTCCCAAGCGGTGGGACGCTGTAAACAAGCTGTGCCATCTGCTAAATATTGAACTGAAAAACATGCGACTAAAAAACCTACGAGTAACGAAGCGTTTCAATTTCAATGCTGCAACCACAAAACTGTGATCAAAAAGTAAATCGTTGACACAATCGCAGATGAAAAACTTATCAGAAGTATAATCTGAATGGTGAGATTTGTGGTCATCTCGAATCGCATAAAAATAATCCGCACTGGTGTGTATCGTCTTTAATGTTTTCTCGGCAAGTATTTCGTTTTAATATTTTTTTTGACTCGCTTTAAGCGAGCTTTGTGTCATTCATTCACAGATTACATTATTATGCTTACTTATACATTTACATCTACAATTCTTCCGCGAGGTTAATTTTTAACGATTATTCATACATAATGATTTCTATGACGAGCACTCGTCTTAGGATTTATTTGATCAGGAAAATAAAAGCATTTGACGAGCTTGAAAGCAGCAGTGATGAACAGGGTGTCGCCGGTTGCCCGGTTTTTTTAAAAAGGCCGTCACATGAAAAAGGTTGAGAGTCACCGGTATAACCCCGTGTCTTAGGTAAGCGACGCGAACCGGCAAGAGAATTTAGGCGAATCCAGTCAATTTAAAACGTAGTTGATCAAAGGTCTTATGTGCCATCGCTCGGCCAGACGCAATTAACGCTCTGGTGAGTCTTGGACCGTTTCATATTTTCAAGCGATTCGCGTGCGCCATGAGTGCGCACTTGAGGCGACTTGCGACATATGCCGTCCTGACCGGACCGCTTCGCCTACGTATGACACTTGCATGGGCGAGGACCGTTTGATATTTTAAAACTCTGCCGCTTTCAAAGCCGCGCCGGAACGCCTCGCCTAGATTCGCCCAGCTAAGACGACCCGTAAGATGAGCCGCGACCAAATGGCACCTCTATAAATGACCTTAAACCTATCATCATTGTGTGCTTCTTTTTTGTACGGAGCAGAAGATGAAAGCGTGATTGATTGGCATGGCATGGTCAGGGGTCAGAAAACCTCATTAGATAGGGGCCGCGTGGAGAAATTACGATGTCAGATTGTTAAACATCAAAGTCAAAAACTATTTTGTGATAGAGAATGAAACTTTGTATGCATACTTATTTAGCTGGCGCTGATCGAATTTGGATGTAAAGAAAACAGTATTCATTGTGCGGTCCCGTAGGATAAAAGAAACGTAACTCGATTTTTGCCGGTTTTGAGTTATGAATGCCACTAGATACAAACTAATAATGTGACATATCAAAGAAACATATCAATAGAAGAAGTCGATACGAAGATATTTAAATACGCTTTTTGTTCATAGCTCTTTAAAAAAACATATTAGAAAAAAAATACTATTTTATGGTTAGCAAATAAATCAGAAACATCGCTTTTAAAGATAATGAAAAAACAAATTGTATCTATTGATTGAGTTGGCATTTACTTGGTAGAACTCCATTATAATACGGTGAGAAAAATAAAAATATAATAATATATATTAATTCTACAGTAATTATTTAATATATTTGTTGATAGCTATTTCGGCTTACGCCCTCGTCAGAACTAGTTAGTTAGTTCTGACGAGGGCGTAGGCCGAAAAAGTCATCAACAAATATAGAAAATAATTACTGTAGAATTAATACATATTATTATATTTTTATTTTTCTCACCGTATTCAAATTGTATCTGTTAATAAATAGGTAAAATTTATTACTGCTGAAACTTGTTTTTTTGGCTGTCCTGAAAAGTAGAGATACACTTCAATCTATTTTACACGTTTATACTTGCTCTTTTTTAATCTAAAATTCTCCACGATATGTATATAAAAACTCAAAATTGGCCAAATGAAATCCATCTCCATTTTCGAACGGTAATATAAAACGATGACGAGGTATTTTATTTTTTAGCCGAGACAAATTGTAATGTCGAGTGGTGAACGCACTCGGGCTTTCGACCAATTCGTTCACAGGTTCGACTTTCCGCACAGACAATCTCATGAATCGATTTATAGATTTTCGAAACGGAGCCGATGACGTTGTCCACTCGACCACACGCACTCGGCATGCTAACTGACTAATTAAATGTTTCATTGGAGTTAATTGAATGAGGAGATGGTGTATCTTGCTTAATTATTTTTTTATACTACTCATAAAAACTGCATATTTCATTACAATTACTGATAATGATATTTAAAAGTTATTTATTCCTACATCACTATAAAGAAATTCGTTTAAGTGTCCTCTAATAAAACCTAGATAGTTTTTAATATGATTGCAATTCACAATTTATATTAAATAAAATTTCACCCCCCTCTCTTTTAACCCAGAAGCTGTATTATTCGACACATATATTTGGGTGAACAAATTGCTTGGCTCACAACCTCCCGTTATGTTTTACAGCCGTCTTCCATAACGCTATATCATCAAGAAAAGAAACGATTTTTCTTTTCACTTGGCCTGACACAGAGCTGCACGGGTCTTATCTTTAACCTTAAAGAAAGAGGAAAGAAAGAAAATGTGTCTTGTTCAGCCACTCTGTTCAAAACTATTCGACAAAAGATTAAATCATTTTGGCTGTTTTCTTCTATATTTTTAAAACCAATTCTTTTATTTTGCAGTCATTGGCTGATTTAATAAATGATACGAAACTATTAACAAAAATTGGTTGGTACTGTTAGTAGCTAGTTACATAATATCTTGGGTAGATTATGACTAAGCTAAACACATTATTATCTTTTAAGGACTTCACTGTCAATAATTCGTGGAACGGCATTCTAATAAAAATAATGACACATTTGTAGTACTTCTTGCACATTGAATGTATTGAGATCACTGCCGATTTCACTCATCGCGAGCATTATCAACTGATTCAATCGCGATGAGCGAAACCGGTCCTGATCTCAATAAATTCAATGTGGAATAAGTACTGAAAATATGTTATTATGTTTACATAGTGATTTTAGTCGAATTGAAAATAATTATTTTTTAAATGTTTTCAAAATTGGATTTTTTCGAATAAATTTGAAATTTTGAAATTGAAATGGCGTGATTGCAGCTGAATGAAGTGCCGCCCATTGGTTGAAACCTAACGTATGTAGCCCACTTCATGTACGTATGTATAATCAAACATGACGATGACGACTCCATAACGCTAAAATAATATGTTGACATCTCCTTGTAAAACATCTAAAATTGTTGATAGCTTAGCCAATCTTCTAGAAACCGGGCCATTAATTATTTTAACGCATTAACACTTTGTTTCGTTCCAATTCTCACAATATCGATTAGAATTCTTCAATTAACTGCCTACATACTGAACTTTTTAACTGTGGAGTTTAAAGGATGTTTTATTAACTGTGATACAGGGCTCATATGTTCTATATTTCACATTTAATTGGGCTCAGTCATGTCACGATTAATTAATTTAGACGTGCGTGTATTGCGTGTAAAGAATTGACAGTGGCTTATTGGCACGTCACAAAATATATAATTGTTAAATTGCTATTATTGTCGAATTAATCAATTAAAAACGATAACGATGCATCGTTCAACCTAGTTATTAAATTGGTCGATTTTCACTGATGGTTTTTTTCACTATATCCTCTCATCTTTTAGGTTCCTTGGTTCGTGCGTGGATCGCTGTTACACGGAGATTTTAAGTGTGCCCACTATTCGCGAGTTTGTTCATGAAACCTCTAAAAGTTTCATAAGGCCTTCACTGTAACCCAACAAACTCTTGCCTGCAGAATTATGACGAGAAGGCATCAGAGAATCGATATAGACCGAGAGCTATTCTTCTCGAAGACCCTCTCTAGGCAGAGACGAAATAGTAAGATGACCTCTTCAACTGTAGCGATCGCGCCTTCGTATCGGCAGCGATGGGAAGGGAATGCAAAAAAAAATTGTAGTTTAAAATAATTATAGACGAACGATACTGGAAGAACTTTAGCGCTTACACGCCTTAAAACTTGATGCTCCGTCGAATTGATGTCCAAAAAAAAAATCAAACAAATTATTATCATTGTGTAGTTGCACCGAAAATATACTGTGGGTAGAAGAGACGGAGAGAGAGGCTAGTATGGAAATAATTTACCGCTGAATCCATAAAAAATAAAATTTACTTTTGACCAGAAGAGGAATTTAAAACTAATATCGCTTGCATAATTAATAAGGTACTTTGTTTGAGATGCAACGTTTTATTAATTTAACAATGTTATTAAGATGATACTTTTTAATCCATGTGAGTGGAATTATGTGGAAGTTTTCTACGAGAACTGATTGTTACTCAATTGGTTAACCCAATGATGTACAACCTGCGGCCCAATATGACAATTATATATTACCTTTTTTTAGAATTTTCACGGACCATGGAAGAACAATATAAAATTATACAATTTTGAATTTAATATCTATTTAAAATAACGATAAATCAATCAAAACTTCTAGCAAAACGGTTGCGCATTATTGACTTAACCTCTCTTTTTCGAAGAGAGTAAATATAGAAAGGGATATAACAAGACAAGATGTTAGCTAATCGCTCTAGTTAAGTCACGTTTTTAGGATCGGATGGTTGTGGGGACTAGAGACTCCAATTCGATTATCGAGTACTCGATACTCGAGTATACTCGTCCATTTTCCAAGTACTCGATTCTCGAGTAATTTGAAAAATACTCGAGTTATACTCGTTTTAGTAATAACCGTCGACAATTTTTTCTTCTGCGAGAAATATAAAATCAAAACTTAAAATTAATTAAAAATTTGAGTCGTTTAATTCTCTATTATTGTTGAAATATATGAGGTATAAATTGAAATAAATGTTTTTATGATATTCAATATTTTTCTTAATTTATTTATCATCTATTTATATACACAAATTCGAATTAAAAATATATATTTTGGTACATCTGAAACTACTCGAGTATACTCGAGTACTCGAGTATTTTGAAATTTTACTACTCGATACTCGAGTAGTTGAGATGTCGAGTAATTGGAGTCTCTAGTGGGGACTCTATAATTCGATCGAAAATAAAAAAAATGCTCGGACGGTCCGCAAGCGAAGCCAACGACGCTGACACTCGACCACGGACCTGTCAAAATATTTCATGAGTAGTTAATCAATACATCATTTTAAATAACCTAATCATGATTTGCTTTGTCGATTAAGCACAATCGCTCTTACCACCTTGTAGTAACATCTAAATAGCCGAACACCTTTTGAATAAATATATTTTTTATTATTTTTTGTTGACGTCGCACAGTGGTTTTCACATGGGATTCCTGCGACATTCGAGATTTATTGCTTTTTTAGCGTGCGTCTTTATTAGTTTCACAGTGGCACGTGACTGGAATATCAATCGCTTATTTTACACCGCATTCTACCATTGACGCTTTACAACTACCTATTTATATTGGCCACTTACTCAAAACATTATAAATGTGGTGTGAAGAAAACTTGTTTTTATTACTTAGTATGAGGCTATGGCCACAGTGACAGGCGTTAATTTCGGCATAGCGTTGCGTGACTTTCTTCAACGATGGCGCCGTCTGAGATGTCGAAGCGCAGCGTAAATGCCGAAGTCAAATCAGTTTGAAATTTTACAGCGCTTGTTTCAGCGTATAAATTGTTTACGTTATGATGGCGCTATCGTTAATGTCATTGCGGCAACATTTGATTATGAAGCCCTACGCCACGCCAAATTTACGCTTGTCACTGTGGCCATAGCCTTATACTTCAAGATGCGCACATATTTTCCCGTATATAGTCGTTTCCATTGAAAAATTCTACATCTGCAAAATGTTCGCTATCGTCTTCTTTATAATTAATTAACCTGGCAAAAATCGCTTTTACGCCTATTTTCCACATAATACTTTATAGAAAGGTAATGTTTGTACAGTCAACCCTCTGCAATAAAGCTGTTTTTTATAGCGTCTGCTTCAGTCTTCAGGAAAATTATTTTTTTCGTAGATATGTACAATTGTACATAAACATGTGCATTCCAAGAATATTTATCAGTAGCTGTACGTGCCTTTACTTTTGGTAAAGCAAGTCATTAAAAAACCCCAATCCCAACCTTGGTGTTGTAGGAGGGTTGACTGTAAATTACTTGTGTTTTTTTAAATTTTTGTTTCATTATGATAATGTAATATTTTAGCTGTTTTAATGTTTCGAAGATTTTTTTAATAATGCTTTGTTTTTACACCCGGACAAAAATTCGAGATTCTGCATTAAATCAGGGCTTTTTCTCCAAAATGCCCTCATATATATTATTATCAGTTCTATTTCATCAAGCATATGAAACGACACTCAAGTTGAATAGATGAAACGAAGCGGATTTCTTCCATTGAGTAATCATCACTGAATTTTCATTCGATCGATGACATAGCGAAATGTTTGCTCATGAAAATTCAATATGTATTAACAATTGCTAATAGCCGATCGCCATAAATGGTTATGTGACCCGTTAACAAATCGCTGTGCTTGTCCCGTACACAGCACTTGTTCGCCCACCGTGCGATGGTTGCCATTCTCATCGCACTCAATTATCCACTGGTATCAGAGATGGCTCATATCACTTCAAATGACAATGTAATGATTAATAATAAATGTGTGAAACGAATATCGAAAACATTGTCATACAACACTCACGGGTGACAATATTTATATATCTCACATATAAAAAACAATATTTGTTTGTTTACTTGTTGGTACTCTATTCGCTGCCATACGGTTCATCCGATTGCAATGAAACTTTGGTGATTTGTTGTTTAGACGTCTCAAATCGTTCAACTGATTGTGATAAAGCTTTGATGACGTGTTGTGTGGACGCCCATGTTTTTTTAACTACCTTTATAATATGTATTAAAATGAATGCTTTTTTGTCCCGTATGCGATCCTATACCGTTCATCCGATTGTGATTAAACTTTTAAGATTTTTAGGATGGTAAGAAACAGAAAAGGAAAAAATCTTGTGTATCCAAAAGCACTTCAAGACACAATTAAAATACTAACACTTTCTTTCGTTGAGAGGCAATGCAACGCTTGCCGGGTATCGGCTAGTAAATATATATACATATAAATGAATGCTTTTTTGTTTGTCTCGCATGCGTTCCTATACCATTCATCCGATTGCGATAAAAAAATGATGAGTTGTTGTGCGGATCAGTTTCATAAAAAATCATATGTCGTGAAATGAGAAAATCGGACACGTTGATAGGCTATTTTTAGCATTTTGTACGCCCCAGACAGAAAAATATTGTTTGTCCAAAAGCACTTCAATAATCAGAATTAAAACACAAACACTTTCTTTCGTTGATTGGCATTGCAACGCATGCCGGGTACTCGCACGTAGCAAATAGCATTTTATTGCTACGCCGATTATATTTTATGCACGTATAATTTTATTATAAATGTGGTTTGGTGACTGGATTTTTTATAGTAAAAAAAATAACTTTTTACATGCCGAGAGCGGCAACAATTTTAACGTGATATAAAAACTATACAAAGTGGAATCCCGATCTGTCATTTCGTTTAGATGCTTTGCGTGTCCTCCAGGGGCCGACTTACCCTTTCCGAATATAAAATGGCGACTTGAGATGACCAGTCTGCTCTAAATTACCGCGCTAGCCAATTCATTACCGGAAACGGTGGCTGAGCGAATGTGTCAACATTCAAATGTGGCGCTTTAAAGCAGGAACATCCTGTGGGAGTGTCCACTGGACTCTTAGGCTATGCCCGGTTTGTGGCGTCATACAAAGAGCGAGTAGATTTATTCATGGAGAAGAAATTATTTTCTGCAAATTTAAGTGAACGCCACTATTTTATGCACGGTTGCTCCTGAGACACTCCCGGCTAAGGAGAACACATTATGTACACTTGGCGATTATAGCACCCTAGTGGTGCTACTGGACATACAATGATAGGAAAGCAGAGGGAAGTAAAAGTCCCGACAAACGTTGATACAATGAACCAGTATGAACAAATTTACTTTTTTTGATTTACATTTTAAATATATTTATATGATTGAGGATTTCGACTGAAGGTGCGTAGTGGAATTTAATACCAAATTTTAATTGTTTGAATTTTCGAATTGAAATGTCTGAAGATGTCAAAAGGCGAAATCGGGATCGCTAGCGAAAAAACTCATGGAAAAGTACAGTTCTTTCGCGCGCGGAAAATACGCTCAAGTCTATCGTCTATTCCAGTGCTTGCCAAACTGAGGGCCGTGGATAATTTTTTTCAGGCTTAGGGGGCCGTTGCATAAAAAAGTTTGGGAAGCACCCAGCAACATTCATCCCTGAACAATATCATGTCAAACCGCAGAAGAGCCTCATTCGACTGCTTAAAATTGTCATTATTTAAGTCCCTTATGCAAGGGAAAAAAATGTAATAAACAACTTTAGTATTCTTGGAAACAGACTATTAATGGTAATGATGGTATCATTATTGACTTGTATTTGATTAATTGCAATGGCTACTGCATTATGTAGTCGAGTGTTCATTGTCAATTTATGTATGTATGGCTCAGCGTATGTTTTGACCGATTATCCAATTGAGCCAGTCCCGTGTGTTTATAATTTGATGACCGCGCTGCTCGGCCCACGTATGAGAAAATTGTGAACAACATAAATTATCTGCGATACGAATTTTAACCATTTCCTTTGCTCACCAATATCGTCTCAGGTAACATTGAGTGTTTTAATACTTGGCGGTGTATCGTATCGCAAATTGCAACCAGTTTCGGTGATATTTCAAAATTGTTAGACAAATTAGTGCAACCAAGGTTGCGGAAAGGTCAAACGTATTTGTTCGCAAATGTGGATTCGCTATGCTAAAATTTATTACTGTGGGTTTTGTGCCGGGTCTGTGGCTACGATTGGGGAGGTCTCGGTTACCTCCTGTGTCGAGGCTAGCTTTACATCGTATAAGCAACGCGCGACTCATATGTCGGAGTCCTGCCTGACATTGTAAAAATTGGTTCGACAATTATTTATTTTTTTAATTTTAAAAAAATGGCATTACAGACAGGGCTGTGGATTCGGAGTCGTGGAGTCGGGGTTTTTGGCCGGAGTCGGTGTCGTACTAGGAGTCTTTTGAACTTTTTTTTTTTTTTTGCATATAATATGTAAAATTTGGCTCTTGGCCGGATTTTTTGATTGATATATAATTGAATACACACAAATAGAAAACGTGACTAAATTAAACTTTTTTTTAGTCTGAGTCGGAGTCGTGTTTTTGGTAAATGCTGGAATCGGAGTCTGACGACTCCACAGCCCTGATAACAGCTAATGCAAATGCGCCAAATATTTTTAACGTTGATGAAGTCATTCGAGATAAACTCGATTGTAAATTTGTATGAATCAGTTTTAAATAATCTTTATTTAAAAACCGTATTTATTGAATGGTGTGCCTCAGTTAATATTTGGTACATGTCATAATGTGGTATATTTTTCGGTATTTCGTTTTAACATGCTAATATATACACAAATATATCCGAAGCGAAGCCATCTAACAATATTAAAACTCTCCCAGTGAAATCACCATTGGCTGGCATGTTTTTAATATTGAACTAATAATGATCAGGACAGGTTTCATTTAACCAACGGAAATTAAAAATCATTTTATTCTTGATGGAAATACATAATTTAAATAAATAAAACAAATATTATGATGAACACCAAGACCGGTTTCGCTCACCGCGAGCATTTTCAACTGAGAATTTCAACATTGTTATCAGTTATCAGAAAGTGGCCGAGATGAGCGAAAGCGGTCCTGATCTTTATCAGAATACATGTGTTCACAGAACTGTATATTATGCTATGCAATTTTAACGTCAATGGAAAATTATTTGTTATGATGAATTTGTTATCTGCTTAGTTTTTTTTTACATTTTTTCCTATGAGGATAAAAATAATTTGAATTACCAACTCCAATAAAGTATTTTAGACATTTCCATTGTTATATATTAAAAAGGATACGCCGGACGATTAAATGCCATGTTAACGAATACAAAAATCATCTCTCAATTTGTGGATGTTGCCTCACTTGAATTAATTAATTTACCATACAGTGCGGTCCGAAAGTTAGTGACGGTCGGTGCCCAAGTAGAGGCGAAATGTGTTTTTAATTTATTGCTTTGGGCCAGTTTCAACATTTCGGCGATGCGCGTCGTCAATTTTTAAAACATGCTATTCACGTTTCATGCATATTTATTCACATTCACTTGAGAAAAATCGATGCGAAACGAAGTGCTTTTGGCAGTTTTTTACTTCTTCTTTTATCGTTATATCTTTCCATATTCCAGATTATTACAACTAAATCACATTGTTTTCGATTCATTATTTTGTTTTTCATATGATGAACGCTTTGTATATAATCGATTCCTGCACAATATATCCCATGTGAATAAAAGCGCATCATGACATAATCGATATTTTTTTTTAACTTTTTTTATGTATTTTTTTTGTCAACATATGATTCATCAAATATAAGGGAAATTCTTATATAAATATTTTACATTGAATTTTTCACATAGAATGGATGTATTGTGCTAGATAAATAAAACGAATACCGTACTTGGAAAAAAATATCTTTGGTCATGTGTTGTCATATAGGATATTTTGTGTTCCACAATTATGAATTTCGGCACATAGGATGTATTGAAAATCAGTGTAGATATACAGGAATTTCTTTTTTTGAAGAGTTTAGGGATATGATGGGGCTAGAACAGTGGTTCTTATGTACGGCCACCAGAGGATTTGGCTGCGGCCACTAACAGCATATAAAATATTGATATTTAAAAAATGTGACTTTACAAGTACAACGCTTATGTTTACGATGCGGCCACAGGACAATTTTCCATGAGAACCACTGCGCTTAAACTAGTGGTTAAATTATCGATCTCGCAATAGAATCGGATGAGTTTGAAAGGGGATTTTAGTCATCCACACCTTCGAATTTAAATCAATAAATTGACTGAAAAATGCAAGTGAAGCCGATCCAAATAGTATCTTATATATAAAACCGAAACGGCGCATGTATGTATGTATGTCTGTAATTCCCCATTGCATTGTTGTTGCAAGTTATCACGTTAGTCACGATAATAATGTTTATTATTTACGTGAAGGTATTATTTGACATTTCTTTGACAGCAAATTAGATTTTTCCTTGAATTTGGACATTTTAATGGGCGAGAATGGGGCTGTCATCAAATTAAATAAAGTTTGTGATTTTATTTTAACTCTATTTTGGATGTTAGATTTTGTGATATAATTATGTCGAATGATATAACATTAAATAATTATTGGTCGCTTAGTCCGAGCGACGCCGGGTAGCAATACTAGTAGTATTATATTTTTTAAATGCATGCTATGAAATAAACATGCTGATATCTCCAATAACTACACGTATTTATATCAAGGTGCATTATGCTAATGCCAGTCAAGGGCGACTTGAGATATACAAGCGCGCCAGCACGTAAAATATTTTCGCATTTTTTTATTTGAAGAAATCTTCGAGTGTTTTCTCGAGTGCCCGGCAATCCGGAATGCCAGACGCCTCGCGAGCTGTGAACGGTTCTTTAGTGCCACTCGGCAGATACAAATAAACAATATATTAATTCATTGTGAACGTGCTCTTTCAATTTGCAGAGCCATTAAATTCTGCATACGGCACCGTTTGCCTATTCATTAGAATTCGCTTCAAGAGCTATCTCGTCTACTTCCGGACTCCATAATTGTATAGAAGCAGTACATAAATTTGACTCACGTTTTTACGTGTTGTATTTTATGAAGGGTTGATTATTGGCCTCTTTCCTCATATGTCAATTTTATGCATGATACTTTTAACACGATTTTTGTTGTTAACTACCCGGGTTACACCTTTCGGCATCTTCAGGCATTTCACGAATGATTTTGTAATACACATTTAAATACCCCCATACACTTACATACTTATTCAATTCATTGAAACTCGTTGACATCAAAACATTTGCTAATTCACTTTTAAGGTGGAATAGCATTCTAATAAAAAAAAAAAAATTAGTCCTTTTTGAGCCAACTGATGATTGATCAGTTAACAATGCTCGCCATGAGCGAAACCGGTCCTGATCCAATAAATTTTGTGTGGGAAAAGTACTAAAAATGTTTTATTATTTTTATTTGCTGATTCATCCAGATTGCTATCATAGCAATTGAACTTGACTTACTTTTATTCATCTACATAAGCGATGCAAACTATTTACTACGCGCCAGTTCAGTTTAAGTTCATTCGTGTACTTAGGTTGCCAAAAGACGAAACCCGTGTCGTTAGCGACAAAACTCATTTAGAAGTACAAAATTCAAACGATTCAGATTTGATTATTAAATATTTAATTATAATGAATTGTGTACGATCACAGTGTGGATCATACTAAGCGCCTTAGGATACAAGAAACTTAGCTCTGTTTTTGCCGGTTTTGAGTTATGATGACACCAGAGTCTAATGATAACACTAGTTCAAGTTTAAGTTCATTCGTGAGCTTTGGAACGTCTGAATATCCCGAAAGGCGAAACCCGTATCGTTGGCGATAAAACTCATGTAAAAGTACAAAATTCAAACGATTCAGATTTGATTATTAACTTTTTATTTTCGCTTTTAAAATGGGGCTTAAATAATGTAAATTTAAAGTGGTCGACCGAGGTTACTTCACGCCTTTATAAAGTTTCTTTATCCACATCCACATCGTGTGCTATTATTTCTACAGATAACGAAAATTTCTTTTGATGCCAGTGTTTCCATTCGATTCGAAGTGTGCCACCAAAAAAATCAACAACTAGGGCGTCGATAATGCAAATATCGTTGCAGGGAATAGATCCCCGTATCTTGGAGTTGCAGCCAACGTGACTGCCGGGCCACAGCGATCGGTGTGATGACAGACAAATCGCGTGGTCGAAAACGTCGGCTCCGTAAAAATGACCTCAGGAAAAATGAGAGTGTGGGTACGACACCTACACAGGAAGCCAACTTGCCTTATAAGGATCTCGGCCGTGCATTATGAACCAAGACGATAAATTTTATATTAATGGCTTGCGTCATGCCTATACCGAAATAAAAAAAAAGAAATTAAGACGATTGTTGAAGCAGCGTGTTGCAACAATCTATCACTTATAAACAAATACAAACATGATTTCGCATCGGTCATTTGAGTCATCAGTTGCAGCGGCTGTTCGGCTGATAAATGCACTGCCAAAGAAAGTGGACATTTTCGGCAATGAACTAAGTGTTTTATTTTTACCAGGGCTGTGGAGTCGTAGAGTCGGGGTTTTTTGGCCGGAGTCGTACTCGAGACGGAAATTTCGAAAAGATTGAACTTTTTATTTTTGCATACATGTACATATATAAAATTAGGCCATTGGCCGGATTGTTTAAATCATACATAAATAGGAAAGCTAGGAAAAAAATTGACAAAATCATTTTTTTTTTAGTCGGAGTCTGAGTTGTGTTTTTGGTAAATTTAAAGTCGGAGTGGGAGTTGTACTTTAACGACTCAACTTAAAGCTATATTTTCTCCCAATCACAAAGAAAGTTTTCTGCGAGAATTTTCTGTTACATACTCATTTACTTTAACTCTCTTTTTCGATGAGAGTAAAGATATTATAAAGGACAAGTGCTAGCGACAAAACTCAGGGAAAAGCACAAAATTCAAACGTTTCAAATTTGATATTGAAATTTCATCAAGGACCTTATATTCGAAATCCTCAATTATACTAAGTAGTGTTATTATGTTTGGAAACATTTACATGGTGATCTTGGTAACATTTTATCATCTTATTTGATTAACTACAATGGCCATGGCTAAGCAAGTTTTTAGGCCCATTTAATATAATCTCTCTGTTTCAACCATCGAAAAGGTGTTCGATCAATGAGATGACAAGTTAATAATGACTATAGTATTTATGCACAATAGTAAAACACGATTGTTGAGTAGTCAAAGTGGATGACGTTTTCTAATCATGGTTTGAAAACGGCATTGTAGATAAAACGTAATTTTCATTCGTCATCATTCAACACATAAACCTGCTTTGCGTCGTGCAGATTCAGATTAGTTCAGCTAATCATAAATTTCACGTAACAATTGTGCACATAAGTACGTAATTTAATGCATTTTAATAATTCCTGATTGATTGAATTGTGATTAGATTTTCCAATCCCAGGCTAACATTTTAGATTTGTATGTACATATTTGGTTCTCATGAAAACATTATTCATCACAAATCATTTCAATGTAATTATTTGTTGTATTCGATGCTGTCATCAATGCGTAACGCAGAAAATAATTTATAATCCACGAGCATCGTTTTCCGAAGATGACACGTGCATTGATAATGAAGCAATCTCGAAAATTTCGTTATTATGTTTTCTTATCTCGGGGCCAATCAGGTATTAAAAATCGTCTGTGATCCCGGGACTAGAAACTATAATTTTGATCTATCTTGGAGGATTTTAGTCGATAGACAAAAGATCACGATACAAAATGTGGATTAAATTAAGCTTTCTTAATTTTCACCCAAGCATGTTCATTATAATGATATCAAACAGTGACCAAAGCTTTTTGACTTATGATTTTCACACCACCCAATTCATATCTGGACACGGTAAAACTCGCTGCCAAACTCATTCAGCTTGACTGGTTGAGCGATACGCGATATAACACAGCCGTTTCAGTGCCTATTTCGTTAATATTTTTCTATGACAACATGCCGCCTGTTTTTTAAAGAGCAAACAATGTCATCTTATCACAAACACACATTTATTGTTTCTGCTCGCCCATATCTCACCTCGAGTCAATTAATCGATAAGTTCTAGTCGTTTTCATTTTAATCACTATTTTCTTTTAACATAGATGGGACTTAACGCTCGTAACCCAGTGCCAACTAAAAATATTACGCGTCGCGCCATTTGAGACCTGTTGAGAAAGTTGCTCACTCGCCCGTGCGTTAGAGGCACTTGACTGGTTAACATGTCACGCAGATTTATTAAAAAGGGAATAGATATTACTGACTGAACTATTTGGACTGGGCGAGTAGGTTGGAAGGATAAATTTCAATTGCGGACAAGACCGTCAGGACCGCCAGGAAGATGGGGCTGCTCCGAGATGAATACAGAACGAAAATAGATTTTTGCCGCGTTTCGTCCTCATACGGGTCCCAATAGGTCACGCCTTGTGGCATCAATTTGAAACATTATATGGGAAATGGAATATTCTCGATTCATTTTTAAATTCAACGAACATTAAATGAAATCCACAGAACATTTCAGATCACTTTAACGACATGGCTGAGCAAGTCTTATTTATTTATTTTCTTTTCGTCTTCTCTTTAACTACCATAGTGCATGGTTTAAAGTTCAATTCAGCTCTGTATTGGGCCAAGTACATGAACAGAAACATTTCGTTTCTTTTCATGATTGTATACCGTTATGGAAGGAGGCTGCATACACCAAACGAGCGATGGTGGGACAATCAGCCGTGCCGACTTGCGGCGTCTTATGGAAACCGAGTAGATTTCAACGCACGGTGACAACACAATTGAGTGCATAGCACCCGTGTATAAATTAAAAACTGTAGATCCTATGCGGGTTAATTGAATTCTATGTTATTTAGTAATATTTTAAAGTGACAGTTGAGTCCATTCTCATATGAAAAATCATTGCTATTCTTCTTAAATCTGTATATATCTCGCAAATGAAATGCCCTGTAATTGTAACTATTGCTATCGTGTTTATTTTTAGTAGTTGGTGTTTACACAAAGTAAACATATGGTCATGTTTAACGTTCCATTTGGCTTTGAAAATGCCAGACGCCAAGCTATGCACAGAGTTCTAATGTCGTAAAGATTTTGATCGTTTCGCAGAACGGTGATAAAATTTTCCCTTGCTACACAACCGATCATTTGCCATCGTCGATTTCAAAACGATAATTCTCGTGTGTCAAAGTGACAATCCGAAGCGTTTTATCAATCATTTCTTATTAGGATAATCACCGTTTAGGTGCCAGACGCTTGTACCATCATCATGGCAGTAATATGTCAAAACCAAAGCTATGTTTAAATATTAAAAAATACTGGTTGACTGTTTTTTGGTATGCGTTGCAACTAGGGTTTCCAATCCCGGGATCCCGAAGATTTTCAATATCTAATGAATCCCGGGATTCGGAAACATAATCCCTAAATTTTCGAAATTGATTTGTCATCAATAAAAGCGTTATTTATTTCAATTAATTGTCAGATTGCATTCGAACGAAACCGATACTCTCGTACATTATATTTCAATCGAATATTTCCGCTCTTCAGTAATGGATAAGCAACCGACATATATTATTCATAGCAAAATAGTGACATCAATTATTCCGAACTATTCAATAAATATGAAAATAATCGACTATTACTGTGATAAAAAAATATTTTGAATATATCCTTAGGTATTGATCAATTTATCAAAGCCACGGCTGGGCATATTCAACTTTTTATTCGAATTAATAAAAATGGTGTTCAATTGAAATATGCTGGAAAGTGTCGTTGATCGTCATGAAATAAGTCGTGATTTTTGTTCCGCAAGCCCCGGGTTGTCTTTTTGAGTATTATTACAACCATACAATAAAAACCATAATAATATATGATGTTTTCATCAAAGAAAACGGTTTAAATAATCATACCGACTTTAGAGTTTTTTTAAATCTTTAAAAAGCCACGGCTGTTCTTGGTTTTGCCAACGGGTTGAATACGATGCTCAACTTTTTATTCTATTTTTATTATATTTAATCTATTTTGTTCAGACGTATAGAGCAAATGAATAACAACGTGTCCTCGTTCTTGTGAACAATTTTTCTTGGGGAAATTATATCTAGTATTTTTTTTATCTTAAACTGTTTTTACGCATTTACTTCTGATTCGATCATATTTTTTTTTAATCTGCGAACTGCATTTCGATTTGAAATAGGTTTCGAAATAGATCACCTCGGGTCGCCGTTTTAATCGACTTTATATTTTTGACCACCCGAAAATGAGTTCATATAAAAATTTATCACGAATTCGTGTTGTGGTATATTGGTTCCGGCATAGAGACGTCAGTTAAAACCGTCGTAAAAATAAACATAATTTTGTACTACCTATTTTGATTGGCATGCCAAATTATTTTTTCGAATCAGTCGTGAAGGGTATATTAATGTTTGGATTAGATATATGTCGACAAAATTGACTGTACAGTTCGATGTATTTTACTCGGTGAATGCTACAATTAATACTCTGTCCATTTTTCGAGATTTTTGGCATTTTGAGATCGAGGTCAACAATAATGTAAATTGCATTTTTGATGTTAGTACGACATGAGATTTTATTGATTCGAATTAACAAAAGGTCGTCCAATTTAGTTTTATTATTATAAATACAGTTTAAACGTCGTTTATATGTTATTAACGTTACATATAAACCAGGGGTTCACATAGTGTGGTCAGCGTATCTTTTTGATGTGTCCCGAGTTTGTGTCTCAATCCGCAAACTAAAATTAAAAAATAAATAAAGCTTCTAACTCAGGAGTGAGGTAAAAAGACCATTAAAAGAATAATGGAGTAGACGTTTTTGTAATCAAACAAAATGACATTGTTTTATAAGTCATTTGCATACAAAATATATATTAGACGATATGATACAAACCACATTTGTTATTTTCGTATAATTAGGGAACAGTAAAATTTTAGTCTTTACACATCATTAAATGCTCAGGACACCAGTTTTAAAATATTGTGAACCCCTGATATAAACCGAATATATCTAACATGAGAGTTATAATACCGTGCCTCCTTTGATTGAAAGTTTTTGTAAGTGTCGACAGTTGAGACATCATCTCTATCGTTATAAGTTTATATCAATTATTTGTCAGAAAACTGTCTCGGACATATGGAATCGTTAATTGTTAAGCAATGGTTAGATATTCTTTGTTACAAGATAAAATTAAATTTTCGGTATTTAAAATTACGTAACAAATCGATGTCAACACGCATTTTGGTATTTTGTGGAATTTCAAACAAACCAACTTCAAAAACATTCACAATAATGCCAATTAGCCTGGCACAAAATATTTGAACGAAATATTATTCATTCTTCGGCAAACGAATTCATAAGATAGCTTGCTGGAGATAGCACTTTGCGGTTAGGGTTAGACTCTATGTTGCGGATAGGGAATGCAAATCGGGAATCTCGGATATAGTTCGACAACAATGTATGTCAATCAAGAAATAGCCTTGATTTTTTTCAAATAAAGTATCGGTGAAAAATTCTCGCGATAAGCGAAACCGTTCATACGCTTTACAAAATATATTTTACATTCTTTATATTTAATGCCTTTCCACGAAGAATTGACTGTTAAAAACTTTGAAAATTTCCACTGTTTCTGCAATGTATGTCTAGAAGTAATGATATTTAAAATCCCGGGATTTCAAGACAGGCCATTAGTGCAAACCCTAATTGCAAAAACAGACAAAACTACGCCGTATATGCAGGACTGTGGAGTTGGAGTCCTGGAGCCGGGGCTTATTGACCGGAGTCGTCTTCGGATTCAGAAATTTAGAAAGTTAGATTTTGTTTTTGCTTATAATATGTAAAATTTGACTATTGGCCGGATTGGTTGGTTGATATATAATTGAATACACATCAATAGGAAAGGTAAGAAAAAATCGTGATGAAATTAAACTTTTTTTAGTCAGAGTCGTATTTTTTTTAACGACTCCACAGCCCTGCTTATATGTGTCACTGTCATGTGGCTTTCGAACACTTCTCTGTTGTCGAATTTTACACTCATTAGGATGAAACCAATGCATTGTTTAGATTATTCTTTTGTGGTATGAGATATACAAAAACATTGTGGTATTCACTTTGTCATACATGTTTTGCATACAATTTTAGAGAAGAGACTCTGTGGTGAAATACATATTTTAATCGCCGTTGGATATGTTGAAAAATATCGTCGTCGCTCCGGTAAAAAAACGTTCATTCGGGAATAATAGTTTTGAGTAATTTCTGTGCCACTCATTTTGTATTTTTATTGATGGATACAATTGGTGGGGTGGTGATATGCACAAAGTTTTCAATTAGGTATTAAAAGTCTTATGAATGATTCTCAATTTAGACAGGGCCAGTGGCGTATTAGCGCTGGGGGGGGGAGGCAGGTGTAATATAATTTTGGTGGCCCTCTTTTTCGGATGGTAAAAAAGCTTCGCAAAATTTATTCCAGGCTAGACATTCATTTTTGGCCGATTCCCCGACTTGTAATTTCTCTATTTTTCGAATGTGATCGAGAGTATGACTAGAGGAATTGTTTACAGTATTCCCCGCAGTTCACTAGAAACAATTCAGAGTGCAACCTTTCTCAACTACACGCCGTATTTTATGATTTATGAACCATCGGTCATTCAATATAGCAATGTAGACATAACTACTGTGAATAGTTCTGACGATGGCATAAGCAGAAATAGCTATCAACCATATATCTTATAATTTTTGTACAACTTGAATACAGTGCTATTTTTTCACCATGTTGTAAATTGAGCATAATCAGTGTTCGTTCCTAGGATCCGAAACTGCGTTCACCGCAGCTAGACACGAAAACTCCGACGACTCTGAAAAATCACAGCATGAATAAATTTAACCGGATGGCTGCTACAGACGTCTAAAGACGCGAAATTTTCCGTGAACGGCACGCCAATTATACAAAAAATTACGTCTTTAGGCGCTCGCTTTAAGCGGGATTTTACTAACTAAAATCAATTGTAACTGATGAGTCATAAATATTTTAACTTTGTTATTATGTATAAATGACGCCACAATCGCATCGTAATCGGCAAGTTTTTACAAATAAATATTTAAAACGTTTTATTTTTACAATAAAATTCGTGGCGTGCGAGGTACCGCCATACATGCACATGACATGCTGGCAGTTAAAAGATTAATCCCGGTAAAAATATTTCTTTATTAAAGAATGTTTGAGTCAAAGTAAATGTGTAGAAAGAACATTGAATACTAAATGCCTTTCGAGTCTCATCTTGACATTTAATAATCCAACGTTCAATAATTGATCGCTCACATATTAAGTTATAAACATTTTTGTTTGTAATAACACATATTACGTTGAAAATGGACGGTATTTGAAGTGCATTTAGGTACGGGGGGTGTTTCCCACGTTCAACAATGTACGTGTTTTTTTTTATTATCGATTTCTATTAAGTATCATACCCCCCGGGCGATTATTACCAATGCTGCTTATTAGAATATACACAAGTGATAATCAGCGTCAACACACATTGACGAAATTGTCGGAGGAACGGATACTTTGGATGTGGTGCAACAACACATGGAAGCTTTCTTAGGTTTTAACCAACATAGTGCAGTACTGAATTAATAAAAAAAAAAACGGGCATTTTTATCACAAATAAACTGTACCAATTCATTGAATCATAGATTTTTGCAACTGCATTATATTTTTTTTGAGGAATCTTTAACATGGGTTGCTTGTTCTTCCAATGAGTGGAACTAATCTGCCAGTGGGGATGCCGCTAGAAAGAGTTTTAACGATTTTAAATGTTATTGCTACGAATGTTGACATATTTCACGTGGGCGTGAGTGAGTTCAGACGAGTACTATTTTTTAACGTTTTGCAGTTCATTTTGTCGGAACTCACTCGGTTGATTTCTGTGCCAATTTCCAATATATTTTTTCTCAGAATGGTTTTTTTCACATAAACTTTCAATATAAAATAACTTTCAGAGGCCTTACTTACTACCGGAAATGTTGCCAAAGTAAAAAGCTTCCTTCCCGTAAAAAGGAAAAATCCCAACCGTTATGTGTGTAATTTTATCATTTTTAAATATTAGAATCAATCTTGCTTTGTTACTTGACCAACCTTTTGCGATAGTCACACACACAATACATGGAATAATTAAAGTTGTTTTATATTGAGACGAACTTCCACAAACTTACCACCCAATCCATCGAAAGCACAAAGCACTGGTTTTTTTTAACCTGATAGGTGCTGGCTAGAACAACGTCTCAAAAACTACGTACACTGTAAACGCGCGCATTTTATATGGCCGGCCCTACGAGCACGGAATTGTTTGGCGTGTTAACACGGCCGCGGCATCGAAGAGATTAATAACGTATGATTATGGCTAGATTTAATAAATCCATCATTGTATGCACAGCAATAATTGATACAAATGTTATTCCATTCGGCACCTATGCCGATCATTATCAATAAAAGTTCACTAAGTATACACTGAGGAATTTTTTAAAAAATATCTTTGCTCCTAGATTAAGAAGTTGTTCCATGAAGTCTTTACGATTTCACGACTTTAAAATGTATTATTACCGACTCTGGCGTCTGTGCCTTTTTTCACTCTCTCGTTAAATTCAGTCCGACATTTTACATTCTCTTACGTTGGATACTTATTGGATTGATAAATACAGTTATTACACGTGGTTATATATTAAAAAATATATATACGTTTTATTTCTGCGTGCCTGATACTCGAATGAAAATAATTTTGACTTACGCACGCAATCTGCGTGGCTACATATTCGTTACCTTACTTTGAAAAGGTTCTTATTTGACATTTTTGCATAAAATGACCTTTTGGTCGAAAATGCTTGTATTTTCCGCATTCTATCATATATGAGGAGCTAATTTTCAAAAATGGACAAATCCATTTGTTGAAAAACTGAAAATGTAGATAACATAGATATTTTCATTACTTTTTCCCCATAAATTTGTGTTTTCTATCAATATTTTTAACATATGTTTTAAAGGAATTACGGATAATGTGTAACAATTCAAACTTTTCCATGTGAATAAAAAAAGTCTCAAAAGTTTAATCTAAAACTGGCAGTTGAAAAAAAAATATTTTGAATTGTCCACAAAATTAGCTCCTCATATATGAATTGCAGAATTATCTATGGTTGAATTACGGAGTAAGCAGAATTCCAGAGTTCCACTGCATCTGCATACGTTTTTTACTAAATTTATTTGACAGAGTTCTAAGATTTTCATCATTATTTCCATCATTAGATCTTTAAGATCATTATTTCTCAGCAAGAGTTGTGAAAAAATATGCTTAAAATAAGTAATTTGAAACATTTTTATTTACTCATTGTTACAAGTGAATTTTAATCAATCGAAACTTGAAACGCTCGTATCTCAAAACAGTGTCAAGAGCAGTTAGAACCTTTTCAAAGTAAGGTGTCGTATTGTGAAAATGTATTCAATATCTTTCCAGAAGTATAATATTGATAACTTGCTATGGGATCTATTGATAATCAAGTGCTTTGTTACGTTCCATCATTCGATCAACGATGGGAGAGTTCTCTCAATGGAACTAACTATTTCGAATGAGGGCTCACTCATACATTGATTTGTGTTAAGTTGAAAGGAGTTGGATGTCTGAAATGTTTCCGTGCATTGCCACGAGCTCTATTTGTAACTAAAATCTTAACCTGTCTAGTGCCTCACACGCACGGGCGCGTGAGCGACTTTGAGGTCTCAAATGGCGAGACACGTAATATTTTAAGTTACCATTGGCTAACGAACGTTTAGTCCCATTTATGCTTAACCGGAATACATTTAAATATCCCAGAATTATGTTACGATGAATTAGGAAAGTAGATTTTCGTACGAGGTGTCCAATGGGCGTGTCGAGGGCTGCTAAAAATAATATCAAATAATACAATTATAAGCAAAAAGGGGGATATAAAAACATATTTTATAAATAATTTAAAAAAAATAACGATTTTTCAACTGGCCCCAATCGTTAAATTCAACTCGAGGTGAGATATGGGTGAATAAAGACATGACATTTTTTTGTTTTTTAAAAACAAGCGGTTAACAGATAATGCGATCTGCTGTCAGGCTGTCGCAAGACAACACCCCGCCCCTATGCGTAACTCTGATACTGATCAAAAATCCGTATACTATATTACGGTTTCTCCGCACTCTCCGCTTAACGTTTACCTTTCTCAGTTACAGAAAGAAAAAAAAATGACTGAAATGATGAATCATTTAATATTCATTCAAACATTCGCAGATATACATTAAAAAAAATAAAACATGCGTGTGTCGTAATCATGTACCCGTAATCTCTAATGTAGATTTTATTTTAAATGTCCGGCTACTTTTTCCCGCGCTGTCAAATTGTCAAAACATATTTTGAGATAAAGTTGTGCAAGTAATTACCTCCCAGCATCGATTAAGTTGTTTTATAATTAGCCCGTTGGCAATGGATCGATGTTTCGCTCATACGTAATATGTTGCGCTAATTGATTTGAAATTTGGTCTCAAGATTGTCGTTGTATTGCAAGGAAGTGAATGAATTGATGGACCTACATTGATATAAAAACTGTCGACGATTATTACTAAAACGAGTACTACTCGAGTATTTTTCAAATTACTCGAGTATCGAGTACTCGATAATCGAATTGGAGTCTCTAGCTGGACATATGTTACACAGTATTACTTTGATTATTTATAACCAATCGCCTCAAATTCATGGTTTATTTCATTGGGTATTCGAATGCTGCAAGCTTAATGATATTTCTATAACTTGCTGGCGCCCCCGTAATGGTCTCTGTGGTCTAGTGGCAAAAGCTTTGCCCTAGCCATAAGCTGGGGCAAAGCTTACTGGGACTACCCGGGCTTAATTTCCGGCAAGGTCAGATTTTTTTCAATCGAAAAAGAGATCTTGGTTGGACTGGCTCTATGTAATTTTTCATCGAGCTTATCTCATATAATTTTCACAATAAAAAATATTTGGCGCATTGGCATTAGCTATAATGCCAAATATTTTCTACAAAATTAAAAAATAAATAAATAAAATACGCTTCAACTCAAATGTCCAGTGCGACTATCCGATGTCAGCACGTTGGGTGTTATTGATATTTAAAAAATCACCCGACGAATTGAGTGATGGGAGTAGTACGTGGAAAACATTACTCTTGACATGCCAGTGGCTGTAATTTGAGTCTCGCCTCTCGTATTTCGAAATACGATAAGTACTGCGCCTTTTCTCATTGCAAAATATTACAAGTACTAGCTATTATGGACGTAACTGGAAGCCATTGGCCGCGAACGTATGTGAACGTAAGCAGTTTCATATTAATGTTTGTTTATCCGAGACGATTGTTTGCCATATAATACTTGATAGTGGATTCAATGATAATTGTGTTTGTACTGTGAAGAATTGGTACGAAATTTTTTCATCGTTTGTTTATTCGACACCTTAATGTGAAAAGGTTCTAACCAGGGCTCTAATCCCTATCTAACCTTTTCTACCTCATCATATTTATGTGTATGTTTTCAATTATATATCAACCAACCAATCCTGCCAATAGCCAAATTTGACATATATAATAAAAAGTTCAATCTTTCCGACTTCGACTCCGACCAAAACGCCACAACGAATCCGACTCCGACCCCACAGCCCTGGTTCTAACTGCTCTTGACCCTGTTTTGAGATATGAGCGTTTGAAGTTTCGATTGATCATACATAGTATTTATGTCAAAAGATAAAATTCACTCAAAACAATAAACAAGTAAAAAATTTTCAAACTACTTATTTTAAGCATATTTTTTTTACAATTCATACCATTCTTTTGAGAAATAATGATAACAATTTTAGAACACTGTCAAATAAATTTTCTAATAAAAGTGTGCAGATGAACTGCCGAATTCTGCTAACTCAGTTATATAACCATTGCTAATTTTGAGAATCATATATATGTTTGAATGTGGTTAATAAAAGCTTTTCCGACCAAAAGGTCATTTTAGGTCAAAATTTCAACTAGAATTTTTCAGAGTAAGGAAACGTATTGACTAATGGATACAAAGTCATTATCAAAGTGTGGTAATCTTCAAACGCTATCCGATTACCTATTGTTTTTGTTATAATGCAGTAGTAGTAGAATTATTATAATTTTAAATATTACTTTAAAATATTGTAAAGTCATTGGAATCAATTATTTAAATATTGCATATACACCGTTTCCTAATATTAACGTATTTACTATTTAATAGCTTATTTACAACCAATAAACGTATTTTTATCGATGCCTGTAGATCGATATGTGAGCTATTTTTTTTTTCAATCTAATGAGATAAACTGGCATTTGCACGATTGAGTACCGCAACTGAATCCTAGAAACGTTGACAACTCGTCCACGGATAGTTAGAGCCGCTGTAAATGTCATTTTGGGCCGTGGTTGTCGTGCATCGACGGTATACAGCTGTGATGCACAACTTTTTTGGCAGAAGGGCCAGTTTATTAATTTTCAGATTTTTCGAGGACTGCATCGGTAAAAGTGAATAAATTATCGTTATTTTTAGTGTACATATATGGAATTGAAAATTGTATATCGACGTCGGTGAAAAGTTTTGAAGAAAAAAAGTGATCGATATCTGTCATATTGGGCATCATGAAATGTCATTTCGGGCCTTCATGTACTCCTTTTGTAATGTTTAGGGTAAGCTTTATCTGGCAGAAGTTCGTACAATGTCGCTGATGACGAACAGCTTTCATCCTATCCGTCATTGCCGCTCACACTACCCATGTAGCATTAACTTAATCATTTTTTTTTTGTGCGGTTTGATTGAACATCCGGTGGAAGTGAACTATAAATGTGACTGGGCTATCAATGCCGGATTCGTTATGAATAAATAATATCTTTCGATATTACTATAGTTAACAAACTAGTGTCATTGACTTATATGATATAAGTTATATCCCATTCAACACGGCTACTCATCGAAAGCAAATAGCAAATATGAAGAGAGTAAAATTACGTAATGAAACTGCGGAGAAACAATTTTCATAAAGACACCTTACTTTGAAAAGGTTCTAACTGCTCTTGACACTGTGTTGAGATATGAGCGTTTAAAGTTTCGATTGATAAAAATGCTTCAAATCACTTATTTTAAGCATATTTTTTCACAACTCTTGCTCAGAAATAATTATCTTAAAGATCTAACGATGGAAATAATGACGACAATCTTAGAACATTGTCAAATAAATAAATCTCATTTCAAATAATGAAGAAGAAGAAATATGTCGATTGATATATTTTTATATTTACAGTATGGGTTTCACCAAACTGGAAACAGACACAACTTGCTGTTTTTTCACCGCGTTATCATGCAATCCTGCCAAGCGAATGCCGATTCAATCAATAACTATTTCTTCTCTCGTGAAAACTTGCCGATTTTTATATCTGACAGTTGACCTGTTTTCAAGGAAAAGCTGTGAACAATTTCTTTTAACCTAATAACCAGGGCTGTGGAGTCGGTAACAAATAGTTCGACTCCGACTCCGACTCCAACTCCAGCATTTAACAAAACTACGACTCCGACTCCAACATTGACCAAAAACACGACTCCGACTAAAAAAGTTTAATATCGTCACTTTTTTTTGCCTAATTTTCCTATGTATGTGTATTCAATTAAATATCAACCCTAAAAACCCGGCCAATAGCCAAATTTGACATTGTATGCAAAAATAAAAAGTTCGAACTTTTCAAAATTTCCGACTCCGAGTACGACTCCGGCCAAATCGCCGCGACGACTCCGACTACGGCCAAAAAGCCCCGACTCAACGACTCCGACTCCACATCCCTGCTTATAACTATACTTGAATTAAAAAGATTGGTTTATCTATGCGAAAAACCTTGACTGTATTCTATACTTACTATGGAATTGAATAGTAATTAATGATCTCCGATATACGTATTAGAGTAAGATACTTAATTAAAATTATATGTTACTACTATCATAAATCTATAATTATAAACATATTTTAATATTGCGTCATAATTAATGCGGAAATTATTTCGTGGGAATCGGACGAGATCAATTTCTTGCCGTAATTAAGTAACTGGATTAAAGATTTATGTTTTTTGCGATATTTCTAAATCTAGTTTATAATAATATATTGAACTGATTTGTGCCCAACGGGTTTGCGGTTTCGTTTTAAATTAGAGACAATCAATTATACTATTTATATTATAATTATTCAATTCATATATGTATTTAATATTTTGCAATATTATTACGAATACACGGTACACATTTTTGTTATATAGGATGTTGTTTTGATAGAAAATGTTTTTCAGTCGATAAATCAATTCTGCTCGAAGGCTTTTGGTGTTTGTGTTGTTAAAAATTCCTTCCCACATTTCCTTTCCCAAAAAGCGTTGCGCAGCGAGTTACCACTAGTCCTTTCCTAGTCCTCGTATTCTTTCACACCCTACTCTCTTAAAAAAAGAGAGTTTGAGCAACTGAGTAAAACATGTTGAGACAAACTCAGTGAGGAGTCCATATGCTCCATGTTGGGAGCGAACATGGTAAAAAAAATGTATTGTGCAGCACAGTGTTTCACTTCTGAATATCTTCAGACTAACTATCGCAAGGATTCGATGGAGTTAATTTTTATTTACGTATTATGTAACAAAATGTGACACGATATTTTTTTTCGCAAACTACATATTTTACCTTTTACTTTATATTTTATAATTATTTTTCAGACGGAGAACACTTAAAGTCATTTTGAAAGATTGTCTGCGCGTACTATGTATTTACTAAACATGATTTTAAAAAAAATGGCGGCTTAATTTCGCTCTCGTAATATTTACACAAATATCACGTAATAATGGTGCTGCACATAAATATGTTACGGAAAAATAAGAGGGCTATTATATATCTGCTTTATTGTATTAAACGTATTATCTTTTGAATCCGGTAGTAATCCATTAATCCCTGTTGCAAACAATCCACGAAGCTTGAACGATTACACACCGCTCTTGTACTGTTTACTGACAATTCTTCGTGGAAAAGCGTTACAAAAGAAACACATTTTTCTTTGTAACTATTTTAACTGATATGTTTTTCACATTATTTCCGGAAAATTCGTCTCATAATTGCTTAGGCCATCGACGCACCGATGGTCACACGAGATGTTTAATTATGACCCCATGTTTATTTCAAGCATTTTAATAATATATTTAGATTCAATTTTATCTATATATATACTGGTGTAGAAAAGGTACACAATAAATATTCTGTTCTGTTCAAACATCCTAAGTTTTAATTGTAATCATAAATTATTTAAATGTTTCAAATTGATTTCAAATATTTCTCGAAGTGAAAAGTAATTATTGAGTGAGAATAAACGTAAATTCAAAATAGCTTTGATTATTCCACGTATTGTGCTACTAACTGTGGCACGTTTTTCGCCTTTCAGAGACAAATTCAGACTTACTATCGCATAGTTTGCCTAACATTTTAAATTATGAAATTACAAAATGGAGTTCGGGTTTTTTCCCTTTTAAGGGAAGCAAGGAGGGGGCGATAGAATCGAAACAAAGCAAACAAATAATCATACTACTAATGACGTTATTCATTGAAAACTATTAAACTAATGATCTGCAATCATTCAGATAGGTTAGTGATTACACTATTTATTAGTATTAAACGTAAATTCGTTTTGTATAAAGTTGATTTATTTAAAATGGTAATGAAACCGAGAACCGAGAAGCGGTGATGGCGGTCTCAGACCAATATATACTATTGGAAAATATTGCATCACAGTCGTAAGTCAATATCATTTCATTATTCATTCAGTTCGGTTAACTCTCTGAGATAGCCCTATATATACGTTCAAGGTATTTAGATCATTTTTTTTAACAATCGCCAAATTACTATGAAAGCGATTGTGAGCACGAACGCAAACAAAGATTCGAGAGAACATTCCTATTAGAGTCGATACGTTTTGTTCAATTGCGGGTATTAATTATAATAACGTTTCTTGAAAGCCGTGTAAAAATGCGCAGTCGGATATTGCGTAAATCGTTCGTAACACTTCAAGAGCCAGGGCAGATACATTTTGCCAAGCGAATGTTTTGAAATGATAAAAAGCTTCAATGCATTATATAAAATTACCTTTTTAACAATTATTATAAAATTGAAAAAATGCAAGAGCTTTGTCCTAGCGATCAGGTTGCCGGGTTCAATTCCCGGCAAGGTCAGATTATTTCAATTGAAAAAAAAGAGATCTTGGGCTGGGTGTATGTTATTTATCGTTGATTTTGTGCACTACTGATTCATTATTTGTCATAGAGTTAATCTCGTATGACTTTCACAATTAAGAATATTTGGCGCATTGGCGTAAGCTGTAATGCCAAATATTTTTGTGTTTTTGGATTTTTTTTTCATTGAAGATATTACCATTCATATCATGTATAAATTAGTTCATATGTATCAATTTTTCAAGCAACGCTTTTTTCCTATTTAAAATCAAGTTTGATAAAAAGTGCTTAACCTTATTTATATTTGAATATACAGTTCTAAAATTCTTCTTGAAAAATGTTTAATTCATTTGGATACCTTTTCCGTGTCAACTCTATAAACGTTCTCTCTCCTTTATATACTTATATATCTGCTTCAGACCTCAGATCAGCCATCAGCAAAACAATGAATCGCAATACATTTCAATGAAAGCAGTAAGTTTCATGTTCAAATTAGACATTGACAATGAGTGTATATCTTTCACTTGAGTCGCATAATTTCACTATGATAATAAACGACTCGCTAATAATTGGATTCTCCACGAGTATTTTGTTTTCCAGTATAACTATTCTGACTATTCCTCGCGAGTCATATCTTTGTTTTTTCACTCTCATACTGACAAAATTGTGAAGCGTTTTAATAATTTGATTCGAGGTAATTATGATTTTAACAAGTGAACCATCGTTTGTTAAATAGAGGTAGTTTGTATTATGGAACAACACATGTTTAGTTTAAACTACCATCTCACTGACGAAACATCTAACTACAATGTAGAACCGTATTCACAATATGATAGTATAAATAATTGTACACATGTTAAAAAACAGATGTTTCTTAAATCTTTTTTTTTAAATTGATATTATTAACGCTTGTTTCTGAATCTCAGAATATTGTGCGAGCTTGAAGCATTTTTACGTCCACGGAGAAAGAGCCAAACCCAAATGGAAGTTATCACGACCGAGGTGTTGTTGATTTTATTTTATTTTTTAATTCTCTTGTGTTTTAAATCTAGACGTAGAGATTCGTCTGACGCCTGAGACGTGGTCGTGTGCCGTGACGGTATGTTGTGCCATTGCGCCATAAATGTAACATTGTGTCCAGCTATTTTTTAAAATAGTATAAAAAAGATCGATCCGAGACCAAAGAACTATCTCTTGAACCATCTCGCTTTTGAAATATCGTCGGTAAAAACCTAATTCGTCGGTGGGTAAAATGAATTCAATTATTTAACGATTGCAGTATATAAATATATAAAACACCATTATCAGGCGGCCCTCTAGAACAATTTACTATCCCGCACATTTTGTCTCATATAAAAGCGGACTATATCATTTCCGTCCCGGTGGGTAAGACAGTTTACCACCGCTGCCACTCTTCTTAAAATATCTATCTTAATATAAGTGATAAAATATGTAAACTTTTGGTATTCTTAAATCATTGTTTTTTACACATTATGCAGTGAAAAAATGTGATTTTCAACAACTAGTTTCGTCGCAATTAAATAAAAAAGAAAATAAGTCGAATAATTATTGGCCGAAAACAATTTATATTTTCGCTACCAATTGCCAGGATTCAAACTTCACTGCCCATACGTGATAAGATAACGTTATCTTATCTCAAACGCGCCTCGATCAAACGTACGTTACAAATCAAATAGATGCTTTTTACATTAAAAGTCGTAGATAAGCGCACACGAAAACATTTTTTACTACGCCAGTCTGTCATGAACATCAATACAATCTGCTTGTCCGTTCATGCACGACTTAAAATATGAATAATTGTAGGAAAACTATCGATTTTTATATACATTTTTCTTTAAAACGATGTATAAAGATGCGTTAAAGTATAATATATATTTTTTTAATGCACTCTATGCCAATAAAGACATTACACTGGGGTATTTTTAGTCCCCCCCTTCGGATCACACGTTATTTTTCAGGGACCGTCTTTCGAGGGATATGGAGGGTAAGAAACAATATTGGAAACTCGTTCCTTTGCTTACAAATGAAATAGTTAGCAGAATGAATGAACTAATCTTGGATTTCAACATCAAATATGAAAGAGCGTTTCACTCATTACCTCTGTCAAATGAATACTAAATTGAGCAACAATGAAAGTGAGAAAGAAGCTGATGAAATCGTCAACAATATGAATGAAGTCTTCATTGATCTTGAAAAAATTTTCACGACCATGGAAGAATATAATCCCAATGGAGAATTTATATATTGACTACGTGTAGATTGATTGAGAAAGACACAGCATTTAATCGGACTCTTTATAAAGAAAGAAAAAGATTGTTGCAGTTGAAAAAGAAAATTTTCGAAAAGCCTCGATAAGTATTTTCATTCATCTTCTTTCCAACATGCAAGGTTCGCACACATTTTCATAAACCATTATGTGCGAAAGTCGAGGGCCACATTTTCTTCCACATATTAAGGTCCTGAGACCGCGACAATTTTCATGTAGTACAAGCAATTTTTAATTTATTTACATAAATTCAATTCTTTTCCACTAAGCACTGAAGGTAAAGACCTTAAAAGTCGTTGTTATATTGAAAAAAGGTTAGAAAAATGTCACTTTTTTAACACGGTGAAAAAATAGCAACGTATTTTATATACATTTTGTTTTTTTTTTATATTAGGTAAAGAAACCCCTGCTCTAAGATAATTAGCAAATTTTGTCGGAAAGGATGAATAAATATATGGCATAACTGATTTTAATTGACTATTCGTTGCATTGTATCAGAGTGTCAAACAGTATCGCGTGAAAAGTTCATTTATTTTTTAGTTTAAAAAATCTGATTCCATTTTCAAAAATCGTTGATAGATGATTAGATGACTAGGGCAGCAGCAGTGCTTAACAGTTTTAATTGCCATCCAATTATGACGCATGGTCGCCATATTTATAGCGCAGATAGCGAGACAGATAAACTGTATGATGTTATTATTTTGTTCTGGCGCTGTGGTGATGCGAACAAGTGGTCCAGATCAGCAGTCAACCGGCCTGACGTCACCTTCCGGCGTGAGGGGGCTCGTCATGCCACGACGGCGCTGCTCTAACGCCATTCTTAATTCAAATTAACTCAGTGCCGCCTATTTTACCCCGCAGAGTTAATTGTGCAATTTGGTGAATTTTCGAACACGTCGACTCGAAAATGAATCGAATTTTTATTCAGTCTCTCGATTTCCTCTTATCGGTTGGTGGTTTTATTTGTGATGACAGGCTGCGATAAAATATCATATTTATTATTTTTAAAAGGGAATGTATAATATAGAAATTAATTATCTAAAATCACAAATTAACATTTAAAATGCTATGGGAAGCTTGTTTCGTCTTATATTCTGAGAAATATATTTCTGAAACAATGCTTGAGACGGTGAATTTATAAAAATAATGTGATTTTAAAAACGGCATTTCTATAAAAATCAACAAAATAATACAGCTTATTTCGATAAAAAAATCAAATGGTGAGTTGAAAACGTTTTTCCGACCAAGTAGCTGATATCATGTGTCATTAGCGTGATCGCCACTTTTTCGAACTTTTTTTCACGCATATTCGCGTGAACTTCGAAGAAGCGGTTTATCCAAATTGTAATGGACCTGTGTAACTCAATGCACGTATGGGTATATTATACTGACGTATTTATTGCGTTGCACTCGAGGATCTATATCACATATTTATGTAATAAATGTATTGCTTTAAAAAGTACTGGAGATATACTCGTAGACATAATAAAAATTTAATTATATTGCCATCCATTTTCCTCTTAATTTCATAGTGAGCATTATTGTGCATACAATAAAGCTCACCTGATTGATATTTTTAAATGTTGCAAGCGTAAACGCTCTGAGGCCGAGTCCAAAATACGTAATTAACGGGTGAATAATAAATATTGAATAAACGTTGATTTGTCACATTCGTGGATTTTTGGAACACCCTGTGGTCATATGCTATTTGGCCGGTGATGGTGAAATCGTTTGTCGAATATTGTTTACGAGTTATGCGCGTCTTAACGAAGCAATAAAATCCGAGACTTTTACGATGTCGCTAAATTTCCCCCCATTATAATTAAAATAAGCTCCGATCTTATCCCATGATGTAATTATTGGTATTTGAATTATTGAAATCAGCATATTTTATCGTATTAAATGTCACTCACCATAAATTATCATATTATTATTACAGTTTTTACATATATTTTTAATTATCTTTCAATTAGGTTTATACACCGCCATAAATAAAGTTTTTTTTAAGGTTATAAAGATTTAAAAAACTTAATTGTATGTCACTATGACGCCAATCGCACATCTTATTATAAGATAAGAGAAAAGAAGAATTTCCTGTTAATCTCAGCTGTAAAAAAATCGATTCTGTCCATTCCAAAAACAACAACAAGAAAAAGATATTGTACATCTATAATAGTTCATCTGGCGAAGCATTTTCGTTTTCTAATTCTACATAAATACATTGTTATTTTTCTTTCCGTATTATAATGGAGTTCTACCAAGTAAATGCCTACTCAATCAATATAATTTTCGTTTTCATTTGAAAATTTGCTATTGGGAATATTTAAACATTATTTATTAATGTATACAATCAATAAAATCAAACGCTTGACTTTAAGTATGGGTCAGTCGATTGGAATATACGCCTTTTACTTGTTTCACTATTTTACTACTGTCACACTTTTTTTGCAACCACATCCGTTACTATTTTAGAGTACCATGAACACCACAGCTTATCTGAACAGAAAATATTGTAAAAAAAACCGCTCATTACTTAGTTATTTAAATTCTCCTCTAGAAAAAAGCAAGGACAAGGCAGGGGCCAGACTAGTTAGTGGTTAGTTATCGCTGGTAATCGGTCTTACACAAATCCATTGATCGGTAGAATTATCAATTTATCACACTGCTCAAAATGTCAACAAAGTCAAACGTCCGACAAAATGATTGTTAAATTTCCTGCGTTATGATTATTTTACAAAATAGCGTATAGCACACACCGTTTCACGAGTGTAATCCTCCGCCCTCGGCTTGTGAAATTATTACAGAGAATACGCGCTTCGAAACACCATTTTGATCATTGAATACTGCTACTTAGTACAGAGCGTCCTTTGACAATATCACACAGATGACAACTTGTTACCTTACTTTGAAAAGGTTCTAACTGCTCTTGACACTGTTTTTAAATAAGAGCGTTTGAAGTTTTGATAGATTAAAATTCACTTGTAACAATGAGCAAACAAAAATGTTTCAAATTACTTATTTTAAGCATATTTTTTAACAATTCTTGCTGAGAAATAATGATCTTTAAGATCTAATGATGGCATTCCTAGAACTTTATCAAATAAATTAAGTAAAAAAGTGTGCAGATGCAGTGCAACTCTGAAATTATGTTAACTCAGTTATTCAACGATAGATAATTCTGAAATTCATATATATGATAGAATGCGGTAAATACAAGCTTTTCTGACCAAAAGGTCAGTTAAGACAAAAATTACAATTAGAGCCTTTTCAAAGTAATGTAACGAACTGACAATACATTAATTTGTCAACTACACACATAGCTAAAACCATACACATCAATATTACAAACACACAATGGCCATCGATTCGCTTTACGGGTTAAAGTTTAAGTGAACTCCGAACGTGTTATTGCATTATAAACAACTTATTTGCAGTCGATGCAATCAATATTCGAGATGTCAGCCAATACTGTTTACCGTTCAATATCATTGATTGATGCTATCTATTCGTAAATAAAATCAAGCTTACTCCTAGAACACCTATGTCGAGTACATTGTACAACTTATCTAGTTGGAAAATATTTTTTTTACTAATTTTAAATTATCTTTATTTAATAGACCGTAAATGTTTAATTGTGTGCCTTAGTTAAAGTTTGTAGCATGTCATAATGTGGTATATTTTTTGCGGCTATAATGCTAATAAATACGCAAAGCCTGTGATGTCAATCAATTTCTCAAATCTATTGTGACGAGTTGCTGGAAGGAAAAAAATAACATTGAGGAGTGCAAAGGGTTAAGTAAAACGTTAATGCGTGCCTTGATAATCTGTTACTCTTTTGATTATTTATATGGACCAAGGGTATCGGTGCATTTAATTTAATTTATTCAATACAATCTTATTGATTGATTGATTGATTGAGTAGGCATTTACTTGGTAGAACTCCATTATAGTACGGTAAGAAAAATAACAATGTATTTTAATTCTACATAAATTATTTTATATATTTGTTGATAGCTATTTCGGCTTACGCCCTCGTCAGAACTATGTTTTAAACGTGTATTAGAGATAGCTTATCTAAGTTTTAATCGTTTAAACAGAATTGCCTGAGTAGCCATATGGGCTACATAGTTTTGACGATTGAAATAGCTATCAACAAATATATAAAATAATTTATGTAGAATTAAAATACATTGTTATTTTTCTTACCGTATTATAATGGAGTTCTACCAAGTAAATGCCTACTCAATCAATAAATTGAAAGTAGCCGATATGGCTACTCAGGCAATTCTGTTTAAACGATTAAAACTTAGATAAGTAATCTTATTGAACCTATATTGAATAAAAATAATCTAATTGTAATAAACAACACTGGATCATATCCACCCTTTTTAAATTGGTCGGCTTTGATTTGGCGATATCAATTTCAAATAGTTTTTTTTTTTGCAGTATACACAATACAAACTATTTATATGCAGTTCAAGTTCATCCCTGAACTTAAATGCCACAAGATGCCAAAAGATGTTAAACCTGTGTCGTCAGTGACAAAACGCATTGTAATGGACAAATATCAAACGATTGAAATATTGACTTAACATCAAGAACCTTGAGTAGATATGCTGAAAAATACTCCATTGTTAATCTCGGTATTTTGGGTTGCGTTCATCTAAGCCGCGTGTAAATAGATTTTTCCTCTTTGTCTAAAATTCAGATATCCTGACTGTCCTACTATCATCGAAGCAGGAGTGACTCACAGCGTGTCGTTATAATTGCAAATCGATTTATAATATGTGCCAATTACTTAAATATATTTGTTATCAAATCATCTTCTTCCAGTTAATCGCCTTGACTGACTTTGTTACAAATTAATATCATTAAAAATAACTCCGAGTGTTTAAGTGTGTATAGCAATTGGCTGCAATGCCGAATATAATAAATATTACCAACTCATCTATTTATATTTTTTATCATTAACATTATGTGATTTTTCATACAATTCTCAGTCGTTTACTTGACTAACTTCATTGGATTTGAAAAATTTGCAAATTTATTCGGGGATCGACATAATCTCGATTCTTCACTAGAGTCAATATACTCGTCTAACACGACGGGCTCTCAGTATACGGATTATACACAGGACCCTATGTATCAAACTGATTTCAGTGGCTGAGCTAGTCACTGCAATTTATTTTATTTTATATTTTCAAGCACACTAGTGCATGGTTAAAAATCACTCCCAGTGCAGATCTGCTCGGGCCATGAATGTGAGGGGTAAAATCGTTTTTCTAAGTCGATAGCGTTTTGAAAGGCTACCATGAAACATTGGCTGCATATACACAACGGGTGGTGGTGAGAAAAACCAACTTGAGTCGTTAACTTTGCTGTGTTTATCTTGTGAAACTATTTACTATGCATTCAAAAACATGAATGGAAATAAAAAGTAGGTACCATAAATGGAGGAGTTCAAAAATTCAATAATTTGAAAAAGGAATTCAAGAGACCGATTTGGTATAGTTTATTGATTAAAAAATAGTAGTCTTTGACAAGTATTTTTCCTACTTACATGATAATTAGTCTTATTGATGCTAACCCCAGCCCGGTATAAACTCACTTGATTTGTTATACACCGAAACGTCTTTTTGTGCTATTTCAAAGTTATGCGGTGTTTTTTAAATACAATTTTTATTTTTTTAAATATATATTTTGAAATATATATTAACAGACAAATGTACTAACGTAATTAACAGCGCGTTATTCACATAATGAACGTGCAAAATCCAGTGCTTCACCTGTTTATTACAATGTGACCTTGACACTTAATTGCGTAATTGTACATGTTATGTTCCAATTCATTGCTTTTTTTGTGCGATTTTCCGCGGAACGCATCTACCGCACAAAAAAGGTTTAGGTGTACATTTTCAACCCAATTGTTTTGTTAGGTTCTCAATCTTAGTAACGTAAGCTCACGCATGTAAACAATGGATTTATTATTGTAGCGAAACCCGTCATGACCTTTGTAAGTTTGAATAATGTGGTGATAGCTATCTCGACACATTTGAGTTGCTTCTAAATTTGAATGAGATTATATTCCGAAATATATATGGTCCTAATATTTTCGATGGTTTCGGCGGTAACTTTGTGGAAGTTCATTTAATAAAATTTAAAATAACTTTTGATTATTCCACGTATTGTGTAGCTAACTGTGACACGTGTTTCGCCTCTTTCAGAGCATCTTATTATCGCAAAGTTTGCTTAAGTAATGCAAACTTTGCGATAGTAATCGTCAATCAAAGTTATTTTTAAATTTTATATATATGGTCCTGTTAATTTATGCATTTCATGATAGTTGCATTGTTTACTTATCTATAGTTTGTTTAATCGGCTAATCGCTGTGTTCTTGAAGAGAACTGCTTTCAAATCAGGGTCTAAAGGTCAAAAGGGCGTGAATAATACTCAAACATAGATACGCCACTATCGCCAAAACAAACTCTATTTCTCGTTTTTGTTGACATGTTTCACTATCATCGAGATAGTATTAACCCTTCTAGTAACTTCTCAATAGATTTGAGAATTGATGTTACACAAATGTAACTTATTATTACCATATAAAACTAGGATGGTAAAACAGCAAAGAAGATGTATTGTATACCCTGTCTACAACAATATATAATATATAAGTTAATGCATGTTTAAACATAGTTCTGGCAATGGCGTAAGCCGAAATAGCTATAAAAAATATAAAAATAATTTCTGTATAACTAAAATACATTGTTATTTTTTTCACCTTGTTATAATGGAGTTCTACCAAGTTAATACCAATTCAATCAACACACTTATAAAAATATGTACGGTTTTTGTAATTAGGATTTATTTTTTTTAGAATTTCGAGCGGGGCTGGATATAGGAGTTGCGCGTTACCTATACTATGTCGAGCTAGACTCGACATATGAGTTGGTTGAGTTAATCTTTAACAGTTGAATTTGACCATCATGCGCAGCTTTAAAACTGTGTTCTCATTGGCAAGAATATTCAGTCATTGTCGACATTTTTGAAAGGAGCTCAGGGATAAATTAAGTTGTCAGAAATTTATGACTTTCGAAGGTAGTGAAATACCTCATAGCCAACAAGCCTCTATGGAAGAAATTATGAAGGATGCATTAGAGTGGGAGATCGTTGACACTATAATGTCCTTGGACTCGATCCTCCTCCACCAAGTGTATTAATTGAATAACAAATAAATAGTTCATACTGTACAGTCACTTGGATTAATCCAACACTTCACTTTTTGTCGTAAGAAACAGCTTCAAAAATTACATACGCGATATACCAAAATGTTCGTTCGATAATCTTTTACCTTGCATTTGCGACTATTGGTTTTAAATTTATCTAAATTCGCACAAAACAACGATGTATTGTACGAAGTAATAACAAAGCTGATTGTACAGTCATCATATTTTTTTAATTAATAGCAACGCGTTTTATTAATTACTAAACATGTTTATATTAAATTAAGAGAGACAGGAGGTGTTTTCAAAATGAATAACTCGCCAATCGTGCTACGTATGTAGATACGACTTCCTTTCGTCACTACGTACATGAACACGTAGATTTTACTAGTTTGGAAAACTAAACTAAAAATTTCGACCATGAAATGTATTTAGAATCTACACAATAATTATACTTTGTCGGAACAATCATTGTTTATCTAACTTTTTCTAATTAAATCTCCATTTTCTAAATTATAAAAGGTGTCGTGTTTTCATTTGATTAACATTGTTACAGAGTTTTTTTTTTGTAAAGCTCATGTCTCCATCTTTATTACGCTGCAAATAAAGCATTTGGTCAATATTTTCGTGTTTGATTTGCGTTTAATACACTATGATTAATTTATTATTTGATATTAATTTTGAATTATTTTTTGCGAGTCACACTTTGTAAATGAAGATTTATATTTCAATGTCAGAAGAGGGTCGTTTTTTTTCACAAACACCATCACATTTTTTAGGAAAAAGGAAAAAGAAAAACACTAGCGTGTCTGTCAGCTTCTCGTAGAATGTTTAACATTGAATATATGTTGAAATGAATAATCATAAAATGTATTAGTTATTAAATAATATCGTGAATATTCGTTATATATATATACAGCTACGAACTTGATACCTTTCATTTGTCTGTTAAAATATACTTTTTATGGCTGTTTTTCTGTAATATTTTTCTACTAAATACTCCCTTAGTTTTATATTTAATTTATTGCCAAGTGAGACAATAGTATTGAGTGACCTTCTTATTGTATTAATTCAATCGTTTCTTATCCATTCTCTTACCTGTAGATATAATCCAAAGAAATGAAATTTTCGCTGCACTTATCAGTAATACAAAATTACTGTCTGCACACCAATATAATAATGTAGCAGTACCACTGAATATCACAAATATTTCACTCGGTTATAACAAATCCAACAAATAAGGATAATATTCCATAAAAGGGCTCGGATCCTTGAGCCTGTGGGAGTGGAGAAGCTGTGTTGGCCTTTCGCGTATCCAGTAACAAGTGGGCTTCGGACGGCGTTATTTGCGAGGGCTTTGCAGTTGTTTGTGTGTTGTACTATGTGGAACTGAAGTCAAACGATTCTTCGAGCCCCGACTTGGGCCGCGGATCTCGGGCGGGTTGGCAGATCAGAGCACAGATGGCAGTGGTCCGCCTTTGATAATATTATGATTAATCAGCGGTTTGTTTTTTTTTTTATGTTATTATGTCCCAAATGATTGTTTAATTTTTCGTAGAATCTGACAAGAAAATCGACAGAAAATTATTGCCTCTTTGTGACAAGAATTTAATCGAATTGGTGAAATCATCATTTTTGTGATGGACAGGGGCGTAGCGGAAGATTAAACGGCATTAGAAAAAAAAACTCAGTTATGATAAATATATTTGTATGCAGTTGAGATACAATCAGGGCTGTGGAGTCGTGGTCGGAGTTGTGAAGTCGGGGCTTTTTTGCCGGAGTCGCACTCGGAGTCGGAAATTTTGAAAAGTTTGAACTTTTTAAACTAATTTTAGTTGGAGTCGGAGTCGTGTTTTTTGTCAATGTTGGAGTCAGAGTTGTGGATTTGGTAAATGCTGGAGTCGGAGTCTAAAATTTTTTACCGGCTCCACAGCCCTGGATACAATAGATTCAGTTGGAAATGTATGCTTTTACACTGTATTGCTGTTGAGTCAATCGCTCAACCTTTATTTTTAGACTAGGCAAAAATATAGAGACGATATCGGGAGGTATGTTTGTCGAACAACTGCTCCACGCGAATAAGTGTAAGATATCATAAGAAGTTTTTAATACACCACATATTTAAAATATTATAAATTGAATGCTAAAATGCACGGCTGTAGAGTCGGAGTCGTGGAGTCGCGGTTTTTTGGCCGTAGTCGTAATTGGATTCGGAGTCGTGAAAAGCTTTAAACTTTTAATTTGTGCATATAACATGTAAAATTTGGCTACTGACCGGATTAGATGGTTGATATTTAATTTAATACACATAGATAAACAGGGAAGGTCCGAAAAAACGTGGCAATGTTTTTTTTGTAATAGGCCAATGCTGCAGTCGGAGTCCACAGCCCTGCTTAAATGCATTGATTGAATATTTTTTTTGAACTGATAATTTTTATTTAAGTTAGCTTCATATCCCCATTCCAGATTCCATGTTAGTAATTAACATTTATGTTATTCTGCTTAAAAATGCCTATTTAATTACTAACACAAATAAGTGTTATGCGGTAGCGTATTCTTCATAAATCGATACCTTTTTGACGTGACAACGTCTTATAAATCGATGAACGCCCGCTGCACGCACGAAAAAACATGACTCATTGTCCCGTTTGTCGCGTTACGCCGAAGGCAAGCGTGCGAGCGAGAGCGCGGATAAGCGATAGAGAGCCTACCGTTCGGATTGTGCCGCATCTATCTCTTCCACTCGATTGGTCGATGCGTCTGAGTAGAAAAGAGACAGCGGCAGCACAACTTATACACCTACAATTACACGTGATCTGTTTACAACTGTTTATAAAGTGAAGTGAAATGTTAATGTGGTTTTCATTGTTTATATTACAACAACAATTGCGGCAATAGGGGCCTGAATGAGTGCGAATAAAATATATCAATAAAAAATTGTAGATTTCATTTCACTCCTTCTTCGTATCCATACAAAATAATGATAATTCAATAAAAATGATTCCATTTTATTCATAAAAGTATGCAATCATTTCATCAATGTTTTCTTATGACGTTGTCACGTTAAACTATCGTCCGTAAACCGACTTTACAGACAACCATTTTTTATTTAATTTAAGATATGTATATATCGGGGCAGCGGAGTCGTTTAGTAAAAACATCTCCCAGCTTCAAAATAAGACACGACTCCAACATTATTTCACCAAAAATATGAACCCTTTAAAAAATATATTTACAGTATTTATAAAATATATCAAATTAACAAGACAAAAGGTTTCGGAGTCGTCAGTCGGTCATCCTCTTTTTTCGATGATATTAAGAAGAGTAGAACGGGGTTTGGGCAGGACTAGTGATAAGCTAATCGCTCCGCCCCGTTTTTGGGGCAGATGGATGTGGGATGTAATTTCAACATCACAGCAAACAATAACATATATCGATTGAAATAGCGGAAATGCCCGTACTGGGATTGGCACCCGCGAGTACCGTACTGCATAATTTAACGAAACATTTTATAATTTAGGATTTCGACTAAAGGTGGTTGATTGAATTTCAATATCGAGTTTGAATCGTTCGATTTTTTTACTTTTCCATGAGTTTTGTCGCTACCGACCCAGGTTTTTCGCCTTTTGGCATCTTCAGGCATTTAAAGTGCACGAATAATTTTGAACTGACGCGTAGTAAATAGTTTGTATCGCTTATGTATAAAAAATAAAAGTATATTAATTGGCTTAATTGACATTAACGCAATCTAGATACATTATAAATAAATAGGGCACAGCTGATTTTTTGTTGAAAGTTTGCCAATTTTATATGAGTTACTTTTTCTTCCAAACTCACCACTGTTTTATCCTTATAAATAAATATCATTGATTATAAATTCAAAGATTTAAATAAATAAATACGTTGAATAAAACCCACATATTAAATTAGTATGCATTTCCATGCTATTTAGCTGGTTTATAATTTGACTATATGTACCACATTTAAAATACCCGGTTATCATAATTTACCCACACAATTCATTGAAACTGGTTAACATCAACTTTCGCTTATTCATCCAGATTACTATAGTAACAATTGAACGTAGTGATTTACTTGTATTCTTATATAATATAAATAAGCGACAAAAACTTCACCTTTAAGGTGTTCACTGTCAGTTGACAATGCTCGCCATGAGCGAAACCAGTCCTCCTGATCCAATAAATTGTATGGGGAATAAGTTCTATAAATGTTTTATTATTTTTAACAGAATAGTATATTTACTACGCGTCATTTCAAATTCATTCGTGCACTTGAAATGCATGAAGATTAGAAGCTCGGGTCTTTAGCAACAAAACTCATGGAATGGTACAAAATTCAAACGATTCAAATTTCATCACGATATTGTATTTAGTATCTGACTACGACAAATGTGCAAATACCGATTCAATAAAAAATACATTATAAAACATTTTAGTTACGCCAGTATCAATTAATATCCACCTGTCGGCTTAGCTTTAAAATTAAAATTTGCATAATGTGTACAATGAAAACTTGTTTAGACACATGACATTTCGTGATGTACGCTTCTTTTTCTTGATCGCAGATCGAGGATATACTTGTTCATCATATTGCCTTATCTGGCTATAAATTATCGACGGAGCATCAATTATTTAAGCAATGCCTTATTTAGGCATAACAGTTTTAGAACTGCTGTGACACGATAATCTCAGAATATCATAACTTGTGCCAAGTTTTTTTTTTCAAATCTATATTATTGCCAATTTGCATTCGTTGGTTGGATTTCGTAGCCCCAATGCGATTTTTTTATAATCGGCTCGGTGACTTTTTTTTATTGCAACTGTTTTAACGCTCATGTTCCTCTATGCGCAATAGTCATGTCCATGTTCGCTCATCATTGTCAAATGATTGTCAGTTATATGTGGAAGCCAGGGCTGTGGAGTCGGAGTCGCCGCGGCGTTTTGGTCGGAGTCGTACTCGAGTCGGAAATTTTGAAAAGTTTGAACTTTTTATTTTTCCATTTAATATGTCAAATTTGGCTTTTGGCCGCATTAATAGGGTTGATATTTAATTGAATACATATAAATAGGAAAATTAGGGGGAAATAATGACGATATTAAACTTTTTTAGAGTCGTGTTTTTGGTCAATGCTGGAGTCGGAGTCGGAGTCGTGGTTTTGGTAAATGCTGGAGTCGGAGTCGGCCTTTTTTTACCGACTTCACAGCCCTGGTGGAAGCAGTGCTTTAAAATCTGTTTTATTTATTTAAAGTTTTTATCACTTTTAAGGTGTCCACTGTCAATATTTGGTAGAATACATTGTAAATAAATAATAAAACAATTTTTAGTACTTCTTCCACATTGAATTTATTAAGATCAGGACCGGTTCCGCTCATCGCGTTCATTATAAACTGATAATTTAATTGATGACTGAACATTATCAGTTGATATTGCTCGCGATGAACGAAACTGGCCCTGAATTTAAAACATCCAATGTGGAATAAGGATTGAAAAAAATTGTTAAAAATCTATTTTTATGCCGTTGAGTTCAATGCAGATTTTATGTTTCCCCTACGTAATGGTCTGAAACATCACACATTACAGCTTGTTTTTTTACCTATTTATATAGAAGTAAAGTTAAAAACTTAATAATCATTATAAAATATCATTTTGCCACACTGTATTAGATATTTAAATTATAAATGTTGATAATGCTGCATTTGTTTTCAATTTTTAAAGACTGCTTTTTATCCACCCAAACGATTGATAAAATTTGATCATATGGAAATTTATTAATATCGTACAATATTAGATTAAATAAATGCCCGTTCCTTTCCCGCCCATGTAAATCGCATTACAAGTTCCACACAACTGAAAAAATATTTTTGTTGACATGCGCATGCGTATGTTATGGCCGATTGTGTAATTTACCGCACTAGCCTAAAATTCGCACTACCATACATGGTCAAAATGCATTTTATCAATGAGCAAGTGGACACACCTTCGACCTGTATTTTGATCCTCGATCGACAAAATAATCGGTGAGTAATTCGCATCTAATGGATTCTTCTCGACAGGTTTCTGTTGTCTTTTGCAATTTATATTCATAATAGATACATATTATATTATTGTTGTTGCGCCGCGTCGGATGCGAACCCGCGACGGTCGGACAGGTTTCTTCTGGCAAAATCATTATTCGGATATATTCCTCGCAATAGATATTAACCCACGTACGGAATAATAAACAGAAAGTTGGGTTCACTAAAATACGTGTACATTTTAATTTAAGCTAAAAAGTCGATAGTCGCGGTCGAACGGGGGGAGTGATGATTGGGGATTCCAACTATTCGTCAAAATCAACTATTCGGATATATTCGGATAGTTTTTACATGGCTAAAATGTTGTACAATAGATATTTGGTTTATGAACAAAATATTACTTTAAAAAACATATTTTAACAAACTAGAATTGATTTTGCGATCTACTTAAGACAAGTGTACGCCTGGTGCACCTGTAAAATAAATGATTCAATTAAAAAAGATATACATAGTTGTTCCAACATAGCCAAGAGTTCCATATAATACATATCTAAACACGGACGGCCGGTCAGAGCTCCGATTTTTGAATCTCCGAACCACAATGACGGGAGCTGAATTGCATTCAACGCCTATATTCACATCGTGCTGTCAAACAGTCATACACCTAAATTAATTAATATAATAATTAATCTTCCGATTCTAAACTTTAATTTCCGAAATATGTAGTCTTACAATTATTCTTCAATCATGACAGCAGCTGTTTCTTAAATTGGAAACCGAAGATGACATATGTGTATGTTAATCAGCGGCCCTTGAAGGAAACGGAAACCACCAATACTATGCTGTCTTACTTCCGAATTTTCAATTTTGCCTCAATTATTCGCCGCAAACACCTGTTTTAGAATCTCAGTAAATGGTTAACCTGAAAATTCGCGACTCGAAAACCGCAACACATTATATAAATTACTAGCGAGTACCCAGCATGCGTTGCAATGCCACTCAAAGAAAAAAGAGTATTATATTTTATTTCTGTTTATTGAAGTGCCATTGGATACACAATATTTGTTGATTTCTGTCTGGCGAGCTTACGAATTAATCAGAAGGTTTTCCAACGCGTGAGCAGGCTTCATACAGATGTACATGTGAGAAGCATGGATTTTCAAAATTTGGTCATTGCAAATGCGAGTCGCACCGAAAACTGCAAACGTTTTCGAATTCGAATATCGGCATATCTGTCGGAATCATTGGGATGCGTGGCAACAGTCCATCTACTCCTTTAAATCTTTCATTTTAAATTGAAGCTTCGATGATACCGTTCATTATTATAACCGTTGCAAAGTTGTGGAGGATTTATATTTCGGATAATAATGATCAAGTTAATTTAAGACATTTTTTCCGCGTCCGCACGAAACTCACCAAAGTTTTATCGCAGTCGGATGAACGTAAATGGAACGCATACGAGACAAACAAACATTCACTTTTATATGTATGTATACGTTTTACTTTTAAGGTGTTCACTGTCAATACTTGGTGGAATGGCATTAGAATTAAACATTGTAAGTACTTATTTTCGATGGTTTCGGCGGTAACTTTGTAGAAGTTCATTTAATATAAAATTTAAAATAACTTTGATTATTCCACGTATTGTGTAACTAACTGTGACACGTGTTTCGCCTCTTTCAGAGGCATCTTCAGACTACTATCGCAAAGTTTGCTTAAGTAATTACTTAAGCAAACTTTGCTGAAGATGCCTCTGAAAGAGGCGAAACACGTGTCACAGTTAGTTACACAATACGTGGAATAATCAAAGTTATTTTAAATTTTATATTGTAAGTACTTATTCCACATGCAATTTATTGGATCAGGACCGGTTTCGCTCATGGCGAGCACTGTCAACTAACTGAACTTAGTTGACAAGGCTAGCCATGAGCAAAGCCGGAACTGATCAAACAAATTTTATGTGGAATAAGTACTTAAAAGTAGTTCAACTATTTTTAGTATAAATTTTAATTGAATTATTAATTTTATCGAAATATTCCAAGTGTGACGGGACTTATGACTCGATTTTTTTTCAGTGTTGCCCACAAGTATTGCGTGGGTTTTTCATTGATACTCTATCGTTGCGTTTCCTAATTTCCTATGAATATGAGTTTCGTGCATTTCGGAATTTAGTCACTGCGGCGTGGGCAGGACACATTGCTCGTGTAACCTTTTGTCGGATTGTAATCGTTCACTACCGGTTTCATTTTTTATGATCGGCGAATTGATTATGTCGAACTATTATATCGGCAGCCGTAATAAAAATAATTAACTCGAGTTTTTCGTTGAAACGTCGACACCTGATTCGATTTGCATTTAGGCCATTTTTTTTACACAGTTTTGATTGTAGTTCACAACAATTATTACTTATACACATATGTACATAAAAGAATTATTACTTATACACATACATATTTACATTAATAAGCGGGGCTGTGGAGTCGGTAAAAAAAAGTTCGACTCCGACTCCAGCATTTATCAAAACCACAGCTCTGTTAATAAATCACTTTTTTTTGCTACTTCCAAATACATACAAGACAAGGTGTAATAAAAAAAAAATAATAATTTAAAGAGCCTACATAAATAGAATCGAATGAATGAATGAATCGATGAGTTTTGGGTAATCATCACGACTAGGTGTATAAAGTGATATAGTGATAAGTGACATACTATAACATACTTTTATATATTATTTTAGATAGTTTAGGTTAGGTCTTGTTACGAACACTGCCGCAGCGGCCATGTTGGATTATCTGTCAAGATATCAGTCAAATCACGTTATACACCTAGTCTTGATGATCACCGAATTTTGTACTTTTCCATGAGTTTTGTCGCCAACAACCCGGGTTTCGTCTTTAGGCATCTTCAGGCATTTCAAGTGCACGAATCAACTTGAGCTGACAGTCAGTCAGATTCAAATTTGGTATTGAAATTCCATCAAGCACCTTCAGTCGTAATTATAAATTATAAAGTGGAATCAAATTGATAATGATTAAAATATTTTTGATTTATTTCAAAAGAATGGACACTAATTGGAAATCATAAATTAGTGCCACATTAAAAATATATGAACTTTGTAAAAATATTAATATCAAAATTGTATCTGAGATTTAAGATGTTTTCCTCCTGTAACTTCTTTTTTCTAAACATTTTAGATTAGGTGTTCTAGACCCGTGAGGAAAATCATATTTCTCTATGCCTGTCAAACCATAAAGAAACGTTGCCTCTTAAAAAAACCAACAGAATTAGCTTTGGATAGAATTCCAGATTATATTAAAACTCAGATCATTTATTCATTTGCTTCCTTTACTTAATCTCATTTTTTTATTTCCAGGTGACTAACGTTGACGAGGTTCTGGAGAAGCACAGCGACTTCTTGGAAGCTTGCCTTGAAGACTGCATGCTGACCAGCCCGCAGCTCCTGACCACCGTCACCAGGCTTTGTCAAGTCTGCGTCCAGTTCTGCCATTTTTTCCAGGTATTTTCAGCCATCATTTCATTGATTCATGATATTCTAAGAACACTGCTTTAAATAATATGTATTCGCCAATACATTACGTCATGTTAAATAATCATTAAAAACTAATGAACATTGATAAAATGCGTTCATTTCGATGGTGTAAAAAGCACGCCTATGTTTGAAAAAATGTCAACGCAGATTTATAATTTAGCCTTGTTCAAGTTGGCAATATTATTAGCAAGTACAGTTATAAGATGCCAGAAAATTACATAACTAGCTCAATTTACCCTACTTATTGCTTACTTTATAATTATTATTTCTAAGGGATAGTGTAAAGCAGTGGTGCACAAGCTTTTTGAGAGAAGGGCCAATTTATCCATTTAAATTTTTTGCGGGCCGCAAAGGGTAAAAGTGAATAAAAATATTGATATATTATACTAGATGAGATATAAATTTTATATTTTATTTGAATTTATTAATTACATAATTTTATCAGAAACTTCGATCCTTCTCCGTTCCACATTACGTGCAGATTTGCACGATGGAACTTTTGGCAGCAAGCATTTTGATGTTGGGTTCAATGTTTGTGGTTGCTATCCTCAGTACAGCACTGAGATTATCATTGTTCAAGCGGTTTCTGTGTTGAGACTTATTTAGTTTTAATATGGAAAATGCTTGCTCTCAAATGTAGGTGCTTCCAAAAAGACTTGCACAAAGCGCAGCCTTTTTACGTCGGGTAGGAAACTGCTCTTCGGGGATATAAATATTTGTAAAAACTCTGCAGATCGCCTGATATTTCGATCTCAATTGATTGTTGTTCTGCAAATCGATCAATTCTAGTTGCAATGATGAATCGGCCTCATTGATGGATACTGAGAAGGGGTTGATTTTTTTAAATACCGTTGCTACATATCGAACACTATTTTTTATCATATTTAATGAAAAATTTGTTGATGAAGTATTTGTTGTTTTGGGCCGCAAAAAAATCCATCCGCGGGCCGCATTTGTGCATCACTGGTGTAAAGGCTCAGATTTTGGTACAACGCCATCTATCAGTGAGAAGAATTATTCATTTTGATTGATAAATCTAGCTAGTCAGAATGCTGATGGAAATATTACCAATGATAGTGTCTCACGAAATTAAGTGTTTTGGTAGCCCTTCCTTGTCAGGTTGTTCCACTTACAATGTGGAACATATGGACTCACAACGCAGCTTTTTTCAGCAACAGAAGTTTTTCTTTAGATATGAAATAATATGTTACGTTATGCGTCAAAGAGACATATGAATAGGAGAAGTGGACACAAAGATTGTCCCATAGTTATGTATTTAAATTAAATTCTTGCTCGTAGCATCACTTAACCTTTAAACAAAAAATTAGAATAAATTACTACAGTAGAACCTCGATTATTCGGACTAATTGGGGATGAAGATAGTCCGGATAATCGAAAAAATCATAATTGACAGGAAAAGACAAGTGTATTCAGTATAAATAATTGAGCTTTAATAATAAATTATTTTTTATTGTAAAAATCAATTATCAATTACGAATGTAAACAGTGGACGCAATTCGCTACGTGCATATCAACAAATTTGTAATATGTTTGTTTATTTTGACCAATCCGGATAATCGAGGTCCGGATAATGGAGGTTCTACTGTATTATATATTTAACAAGTAAATCGGAAATCCAAAGCATCGCATTTAAAGATATTGAAAAGACAATTTTTTTGGATAAAAAATAAGTAACATAAGTTCTCTGTCTCTATGGGGCCGATGTATGACTAGTGTTAAGCTAATCATTTCTGTTACAGGGTGTAACTTTCTGTTAGGATCAAATAGGATGTTTTAAACATACCTTTGAAAACAAATCTTTGAGTTCATTTAAAAAAAAATTGTGAAACTGTATTTATGTACAATGACATTGAAAGCCCAGTGTTGCCATGCTATGATGAAAAAAAAATTGTTTTCCAACTGTCATTATATGTATGTTTATTATTATGTTTAAAATACAGCATGTTTTGGGATTTGCATTCGGTGATTATAACAAATAACAAAAAAACTGGAAATTAATTAACTAATGATCCAGGGGTCACGGTAGAAACGGAGTCTCAATATTGTATTTAGCATACCCTGTAACACATCAGTTTGCAGTGTGCTTGAATAAATGACTCAAGTGTAAAATGGGAAGCTTTTCTATTTGTTGAAATTTTCTTGTCGTTATTTTAACCCTTTAACTACGAAATGCTGATTTATCGGCATAACACTTTATGTCTCTCAACTACGATATTCTAATATATAGACCAGGCCGTAGAAAACTGCTTGTACGTTATGCCGCTACGGTTTTAGGTCGCCATCGCGAAAAAATTGTCGTGGTTAAAGGGTTAAAGGTAGAGGTTTAACCCCTTTGGCGCCTCGGAAAACTATGATTAATTTCTAAAGCATTATTTGTTGTTTTCCATCCACGCTGCCTTATAAAGGAGATGCGAAAGTATTTTGTGGACGCGGAAATGACTGGAATGATTGGTTCCGCCTATGAAGCCTCCGAATCACTCGAGGTATACTACCGATGGTGTTTTATTCATTTTCTATTGCGAATGATGCTCACCTTGAAAATATTCTCATGGAAAGTCCATCAGCATTTGTTTCTGTTTGCATTTTTTCGTGATTGCTTTTGATAATGTGTTTGTTTTCTTTGTTTCAATGTATTTAGCATATCATATCATAAGAGATGCACCAGTCGTAATCTTTATATAGTTCATATTGTATCTGCCCATGCATGAACTACTGTTTCAAACACTGAAAAAAATTGTAATCTGGTCAATATTTGGAGAGAAATCTGTTTGTTGTAGCCAGTTTGACTTGCTTAGTTTGTAAAATCAATGGAAAATAACTACCGATTCATAGTTGTTTGTTGTTTTTCAATGAATAGAGTTAATAGAAAAATATCAGATTAATATATTTTTTTGATAGTATTTATTGCCAATGTTATTCAATAATATTTGGCAACTTATATAGTGGCACCAATATCTTAAATATTACTATTTTTTAGACACTTGGTATCTCGTTTTTGTTGGTATTTTTGTACAATACATTTCCATAATGTGTCCCTGTGGTCTAGTGGCAAGAGCTTTGTCCTAGCGATCTGGAGACCCGGGTTCAATTACCGGCAAGGTCAGATTTTTTCAATTGAAAAAAAAATCGATCTTGGGCTGGGTGTATGTTATTTATCGTTGATTTTGTGCACAACTGATTTATTACTTATCGTCGAGTTAATCTCGTATGACTTTCACAATTAAGAATATTTGGCGCATTGGCGTTAAGCTGTAATGCTAAATATTTTATTTTTTTAAATTTTAAATATAAAAAAAAAAATTAAAATAAATAAAATAATAATATTTGCACTGTTTTAAGTTGTACAACTACTTTTTTTCAGAGCTGTTCGTATTCTTGGCACATGTTACCAATATCATTTTATGTTGCAACCAATAATTCTTTTTTACTATCATATATTTTATTTTAAAATTGAAAAATTGTAAAAACACAAAACTCCTTCATATTTTTATTTCAGTTTTATTATGTAAAATTAAATAGTACAAATGTTTTATTAAATATTTCTAGATGTCAGTGTTTTTTGGTTTGAAAATTAGCTATGCTTTTTAAAATACATTTAATTATTATTCATAATGCTTGATAAAAATATGTAAATGACTAATTTCAGTTGAATGCACTTTAACCTAGAAACTATTGTTATCAGTGTTTGTAAGAGATGTTATCTGAAATATCATCATATTCTATATATAGTGTTTATATGTAGCTTTATCATATATGTATGTACTTCCGACGACAAATAGATCTATTACCAATGATTTATATCTGCTAAGTATTTTTATTAAGTTTCTTGATTTTTTTTTTGTGAAGTGTTCCTTCTATTCTATCGCCAAAAGGTGAATCCCGGCTTGTTGGCAAAAAAAACTAGTTATGTATATGTTAATCAATTTAAAAGCACGAATACAAATTTATTTAAGTAAATAAACCATGAAAGCTTCAAACATATGTACATGAATCAAAAAAGTTCTTGGAATTATCGCAGAAATTTATGAAAAACTAATCAAATTATAATTGTTTGACGATGAAAATTATTTTTTTCAGTAGGTACTTCATATTCTTGATTCACTGCAGAAATGTCAAACATGAACAATTATAGCTTTGTAAAATATATATTTTAATCTTTATAATATTTACTAGGCACACGATATATCGATGACAAAGTCGACCGACAGCTCAGCCCCTCCCGGAGACTCCTTCGAACAGAGCATCACCCGCTTCGACCTTTGCTTCACGGCGGCCCTCTTGGCCTTGCTGAACATGATCAATGACATGGCGAAGAATAACAACACCAAAAAACTTGTCAATATTATGTACAGGTAAATAAGTTGTATAATTTTTTTAGTGCAATGCTATTTGATATTATTTATTCCTTTCAAGTTAGCTATTTTCCGTCTTGTCTGTTCCTAATTGGATGCAAATGGACTTCTAATAGAACTTAACTCAACAGAAGTATTTCTATGAGAACCACTTGACACTCAGTTGCACAACCTTTATTTTTTGAAAGGAGTAGGGCTAAGGCAGAACCAGTGGTTGGCTTATTTCTGGGAGAAAATTTTAGACATCACATAAATATACAAAATCTATTGATAGACCTACCTGTTCTGGGATTCAATCTGTGAGGTTGCTATCGATGCTTTCAGCGTTGACACTAGATCACAGACCCTACATTGATATATATATTATTAATATCAGTATCTTTCCAATTACTCCAGTTTATTAAATTAAGGTCTATTATTTAAAAAAATTTAACATACAGCCAGCGGTCCCCAACCTAATTGGACCCGAGAATGCATTAAAAAAAAATGTGAAAGGACGGGCACCACACCACCTATTTTATTAATATTAAGGCTAAATTAGAATTTTTTGAATTTTGTACTTTTCCATGAGTTTTGTCGTTAACGACCCGGGTTTCGCCTTTCGGCATCTTCAGGCATTCCAAGTGCACGGATGTACTTGAACTGACACGTAGTAAACAGTTTGTATCGTTTATATACAAAAATATAAGTAGGTCACTAAGTTAAAAGGTTATTAAAATGTAAATTAGCGAAATTTTAATGAATACAAGTTTCAATGATTTAAGTGGGTTTGTTATAATTACGGGGATTTTTGAAAATATTAATGACCAGATGATAACATAAGAATATTTAAAATAAATCTAGGGTCCTATCTGACGTCTCGTTAATGAGTTGATTGATTTTAAGCCTTTATTATTATATTATATTAATGATAGTAAGTGAATTGATATTTAATAATAGCAAGTGCTTGAATTGTAAATAAATGACAATTATTAATAAATGACAATAAATTAAAATTAACAATTATTTAAAAGGGTACAACAATGGTGAACTAGGCAAATAAAGTTGCTCGTTCAAAATTGGCAGACCGTTGAGCTGAGCTCGATTAATCTCTAAGATTTCTTGATAAAATAGTTTAAACTCACCCCTGTTAGTATGTAACAACTTAATGCCTGAGTCAAAATTTAACGTGTGGTTTTCAAGAATTAAATGGTTGGCGAAGGTGGAGGTATCTTTTTTTAAGCGAAAAGCGGCTAAATGCTCAGCCACTCTTATATTTAAGGTTCTAGCAGTTTTACCAATATAAAATCTGGGACACTCACTACACTGCAATCTATAAATCCCAGATTTGTTTTTATAATCTATAACATCTTTATTATTTATCAAATTTTTTTTTTTTTTTAATTTTTTATCTAAAACTCTTTAGGTAGAGCAATTTTTAACATCTGTATTTCATCTGGCTTCAACCATTTTATATGTGTTAAAAATTCTATATTATAAACATAGTTTGTCGAAAGTTGTCTGCGACATTTGTGTTTATAACTGTGTAACTCATATTAAAAAACAATAGATGGCAGTGCTTATTTTCAACTATCATTGAAATTTTTTTTTCAGATTGAATTTCAACACTTTCTACTCTGAACAATTGGACCGCATGTGCTTGGAGAACGCTCTCAATCCCAGTCAAACCCAGTCTGATGCTTCCAACTAACAAAATTATTTTATTTAATAAAGGATTATATGTCTTATTCTTTTTTCATTACCAACGTGTTAACAATTCAAATAACTATACATAATCTTTTATAAAAAACCGCATATTTTGCTAAAAATAAATATTCATTTCAACAATCTGAATGATCTGATACAATAATTCATTTTTTGCGAGCTTAAGCTTAAGTATAATAAGTTAACAAATAATTATGTTATCAGGTTTTTTACGAAATATTTATGTTGCCATACTAATGTTCTTTTATATGAATTAGAATTTAAGTATATTAACAAATTGAAATCGGAACTACAATGTCATTTGTTAGAATATTTTTATAATGAGATATCTTTGCAAACATAATTGAAGCATCCATAAATGAATTGTGTGTATTATTTAACCTCCTTGCCATATTTTCATGTTTAACTAAATTATGTAATAGTTTTTTTATCTCATATTAAATAAACTCTTTAGTTAATGACATCTGTTATTAGTAATAAAAAATATTGTTGAATTCTTTATTTTACAAACATTTATCTAATTTATACAATCTAGCAATAAAAATAATAAAACAATTTTAGTATTTATTCCACATAAATTTTATGTGGAATAAGTACTAAGCATTATCAATCAACTGATAATAAATACAAAAATAAAGCGATAATTATACAAAAGTTAAGGAAGAATTACAATGTATGACAAACAATTGGTATTACAACTAAACAAATAAATCGAAGCAAATACAAGAAAAAAAGACTATTATAAAAAGTCCTCTTAGCAATGCAAGCTATAACATCAAAAATCAATATCAAGTATGAATTATCATTAACAAAGTAAAAGCCAAAAATAAGTGCATTTAATAAATAAATCTTAATGTCTGAAAATATAATGTAATGTTCACAGAAATTAAGATTTATTAATTAAATGCACTTATTTTTGCCATTCAAGCAAGTTAAAATTTATGTGTCTTCACAAAAATCACAAATTATTATAGTTTATTGCTTATGCAATGGAAAAAAATGATAACATTGTAGTCATCAGAATATGTATGTAGAGTGATAATATTATCCTACTAACCGTCTTTAGTACAGAGCAGATAGGGCGCCAACTGAGACATCTCTGATGTTATATCCACCTTAAAAAATAAACGGCTCGATTGAAGGATCTAAAAAAAATCTTTGATGGATCTCTTCCGTGCTGAGCAGATTTACGAATATTCCCACAGTAAAAATGTCAAAAATTAATTCATCAGTGATTGTGTTAAATACACTCATGGGGGGTTATCAGACCGAATAATGCACACACCTATTTGAATAAAAAAATCTTGTTTTGATAGTTTTAACCGTTCATACGCCACAGCGTGCAGGCACGCAAACACCACTACTTATTTTTTATTTATGAATAAATACCGTATCTTTAGATGAAACCTAATGCCGATCCATCTTTTCGAGGCAATTTGATTGTTAAAATATCGATATTTTTAGCCGTTTTTATTACAAGCTAACAGATGTCACTAGGGCTTGCAACTAATTATGGTAAATATCCCTGAAAACATTTTTTAAATTTTATCATTTTGATATTTTATTAACACTTTTCTTAGAAAACCAAAAATAAGTTGGGCACAAAATGATTTTTAGGGTATTTGACGTGGCATTTTCATGGAAAAATCGATGGTTTAAAATAGTGGCTTGTGGCGAAAATTCATGGAATTGGCTTGACGTATAAGGGTTAACACTATTAACTCCATTTATTTTTTTTACTTCTATTTGCAGCACACTGCAAGCATATAAGACGCTTGCAGTCAACGGGTGAGCTGAAATGTTTTGAAAATTTGAACTATCTAGATTTAGTCAATTAAAAGAAAAAACATTTACTTAATCTTCTCATCAATAGATGTCTCTGTACGCGTTTCCCCTTTAATGATTTAAAAAAAAGCTGGATTTTTCTGTTCTTTATAGCTGATTATGAGCAACCCATTTTTTTTTTGCTCTGCTCCGACACCTAAATACTTGCTAAAGCTCCGCTCCATGCTTCGAATAATTTCAATAGGAAGCATATTATTTATTAATTTCCTCTAATTGCCCTCGTATCAAATGATACCAGGGCTAAAAAAAACCATCAAATATTGAATTTATAATAAATTGAAAATACATTTAGAAAATGTTTAATTTTTTAAATTTTGAATACAACAAATATATACATATAATGAGGAACTAATTATATATATCAGAGCAGTGAAACACAACAAATTTCTGTTCTCCAGCCAAAAACTTGTTGCTCCACTGCTCCGCTTTCCACTCCAGATCCCTGTTTATGCAGTAGAAATAAAAGGGTAACTATGAACAATGGATTCTGGAAAGAAAATAATGTTATATCAACCTCGTAAATGATAATGAAATACAAGGATTTTTTTTTACTACATTAAGATTTGAATTTCGAAAGAGGAGAAATTGTATCAAGCACCCCAACTGTTTAAAAAGATGAAGATAATATTTCTACTTAATCCAATTCCTGAATTATTTTTGGAGTTATCAGTTGGGTGTGTCGTTTGTTTTTTAAAGATCAAGAATTTGTTAACTGTACTTGCATTTCCCCATTTTTCCACATATATTTCAAAAACGTACTTCGGGTTAGGTTATGTTGTGTTTTGGAATGACAATAATAGGTTTATAATTGAAACATAAAGTAAATTGATAGTTCAAAATTCATCATGTATATTTTCAATAGAAATAAAAAAACTGCAATAAAAATAGTTGGTTACATAAAAATCTCATACAAATGTTTTGAATTGCGTAAAACTTAAATTTATTTTTCACTTTTTCAGGAATTCAAATATTTCATCAAACCGAACTTTGAACTCGTCAAATTTCTTTTCGATAGTCATCAACCGGTTCTCTATATTCTTGTATTCACTGTCCTTGGATTCTTTCCTTTCGGCTATGATATTTCTGGCCGCCTTTACTATTTCCCCGTCCATGTTCAGTTTGTTGCAACTTCTCGAGCAGCGACTGACCAGACCGGGACTCTCGACGTCTCTCTTTGCTTCGTGTAAGTCTCCACTATCGACTTTTGATTTGTCTTGACGCCAATTTGAGCCATCGGTAAAAAGTTTGGAAACAAACAAATGCGGCGCGCCAACGGCTTTATACAGAACATTCTAGATGTGATGCACATTCTCCGTGGCGACCCTGAGCCCGCGTTTTGACTCTTCGAAACTGCATTTCTACTAGGCAGTAAATCTCCCAAAAGGACACCTTCGAAGTACGATATTAATTCTATTCTTGATATGTGTCCCACGAGCTCGGCGTCTGATTTGATAGCTTGGATATCGCTTATTGCTAAACCGTTGAGTAAATTGAATAAAACTATTGGAATCATGAACACGAATACAATGAATATTAAACGGCTTGTCACGGGGAACGAATCGAATTTGATTGAGCTAGAGTCAAATTCACCAGTCAACATTATGATGGTTTTAAATAGTGACATGCCGGGATTCACAAAGAAGTCTTTGGAGTTGTCGGGTTTGTTTGTTTGGTTATTCGAGTCGGATGGCCCAGATTTTTCACCTTCTTTTTCCTCCGGTTCTACAAATCTCAGCAATGTACAGAAACTCAACGCGAATGCAAAGATCAAAATGCAATACCACAGAAGAAATTTTAAGAAATTACATGACACAGTTTGAAGCATTACTATATATGTTGACAGCGTGGGAAATTGGCCGATGAGCAAAAGAAGCTCGACGGATGAAAGTAATATCGCAATAGCGTACAACGGTTGTTTGGCTGTCTCTATGTTGGCGACGTCTTTAACTAGTATGACTGCCGTTACAGCGATCAGACAGAGCTCTAACCAATTCACAATACTCTTAAAGTACAGCTTTGGAGAGACTACCATTTGTAATATCTCTCTCAACAGTAAAATAAGTAAGCCAATCGACGTCAGTACTTGTAAAAGATGAGCGGGCCATTTGGTAAGGTCAGTTTTTTCAATCAAACCACCGTCAAATAATATGTAGAATATTAATGAAAGCCAAAAGAGGGTGTAATATGCGATATTGGCATAAAAAAGGCAGTTTATTCGTTGCCACTTCAAATACAAAAAACTCGTTATAATAGGATGCTTTAGTAACGGTTTCAGCTCTGAATGCTGCGTCATGTAAAGTAGCGCATCTGTTTCCGGAGCCAAGAGGCAATCGTTGGCACGTGTCGTCACGATAGGGTTGCTCGACGGCATTAGAAAGCTGTAATTGAATCGTAATTCGTAGTCTTCATCGTTCGGTCGTTCCCCATTAGTCGTTAAACATTCGTCCAAGTATGCCTCGAAAGTCTTCGGTGACATATCGGCGAGAGGTGGTTCATTGAATTTGTTTCTGATACCAATATTCGCGCCCTTTTTAAGCAGCGCCAAAACCGTGTCTTGATTACCGTTTCTCGCCGCGTAGTGAAGTGCGGTGTTGTGTTTTGAATCTAGGAAATTTATATTGGAAACCGGTTTGCTTAATAAGATAGTTATGCATTCTGTATAATCAACGTTGAGGTTTTCCTGATGTTTCACACCATTGATGACAATCTGCAGTAATGATTCTCCGTTCACGTCGTCTAAACATGCCTCTTTGTCAGTTAATAATTTCAGTATTTTATGATACCCACCAAACACGCTTCAGCTACCGGTGTTGTTCTGGTACCTGGCGCCGTCAAATTCGGGGTCAGCTCCGTTCTCCAACAAAACAGATACGGCTTTATCAAGACCTCTGGAACATGCAAACTGTAAAAGTGTATACCGCCCATTATTCTTTTCAAATATTCTGGAAACTCTGCAGTATCTTTTATTTCTTCGACAGCCTCTACAAACTTATCTTCTTCATGGCTGCTTATAAATGAAAACAGTTTGTGTTTGTCGATTCGATCTATTTTTGGTTTCTTTCCGGCAATTTGTGCAATATATGTGGGAGTATTGCACGGATCGTATCTCTGGCCGTCTTATTTTCCCAGTCTTTGTACGAATCCAAGTCCAACGGCGTTTTCGAATACTCATTCATCAGCTTCAGCATTTCTTCCAGTCCTTGTTTGGCTGCCGAATGGACCGGTGTGACATTTTTCATGTCCGGTATGTTGACATCGCTGCCGGCTAGGACAAGAAGCTTCACGATGTTTTCATACCTTCTGATTCCGTTTTCTTCATCTTCGTCGATTTTCTTACTAGCTCTTTTTATAGCCAAGTGTAACGGCGTGTTTCCATTACACATTGCGTCGATGGTTATATCTTTCGCTTTGAGTAATTCTTTAACGGTTTTTTCGTCACCTGTTTCAGCGGCAAAATGTATTGCCACTCTGTTGTGCATATCGTTGGTGATATTCACATCAGCGTTGTATTTCAGTAACACTTTGACGAATTCGCTGTTTCCTCTACCGGAGCAAGCGATTTGGAGACACGTCTTGTAGTTTGGGTAGCAGTGATCGACGTTAAGGGTCTTCGAAGCGAGTAGCTTTTGGAAGCCTTCAAGGTCTCTGTGTTCCAGTTTTTCTATCAGTTGGATCTGGGGCTGGAGGCGAAGAGGGAGCTGTCTCTACTCAGCCGCTCTTTCATCTCGTACTCGTCTTTCGTCATCGCGGTTTTTGGCGGGCGTCTGAAAATTTAAGAAACTTGTCTTAATTATTTTTGCATTTCTAAATAAATAAAGCAATAATATATTCAAATGACTTTTCAATAATAACATGTTTATAATTTACGAGGGAAAAACAAAAGATCAATTTTTGTGCACTTGAAAAACACATTATTTCCATAATACCTACAATCCTATGAAAATGTAAAAATAAATGCCAGTCCTACGCTTGAAATGCTCAGAGTAAATTATTTAATTTGACTTCTGGCAACCTGATTTATGTTTGGTCAATTGTTTATATTCATAATGAATAAAACAATCTTAGGAAAGTATTTTATATACAAACTAGCTGACCCGGCGAACTTCGTACCGCTTCAGAATCAATAGATGTGTTAAAGTATTAGCTGAATTAAATTTAGTTTTTTATTAAGTCAAAATCAATACTCAAAATGATTATGCAAAATAAATGTGCAAAAATCAAAATGAAGTATTTTAATTACATTGAAATGAATGTAATTCACGTGGCAGCAAGGCATTTGCTTTATTGAAGAGAATCAAAATGATTCGCGTAGCATTCTTGCACTGCTTTCTGTTAAACTATTTGCTGGATGGGTTGTACTCGGGCTGATCCCCTTCATTGAAGCACCTTATGACATAGGACATTTTTCGTGAATCACATTCACCACCAAACGTGTTCCGTTACATTGTTTTGGTTGGTATAGATTTTGAAGCATGATGACTACCGAGCCAACCTTCTGTTGTAAATTGTACAATGCCAAGCCAGGTAGATCCAATGAGCTTGATCTAATGATTCTAATGGGATATTTTGGGATGTTTAAATACTTATTCTGCTGTTCGGGGCAGTGACAAAGCCACAAAATGATAGATCATCAAAATCGGTCCAGCCGTCCACTTATAAGTGGTGTAACTAACACGGCTTTGTTTTTATATAAATAGATAGCTGACCCGGCAAACGTTGTTCTGCCATATAAATTATTTTTAGTGAATATTTTGGTTGTTGAGAAAAAAATAACGAATGTATTGTAAGTGTGTGGGGATGGGACCTATGAAAGAAAGAGGAATCGAGCGCTGTAGACGATAACCGCTGATAAAAACAAAAAAAATCAACCATTCATTTTTTGATCTCTTGAAAGTTAAATGTAAATTTTAAAAAAGTAATATATTTTTTATCCTAAAGTAGGAAAATGAAATACAGTAGAACCTCGATTATCCGGATTGGTCAAAATAAACAAAAATATTACAAATTTGCTGTTATGCACGTGGCGAATTGCACCCACTGTTAACGCACGTGATGGAATGCAGTCTTAATATTTTGATCGTCGCATGTGTTCTAACAATAAGTCCTGTGTAAAATATGGGTTAGTCATCGTCCAAATTCGATGCGCATTGAACGTTTGTTTCTTGAAAAATTGATTACGATTTTCATATTTATTTTTAATATTACCGATATGTCAACGAAGAGAAAACGTGTCGTAGTTTCATTAAAAGATGAATTGGATATAATCAATGCTTTGAAACGAGGTGAATCGGGATGTTTTTTGTCTAATAAATATGGTGTCGGAACGTCAGCGATCTCGGATATAAAATAATCTTGAAGAATTGTTGTAGGTTAGCTGTTATTGCTGCTCTAATGTTTCCCGTGTTTGTTGTTTTATTCGTTCGACGGCCCAAATCGGACCCTTTGCGTCTTGCTGGCATTGTTCACAGTTATATAGGCACAATAAATAAATGAAATAAATTAATTAATTACGTTTAAATAAATCGCATAAAATTTAACACGCACTTCGCTCGCACGTTCGGCACAAATGTCAAACTTCACGCGCGTGATAGCGCCCTCTGTGATTTAACAACAAAAATAATAAATAATGACAGATTTCAGAAATATTAAAATAGGTCCTGGTGGGAACTGTGCATGAAATATCATGCACTCGGGCGTGAAAGAGCCAAGAGACATTTAGAGCGAGACGTCCGCATAAATGTCTCTTTTACAAATTTGAATCACTCTATATTGAATCGCTATAGATTTCAATATAAAGTATTATTAAAAATGAATTTATTTCCTGATATCGACTTAAACTCATAGACTGAGGTGACAAATAGATCGTTCGAGAGAGTTCTGATGACCTACCATTTAGGGCGATGTCAATATAAAACCGCGCTTCTTGTGATTGAAAGTTTTTGTATGTGTCGATGGTTAAGACATCATCTCAATCGTTTATATCAGGGGAGGGCAAACTGCGGCCCGCGTGGTATTTTTCTGCGGCTCGCCATCATTAACCCCTTGTATTTCTGAGTAAAAATTACTTTTAAATAAATATTGAATATAGAATAAAATTTTAATATTTTGTGTTTCGTAAATGTACTATCTATGATCTTGTTGAAATTAAAAAGAATTAAAATTACAGAAAATAAGATTATTTCGTTGAACTAAAGTAAGAAGAATTGAAATTTGAATTGTTTGAATTGTGTACTTTTCCATGAGTTTTGTCGCTAACGACCCGGGTTTTGCCTTTCGACATCTTCAGGAATTTCAAGTGCACGGATGTGCTTGAACTGTCGCGTAGTAAACAGTTTGTATCGTTTATAAACAAATATAAAAGTAGATCAATAAGTTAAATGGCTATTAAAATGTAAATTAGCGAAATTTGAATGTACACAAGTTTCAATGAATTAAGTTTTGGTTTTTTATAATTAGGGGGATTTTTGAAAATATTAACGACCAGATAATAACATAGGAATATCTTAAATAAATCTGGGGGTTTTATTACACAAAACTTTAATTTCAATTCACCCAGTAGTATCATATTTAAATGCCCCAGCCTATTAACTATCTAAAAAAGCAAACTCACTTATCCGTTACCACAGTGGATTCAAGCCAGCGCACAGCGTAAAATACTCTTATTAGTGGATAAAATTAAAAATTTTAAAATCCCCAGTAACTCAAATCTCATCTCTTTTGATGTCGTCAGCTTATTCACTAATGTACCGGTTAACTAATGTAAAAGGATCATCGAAGATTCCTTAAATTTCACTAGTCAATCCATTAATTACTTCGGAACTACTTAATATTTCAGACGTTTGCGTGGACCAGAATTACTTTCAATTTAATAAGAAGCTCTATAAACAGACTGACGGCCTTGCAATGGGAAACTGTCTGTCACGTCTTTTAGCTGGATTCTATATGAACCATTTAGAGAAAATCATTTTTAGCCATAACATTGAAGTAAACCAATGGTTTATTGGTTCCGATATGTAGATGATATTATTTGTTTATTTAACGGAACCAATAGACAAATCACCAAATTCCATAACTTTATAAACTCATTAGACGATAATATTCAATTCACCCTGGAAGTCGGAGGAAAGAAAATAAACTTTCTTGACCTTACATAGACATTAATAACGATACTCACAATTTTACTATCTTTCGTAAACTGACGTCTCGGTCAGATGCTTGTATTCATAAAAACTCACAAGTACATCCAATCTCGTACAAATTAGCTGCATTTCATTCGGAAATTCACAGACTTGTCAGTATTCCCTAAAATCAATTAAATTTTGATCTTGAACTAAAAATCATCAAACAAATCGCCATTAACAATGGTTATGATATGTTTCTTATAGACCAGCGGCTCTCACGGAAAATTGCACTGTGGCCGCATCGTTAACATAAACGGTCCTAAGGAAATGTCTGGTGGCCGCACCAAATTTTATATTTTAAATCTTTTGTGCTTGAGGTATGTCAAATATACCTAAAAATGTTTGTCAATTTACTATTGGTATTAATTGCGTGTGAAATATTTAATTTTCAGAGTTTTTGTTGACAAAATAACGTGTAAAACCACATTTTTGTGAAATCAATATTTTCTACGAAGCTGTTGGTGGCCGCAGCTGCAGATGGTAAATAATGTATCAGTTGTGCACAAAATCAACGATAAATATCATACATACATACTTTTTATTCAATTGAAAAAAAATGATCTTGCCGGGGATTGAGCCCGGGCCCCCCGATTGCTAGGACAAAGCTCTTCCCACTAGATCACAGGAACCGACGAACCTGAGTCTTAATAACGAAAGACTCAGGTGATACTAGGTTTTGGCGTAGAATTAACTACATAGGACACACTAGTCCAGGGGTTCCCAAAGTGGTCCGTACGGACCCCCAGGGGTCCGCGAGGGATTGACAGGGGGTCCCTGTTAGGAAGAAAAATAAAAGGGGGTCCACGAGATGTAAATGGGGGTCCACGGATTTATTTGACAAAATAAATTTGAAAAAATTTGCATTTTACATAGGCACATAAAATCAAAACAAACATCTTTATATTCAGGTAAAGATTTGCAATCGCAAGATAAAAAAAACAAAGGGTTTTCTCGGATTGGGTCGTTTATACTTAATTTTACAACTACATTCCATAGAATTAGGAAATAAAAATACTTTGCTAAAAGCATGCTAAAAGCCTCCTCAATAGTAATCCAAAACATATGTTTGGTAATCCAAAACAAATGACGATGAATAACACCTAAATGTCCTCCACGAAGACTTCAAAAGCTGGTTTGAAGACAGTTTAATAATGAAAATACCTCCTTGGATCATCAATCCATGTATAGATGAAATGGATACTTTACAAGACATATTACAGGAAGAGTTAATAGGACTTAGCACAGACGAAGAACTCAAGGTAGAATTTAGAAAGGGTTACCAGCAGTTTTGGCTGCAGAAAGATATCCCTGTGACTTATCCTGCGTTATGGGCCATCGTAAGAAAATTTTTAATATCTTTTCCTTCTACATACCTCGTGGAAAGAGGCTTCAGTGCGGTAGCTAATTTTCTTACAAAAAAAGGAACAGGTTGCAAATTACAGAACGTGGTGATTTACGACTATACCTCACTAATTTAAAGCCAAATATTGACCAACTTATATCAGAGCGTCAGGTTCATCCCTCATTAATGAGAAGGATGAACCTGACGCCACGTAAAAAGAATTCTTATTAAATATTATTTTAATAAAGAATTCTTATTTATTATAATATGTTTCAATTATGTTTTGTACGATTACTTGTAAATTCAATAAATAACTAATAAAAAACAACTTTTTTTTCACTGTCCACTATACAAAAACTTATCGAATTGTGTTCATATTTGTGTTTGAAAAGTTTAGAAAACTTCATTATTAGGCAACCGGGGGGGGGTCCACCAAAAATGAAATTCTGGTTTGGGGGTCCACGGGGGAAATAAGTTTGGGAATCTATGCTGACAAGTCTAAAGATAAAGAAGCAGCTCTCAGAAAGTGTTAGACCAGCTTTATATTGTAAGAACTCTTGAGGTAAATTATTGATAAATAATAAAGGTGTAATAAATTATAAAAACAAATCCGGGATTTATAGATTGCAGTGTACTGACTGTCCGAGATTTTATATTGGTAAAACTGCTAGAACCGGGTCGTTAGCGACAAAACTCATGGAGAAGTACAAAATTCCAACAATTCAAATTTGATATTGAAATTCCATCAAGCACCTTCAGTCGAAATCTTCCAACTTTTAAGTTGGTATTTATACCAGAATATAGATTTGAAGAATATTGTAAAATTATTAACGCTCTGAATGAGCTATGATGTCAAATAAATGCTCTTCGGGCATAATAAGAAATATTTTAAATGCACAATAATAAATACGAACAGAAAATGGAAATACCATTTTTGAATTTTTATGGAAATGTTTTAGGCATATAATTTACTTGCGGCCATTTTGAATTCTTGGAATTGGACTTCCATCCGAAAAGTTTGACCCCCCCCCTGGTTTATATCAATCATATGTCAGAAAACTAGATGCTACATCGGACATTTGGCATTGAACTCTCTCTCTTCAGCAACGGTTAGATAATCTTTTTTCCAAGACAAAGCGAAAGGTTCGGTGTTTAAAATAACCTAGGAAATCAATGTCAACACTCATATTGGTATTTTGTGAAATTGCAAATCAACCAACATACATTTGAACATACATATTTAGAAAAAAAATCTCAATAATGTCAATTAGAGTAGCACAAAACATTTGAATGAATTTAATCGCATCTTGAGGCATTTTAAGTGCACTAATGTACTTGCACTGACGTGTAGTAAACAGTTTGTATCGTTTATATACAAAAATAAAAGTAGATCACAAAGTTTCATTGTTTTTCACGCAATCTACATATATGAATTATGGAAGTTACATAAAAATCTCATACAAATATTTTGACTTGCGTAAAACTTAAATCCTGTTGCATAGAATCAATTACATATTTAGGATGAATTTATATATCGCTTTTAAGGTGTTACTAAGGTGGCACTACCGGAAAGTTTCATGATTTTATTTAGGATTTCATCAAGCCGTCTTTCGACCTTGTCAAATATCTTGTCGAAAGTCATCAACCGGTTCTCTATATTCTTGTATTCACTGTCCTTGGATTGTTTTCTTTCGGCTATGATATTTCTGGCCGCCTTTACTATTTCCTGGTCCATGTTCAGTTTGTTGCAACTTATCGAGCAGCAACAGACTCTCGACGTCTCTCGCTTGCGTTGCGTAAATCTTCACTATCAAATTTTGATTTGTCTTGACGCCGATTTGGGCCGTCGGTAAAAAGTTTGGAAACAAACAAATGCGGCGCGCCAACGGCTTTATACAGAACATTCTAGATGTGATGCACATTCTCCGCGGCGACCCACGCCATGCGTTTTGCATATTCGAAACTGCGTTCCTATAAGGCAGTAAATCTCCCAAAAGAACACCTTCGAAGTACGATATTAATTCTATTCATGATATGTGTCCAACGATCTCAGCGTTTGATTTGATAGCTTGCGTATCGCTTACTGCTAAACCGTTGAGTAAATTGAATAAAACTATTGGAATCATGAACACGAATACTATGAATATTAAACGGCTTGTCACTGGGAACAAATCGAATTTGATTAAGCTAGAGTCAAATTCACCAGTCAATTGGTTTTAAATAGTGACAGGCTTGTTTATTTGGTTATTCGAGTCGAATGGCCCAGATTTTTCACCTTCCTTTTCCTTCGGTTCTACAAATCTCAGCAATGTACAGAAACTCAACGCGAATGCAAAGATCAAAATGCAATACCACAGAAGAAATTTTAAGAAATTACATGACACAGTTCTAAGCATTACTATATATGTTGACAGCGTGGGAAATTGGTCGATGAGCAAAAGAAGCTCGACGGATGAAAGTAATATCGCAATAGCGTACAACGGTTGTTTGGATGTCTCTATGTTGGCGACGTCTTTAACTAGTATGACTGCCGTTACAGCGATCAGACAGAGCTCAAGCCAATTCATTTTACTCTTAAAGTACAGCGTTGGAGAGACTACCATTTGTAATATCTCTCTCAACAGTAAAATAAGTAAGCCAATCGACGTCAGTACTTGTAAAAGATGAGCGGGCCATTTGGTAAGGTCAGTTTTTTCAATCAAACCACCGTCAAATAATATGTAGAATATTAATGAAAGCCAAAAGAAGGTGTAATATGCGATATTGGCATAAAAAAGGCAGCTTATTCGTTGCCACTTCAAATACAAAAAACTCATGATAATAGGATGCTTTAGTAATGGTTTCAGCTCTGAATGCTGCGTCATGTAAAGTAGCGCATCTGTTTCCGGAGCCAAGAGGCAATCGCTGTCACGTGTCTTCACGTTTGAGTCGTCCATCAGGGGAACTTCAGAGGCGTCGCCGTCGATAGGGTTGCTCAGTGGCACTAGAAAGTTGTAATTGAATCGTAATTCGTATTCTTCATCGTACGGCCGTTCGTCATTAGTCGTTAAACATTCGTCCAAGTATGCCTCGAAAGTCTTCGGTGACACATCGGCGGGAGGTGGTTCATTGAATTTGTTTCTGATACCAATATTCGTGCCCTTTTTAAGCAGCGCCAAAACCGTGTCTTGATTACCGTTTCTCGCCGCGTAGTGAAGTGCGGTGTTGTGTTTTACATCTAAGAAATTTATATTGGAAATCGGTTTTTTTAATAAGATAGTTATGCATTCTTTATAATCAACGTTCGGGTTTTCCCAATGTTTCACACCATTGGCGACAATCTGCAATAATGATTCTCCGTTCACGGCGTCTAAGCATGCCTCTTTGTCAGTTAATAATTTCAGTATTTTACCCAAGCACGCTTCAGCTACCGGTGTTGTTCTGGTATCTGGCGCCGTCAAATTCGGGTCAGCTCCGTTCTCCAACAAAACAGATACGGCTTTATCAAGACCTCTGGAACATGCAAACTGTAAAAGTGTATACCGCCCATTATCCTTTTTCAAATATTCTGGAAACTCTGCAGTATCTTTTATTTCTTCGACAGCCTCTACAAACTTATCTTCTTCATGGCTGCTTATAAATGAAAACAGTTTGTGTTTGTCGATTCGATCTATTTTTTGGTTTCCTTCCGGCATTATGTGCAATATATGTGGGAGTATTGCACGGATCGTATCTCTGGCCGTCTTATATAAGCAGCCAGGCAGAAGATAAGTTTGTAGAGGCTGTCAAAAGAAATAAAAGATACTGCAGAGTTTCCAGAATATTTGAGAAGGGGATAATGGGCGGACATTTTTTGTCAGTTTGCATGTACGACAGAGCTCTTGTTTCATACCTTCTGTTTTGTTGGATCTTCGTCGATTTTCTTACGAATTTGACGACGCCAGGTACCGGGAACAACACCGGCGCTAAGTGTAACGGCGTGTTTACCAGTGGGTATCATAAAATCTGAAATTTTGAGTAATTCAGAGAAAATATTTTTCGTGACGCCGTTTGAATGGAGAATCATTATTTCCGATTTTGTCATCAATAGTGAAACTGGTGAAATTCACTCTAACGTTGATTATACAGAATGCATAACTATCTTATTAAAAAAACCGATTTCAATATAAGCCTTGTCGTATGTAAAACACTACACCGCACTTTACTACGCGGCGAGAAACGGTAATCAAGACACGGTTTTGGCGCTGTTTAAAAAGGGCGCGAGTTGGTCCTGGGGTATCAGAAACAAATTCATTGAACCGCTCTTTCATCTCGTACTGTCACCGAAGTCATCGCGGTTTTTGGCTAGCGACGAATGTTTAACGAAAAATGACGAACATTTACGATGAAGAATAAATAACGATTCAATTTTCAAATGACTAGTTTCAATAATAAAATGTTTAGACGGCGACGCCTCTGAAGTTCCCCTGATGGACGACTCAAACGTGAAGACACGTGACACCACATGAAAATTAAAAAATTGCCTACGAATCTAGAATGGCTGTCATACGCAAAAACAAAGATGTTACTTTACATGACGCAGTATTCAGAGCTGAAACCGTTACTAAAGCATCCCATTATAACGAGTTTTTTGTATTTGAAGTGGCAACGAATAAGCTGCCCTGCTATGCCAATATCGCATATTACACCTTCTTTGGCTTTCATTAATATTCTGCCATATTATTTGACGGTGGTTTGATTGAAAAACTGACCATCCACCAAATGGCCCGCTCATCTTTTACAAGTACTGACGTCGATTGGTCGTAAATATTTATTTTACTGTCGGTAGAGGGATATTACAAATGGTAGTCTCTCCAAAGCTGTACTTTAAGAGTAAAGTGAATTGGCTTGAGCTGCCTGTCTGACTCGCTGTAACGGCAGTCATACTGATAGTTAAAGACGTCGCCAACATAGAGACATCCAAACAACCGTTGTACGCTATTGCGATATTACTTTCATCCGTCGAGCTTTTGCTCATCGGCCACCCCCACGCTGTCAACATATATAGTAATGCTTAGAACTGTGTCATGTAATTTCTTAAAATTTCTTCTGTGGTATTGCATTTTGATCTTTGCATTCGCGTTGAGTTTCTGTAATTTGCTGAGATTTGTAGAACCGAAGAAAAAGGAAGGTGAAAAATCTGGGCCATTCGACTCGAATAACCAAACAAACAAGCCTGTCACTATTTAAAACCATCTTAATGTTGACCGGTGAATTTGACTCTAGCTTAATCAAATTCGATTTGTTCCTAGTGACAAGCCGTTTAATATTCATAGTATTCGTGTTCATGATTCCAATAGTTTTATCCAATTTACTCAACTGATAAAAAAGATATAAGCATAATTCTAAATGTCGCGCGAAAAACCAAAATCGTGAAAAATTTGCGGTATTACGTGTAACTTTGGCCTGATAAATGCGGTTGCGAGAGTGTTAATATCATGAATATTCGTTCTATATACAGTCGCGCAAATAAAAATCCGCGCACCCTTCACAATTCCATTCATTTGCGAAAATTTCCTCAAAATCTTTAGCGATTTCCTTTTTTTTTCTTCCGATTGTAAAGATTGTTAAGTTTGGTAAGTTTTCTCCCGAAAACTTCTTGAAATTGGGCTTTAATCGCGATTACGTTATTTTGCGGCTTTCCATAATTTTGTCAGATGCTTACGCGACTAGGTGTGGCTCAGTACTATTGAAGTTTTCAAATCTCGCTTATCCTTCAAAATATGGTTATAAGTTTTCTTTTCAATCGGAAGGGAAAAAAATGGAAATCGGTAGATATTTCGAGGAAATATCCGCAAATGAATGAAATTGTGAAGGGTGCGCGGATTTCTTTTGAGATGACTGTACAGTAGACCCTCGATTATCCGGATCGGTCAAAATAAACAAAAATATTACAAATTTTCTGATATGCACGTGGCGAATTGCGTCCACTGTTTACGTACTTGATGGAATGCAGTCTTAATATTTTGATAGGTTGCATTTGTTCCAACAATAAAGGTTAGAAAAAATCATGGAACAAAATTTTGATAAGACCATTAATTATTTCCAGTAACGAAGTAGAAAATGATAGAGGAGACTTTGCGGAAGCAATGACACAACTTTCAATATGTGCTGAATGCGACGAAGAAGATATTACTGAGTGGTTAAATTGCAATGCAAACGATCCTGGATTCAAATTTTTTAATGATGACGAAATAATTAAAGAAATATCAACCTCAGAGAAACAAGAACAAGAAGACGTAGAAGAGATTTGTGAGGAAAGAGATATTGGTCCTACACATTCTGAAGCTTTTCAGTGTCTAGATCAGTGGTTCTCACGTGAAATTTGGCTGTGGCCGCATCAGGAACATCAGCGATTCTAGGGAAATGTCTGGTGGCCGCACCAAATTTTTGTTGTGTAAAAGAACTCAACATGTATGTGTTGAGTTTTTGATAACTAGCAACTCTTGATGCACAATGAAATGCATACAAAATATTTTATTTTCAGTGTCTATGTTGACAAATAAACTTGTAAAATCCCATTTATATTCAATATCAATATTTACTATGAATCTGTTAGTGGCAGCAGCAAAATCCTCAAGTGGCCGCACATGAGAACCACTGGTCTAGATATCGCCATGAAGTGGCTTGAGAGTCAAGAAAAGTGCTATTCAAGACAACTTATGTGTCTTAAAAGTATTCGTGATTTGGCAGCATCGAAAAGAAAAGCTAGCCTTAAGCAGAAATCGATAATTGTTTTTTTCAATAAAAATCTATTTATTATTAAAGCTATGTATGTATTAATCTAAATAAATACAAATGATTTATACTGAATATGCTTGTCTTTTCCTGTCAATTATGATTTTTTTGATTATCCGGATATGTCCGGACTATCTTCATTATTTATTATTTATTTATTTAAGAAAATACAAATCATGGCATAGCTGACGCCAATGCGCCATGCATTTGACAAATATAAATACATGTATTTTGATATATATACATACATACATGTAGATACATAATCCCAATTCATCCAAAATTTGTCCGGATAATCGAGGTTCTACTGTATTTAAAGCTATGCACTTGATACCTTAATTTTTAGATTGCCAAGAGCCGAATAAATCGGCTTTTACTTCCTAGCGAGAATTACCAGATACGACGGCTCGCCATCTTGAAATAATAAAAGTATGAGCTACACATGGAACGGCTTGTCTTACATATTGCTCCATGGGTATATAACATTTTTAAAATATGTATTTATTTTGCAATAATTATTACCTGCATCGATATTTTGAGTTGATGGACTTTTTTCCTTAGTTTATATGATAATAAAAAGTTATTAAATGTGACAGATTGATATTATGTATTTCTCGAATTGAAAGCTAATCTAGGTTTTTATTAAATGGGGATTAACGTAAATTAGTATAAAGTTGATTTATTGAGAATTGCATTAAACTTTTGTAACGGCTTCATTATTATTACATTGGTCATTAATAATTCGTAATTGCAAAGCCAATAAACAGAACTTCATTTCATATTTTATTTTTGCGCCACCTTTGGAAGAATACCAGCAAAAAAATGAGACGGGAAAAAATATTTACAAAAAAAGTCGAACACATTTTATCAAGGTATTTTTTTATGACTTAATCGAGGAAATTCTCGCTAATTAATCAAAATAGGCTAGTCAACCATAGGGATATAGATTTAAAAAAAACATTCATATTTTTATTTGCCCTTTATAAAAGACTTTTTATCTTCATTTTATGGTTTTTTTTATTGATTTGGTTTTTTGTAATGTTTTACGACAAAATACTCCTATAGATTTATATTTAAATAGTGCTAAGGAAGACAATAGTATTGGGTGATCTAAGTTGATTATTTTAATTGTTTTTTTTCTATTCACTTACCTGCAGCAGGTGTTTCCAAAGAAATGAAATTTCCGCAGCACTTTGGAGTCAGTTGTTTGTGTGTTTAACTATATTGAACTGAAGTCGAACGATTCTTCTAGAACTGACTCGGGGCGCGGCTCGATTTGGTTTTGCAGATATCGAAGTACAGATATCAGTGGTGTGATTTTGATTTTGTGATTAATAAGCATTTTAATGATTATTTTTTTAGCAGAGTTTGATTGTGAAATTGGCAAATAAAAGATTAACTTTTTGTTACGATAAGTTGTTGCTTGATTTGATTAAGTTGTCATGTTTGCGATGGCCTTGGGTGATAGCGAAGGGTTAAGCGCTCTTTAACCGTTCTAAAGCTAACGACACACTGGTGGGCGATTATGTTTAACTCATTCAATGCTAACCAAATATCAGGTGTTATCGTGCCATGCTGATTTTAAAAAATAATAATAGTTGCGATAGTGTACGCGCTCGGGAATTCTCGAGCTATTTTTATCTGTGTACTCATGGATAAAGAATCATTCACACTAAATTTATTTATTCATCTCTTTCGTAAAAAAATTTATTGTTTAGTATCTTATAATTAGCAAATAACATATCGATATTAAAAAAAAAAAATACTGAAGTACAATTACATAACATCTTTAATTAACAAAATATTACAATAAAAAATTGGGTGCGTGTACTTATGTACGCGCGTCAGAAGTTATACTTCTTTGGCACCATTAAATTATTGTAGAGAATTAGATATAAGAAATTAATAATAAATATTAAAAATTGTAAATTAATTGTTTAATTTTATTTTTGATTTTGAATTGAATTTATTTCTTTATTTTGTAAATATTAAATAACCAATAATAAATATTCAACATTAACAATTTAATAATATTAAGTATTAATTGTATTAAATAATCATATTTTAATTTATATCAATAAATAATACATACGTATAGTTAGCCTCAATTATATTGATGCACTTTAAAAAGTATATAAGCACAATTTTTTTCACTAGTAGTAAATAATATTAATCACTACGAATGGTAAATAATATTAATCAAAATATTCAATTTCAATCACTACTGAACGAGCGTGCCAACATGTGTGACTAACTTCAACCTGTGAATTTTTTTGTGTGACGGTGATGCGCGCGCATCTTAAAATTTCACCCTCATCAATTTTGCATAACGCGCCTAAAGAAGTATAACTTCAATACATTTGAAATGACATGTAGCAAGAGCTCTCTTTGCTTATCATTTGCCATTCTCATCAATTCGTATTTTTCAACTCTATATTTGGCATTAAATTTTCTCGTTTTTTAGCGATAGGTCCAAGTTTATTAAGTACAGCTAGACGAAAATCACGATGTTACCCACATCTTGCACTTCAGTTTCATCATTAAAACCATCTTCTCGGCATAAATTTCGAGAAATTTCAATTACTTTCTGGATATCCAAATTAGATTCAAATTCTTTTCGATTATTTAAAATTTCATTTTCATTCCTATTATATATATCGATAAATTTCATTTCAGTGAGTATTTCCGCATCTTCATTTCGGAAAGGAATGTGTAACGTAACCATTTCACGTTTATATTCATTAAGATCTTGTCCCATATCAAAGTTTCGGTATCGGATAACACGTGGCACTCTTCTTTTTGTGTAAGTACCATCTGCTTCAATTGTGTAATTAGCAATTGCGTAATTAGCAAAACTGAGGTTGATTCGCAACTATTTTCTTATAGCATGTGAATGTATGTTTATGTCTTTGTAATTTAATGTTACCTGGTGCTTCTCGAGATGAAACAGATATCAAGTAATCAATCAATTCGATAGAATCCAACCTATTTTTATCAAGTGCATCCATTGGAGCATTAGTTAGCCACAATAGTATATGTGCATGTGGACTACCACGATGCTGGAACTCAATACGTTTAAAATAGTGGACAACATAATATTTCCCAAACAGACTGAATTTTGGTGATTCTGAAAGATTCGTTAATACATTGACCAATTTGTTAAAATATATAGCACACGTAGCTGCATCCTCATTGATAAGAGTTGTTTTTTCAAGATAATGGAGATGCTCGGCCATTTCTTCTGAAATAGTTTCACCGTTGTGTTTGAATTTGTAGAGCTTTTGGAGCAGATCGTTCCATCCAATTTCACTAGCACTGACAGTAAGAAATATAGTCGGTTTTCCAAACTGTCAAAATAGGTAGCAATGCAGGTTGAATTTGGAATTGCTCTTAGAAACGCAAGATTGGTTTTAATGCAATTATGAACGTACTGATCATCTTCTATTTGCTTCCGAGTAATTTTGGTATCCTTACCAACGTGTTTGAACGCAATTGTGAGAGAATCACGAACTCGCATCCTCATAATCTTCATCGCCATATATAATAAATGATAAAATTGTAAATGCACGACCATCAGATCGTCTTAGCTCGCTAGAAGCCATCATGAAAGGAGTTACTTTTACACCATCCCTAAAATTACGGAACTGACCCAAGTAAATTGCGGGAAAGGAAAGTTCCTCTGCATGTTCATCAAATAATAAACTTCCAGGTTCATTTTCTTCACCAGGTGCAATACGTAAGTATTGTTCTTCATTCCACAATAATGTCTGCTGTTGAGCTGTAAAACTTTCTTCTATAGGAATATGTTCGCTGAAATCATCTTGCTGAATTTAATCGTGAATTTTATTATCATTAAAGAATAACTCATCAAATTTACTATCGTACATAGTATACAATGGTGATGGAATTAAAAATCGCAGCCAACTTTTAATAGTAGGCTTATTAACAATACTTTGTAAGTAGCTAGATCGATGAATTTTCTTACGTTTGATATGTACATTTATACAATAATCATCATCAATATTCCTTGGAAACGATTTAACCATATTATTAACTGAAACAGGAACATTAATTATTTGACCGAAAATACCGTACTGACCATTAACATGCCTCAACCTTCTGATTTCCATGAAAGGAATACGAGGAAAAATTAGTCTTTCAGAAACAAGATCAAAAGGTGGTAGATATTGAGGTATATTTGGATATTTAAAACCATTGAATGTAGACATGAAAGGAATATTATTCTTGTTTAACGCTTGCACGCATTTGTTGCAAAGCTTCATATTTTTTCTGGTATATTAGGTATAATATTTGTTAAAATTTCCTTATGTTCAGGAGACGGCCTTTTCAAATCATCTTGAAACCACACCATTATCACCATCATTATCAGCAATACCAGTGCTGGGCACCGTTGAGAGATCTGGTCGATTTGTACTAGCACTTGTGGTAGCTAACTGAAATGATGGTTCAGAAGTCCTTATTCGTAATAATAATAAGGATTTTGGCGATTTAAATATACAATAATTAGGAACACTGACGATGGATTCCATTTTGTATTTGAGCTGTCACTTGGGGTACATGGCCTACACCATTACCAATATATAATCATATCTTAATTTATATCAATAAATAATACTTAGGGATAGTTAACCACAATTATATTGATGCACTTTAAAATTTATATAAGCACATTTTTTTTCACTAGTAGTAAATAATATTAATCAAAATATTCAATTTCAATCACTACTGAATATAATTTATTAGCACATATATAATTAGTACTTTCATGACGCTCGTCGCTGTCATTGGCATTTTGCGCATGCGCTTGCGCATGCGTAAGCGAACCCCGTGAATTTTCAGCTGTCGGTGATGCGCGCGCATCTTAAAATTTCACTCTCATAAGTTTTGCATAACGCGCCTAAAGAAGTATAACTTCAAAAGTATAACTTCAACAAAAAATAGCACTTTGATGATAAATTACAGGTTTGCTCGTTTTAAAAATAGTTTATACATTTATGTTATGCTGCTAATTTTGTAATATCTATTTAATTAATTTTAGGTTGTTCACTGTTAATACTTGGTGGAAAGCATTATAATAAATATAATAATACATTTTTTGTACTTTTTCCACATAAAAGGTATGTGGAAAAAGTACTAAACATATATTATAAATTTATCTATTTAATTATTGACGTGTTTAATAATAACTTTAACCAATCGATATCTTTTTTATTTATTTAAGATATGCCGATGGGCCGTGTCAATACACGGCCCAACGTCGTCAAATCTCGAACAATATTAACCTTTTAACGCCACGAATTTTATTGCAAAAATAAAACGTTCTAAATATATATTTTTTAAATTTTTATTTGTAAAAAATTGCCGATTACGATGCGATTGTACCGTCATTAATCCACAATAACAAAATTAAAATATTTATTAAAGATTTAGTTAGAAAAATCCCGCCTGTCCAAACGGCTCCCGTAAAAGGTTAAGCCATTCAAAAGTTGAATACATATTCCACTTAATAAGTATTTATAACTTAAGGTATTCACAGAAAAAATAGTTATTCATTTAATTGAAACACAAAATCAAAAGTTCAATCGATTCAAGCAAAATCGTTTCTGTTTCCAATTGATTTTGCAGACTTTAAACGTAAGAATGCGATGGAGATATGCAAAAATAAATATTATAGAAAGATACGCATGAGAAATAACTTAGAGAGAGACATACCGAAAATCTTCCTAAGTCTTCAAATATTTATAACTTTACAGTAAATTTAAAAGGTACCAAAGTGAGGCTGTCTTTATCCCATTGTTTTTATTTATAGTGTGACATTTGCCTTAGTAGTAATACAACAGTGCACGAAAGTTTAGCGTGCCAATATATTTTTTAAATCTCATAATTTTTCATTTTTATTTATTTATTTTCACTGTGCTGAATAATGGCAAGGAAATATTTGACACAGGAAGAGATTAGAAAAATGCTACTAACTGTGACACGTGTTTCGCCTGACTACTTTCTATCGCAAAGTTTGCTCAAGTAATGAAGCAAGATTGATTCTAACATTTTAAATTATGAAATTACAAAATAGATTACGGGTTTATTTCCTTCTAATGGAAACAAAGAAGGGGTGATAGAATCAAAACAATGCAATCAGATAATGATACTAATGAGGTGCAATCAATCAGATTGGGATTTTTCCCTTATAAGGAAAGCAAGAGAGGGGGTTATAGAATCGAAACAAAGCAAACAAATTAACTAATTTCTAATGACGTTAAACATTACAAACTATTAAACTATAAACTAATGAGCTGCAATCAATCAGATAGGTTAGTGATTACTCTTAATTGGAAACAATGTTAGTAATGCGAGCAACCTGCCCTATTAAGAATATTATTTAATAATATTTTTTTTTATTAAGAGTTTTATTTATTTCTATAAATTCTAGACTATTCATCTTTAAGCCTTTATTATTTACTCGGTGGAGTATTTCTAAATTACTAGTCTGATTAAAATTATAATCATTTTCTATTAAATGATTGGCAAACTCAGAAAAATTATTTCTTTTTAGACATGTTATATGTTCTTTAATTCTAATTAATAATAAAGTTTCTACCTGTCTGTCCAACATAATAAGTGTACAGTCTCCACAAGAAAGTCGATAGATACCACTCTGTGACGATGAAGCTACGCGATCTTTACTGTTCAATAAAAATTTTCCTAAATTACTTACTGTATAAAACGCGGGTTCTATATTGTCTAGCAAAAACTTAACTATCTTTGACGAAATGTCTCCTAAATAAATATTTCTACGCGAGTTTTTAATATTATCGTTTGCTTTCTTCTCTTCTGAAAAAATATTATTTACTATGAGTTGTTTAACTTGCTTACGCTTAAGTAAGTTAACTACTACAAATCATGCCCTAGATGTGTCTTTAATCAGACAAATATTTGAATTTTTCATTTCCAGAGAGATTGTCGAAGAGATTTTCTGCCAAAAAAATCATCATTGTGTAATCCGGCAGGTAAATAATCGAAAGAGTATGTTTTTACCAATAACTGAGGATGAAATGTTATATAATATAACATTCCAGGACCCTACTTTATGTGGGTGTAGGAACATACGGGCGAAACTACAAAAATGGCTGTTTTGAGTTAAATATGGCATTGTCATGCTCAAATGCAGTTCTATAAGATATCAAAATATGAAAATTGTACGAAGAGTGGTTTACCAGATAGTGCCTGGCTTTCCTGTAAATCCGTAAGAAATTTGAGTAACAAGCGGGCGGATACACTGTATCGCCCGTTTGACTCTAAAATTATTGCTGGGGAACCAAGGTTACTTCAGTGTTTGTAAGCGGCGCTTCGTTACTATGCTACTAACTTTATGTTTTGTTTACGGAAATTTTGCTATTTTTAGTTCGACGAAAACTGTCCCTTGAGTTGAATAAACACTTGATATCGGTTTATAAACTATGTTTTCGAGATGTAAAATGATTGTGGAGATGTTAAAACAGAACCAACGTAGAAATATTTCAAGTGAGTACTCGAATATGTTCCTTTATTACATTATTATGGCACTGTTAAAGTTTCCTATGTTATGTTTTTTAGGCCTTTTATAAGTATTATTTTTGTCAAATGTAGTGCCATTATTTATTAATAATATAATTATTAGAGTGTGATAAAATTTTCATTTTGCAGATAAAAATACAACATTGCAAGATGAGGAATTGAATTTTTCTTACTCAAATCATGCACCAGATATAACACCAATGTATGATTATAGCTGTATGGAAAATAACTCTGGTAAACATCAAGCCGTAATTATATGTATATCAAAATGTATTGTTATCTCACTAAAAGCCCTAGACCGTTGGCCCTTCCGTTTCAGGAGAACAAATTGAAGGAAAGTATATAAGACTGTTCCAAATGTCCCAAATTTTGTAATCAAAATTTTACCGAAACAGAAAGGCAGACAATATTTGATTCGTACTGGTCTTTAGGCGATATTGATAAACAAAGACTTTACTTGAATGCATTAATTGAAACCGGACCTAAAGGTAGCTCACGAACTGCAAACCAATTATCAAGAAGGACTAAAACCAACAAACATTTTTTGGCGAAGAATGATGAAAAATATCAAGTGTGTTATGGTTTTTTTTTGGCGACATTCGATATTTCAGATAAATTTATCCGAAAGATCATTTCTAAGAAAGATGAAAATCATTTTGTATCGCAAGATAAGCGCGGTCGCCATCCACCAGGAATAAAACGACCGGATGATGCCAAAGAGTTCATTATAAAACATATTCAGTCATTTCCAAAAATGCCATTACACTATGTTAGAAAGGGCTCGTCAAAAGAGTTTTTGTCAAAAGAGCTCAACATACGCATTATGTATGATTTGTATGTTGAAAAATGTCAGGAAAACAATATATCGCCGGAAAAAAATGGTTATACCGCCAAATCTTTAATCAAAATTTTATTTTATCATTCCATATTACCAAAAATTATTGGTGTGATACATGTTATAACTTTTCACACATGAATGATAATGATCAAATTCAAAATCAATTTGAACAAAATGCCCATATTAAAAGAAAAGATATGGTGAGAAATAAAAAGAACGATCTGAAAGCCGAGGCTATACGAGGCAATGGTCATTTGGCTCAGTTTGATTTACAGGCAGTTTGCTATTGTCCAAAGATTAATGCCAAAGCGCTGTTCTATAAACGACGATTAGCCGTATATAATATCACAGTATATGATGCAAAGTCAGGGAAAGCTTCATGTAAAACTGCCAAACGAGGGTCTATAGAAGTAGGCTCTTTCATTTTTGACCATCTGAAAAAATATTCAGATGGTAAAGAATGGATTTTTTTTCTGATACCTGCGCGGTGGCTAACACAGAAACATAAACATGTCGAAAATGTTCTTGCATTCAGTGCGCAATTTAAATATTCCTATTATAAACCAAATGTTTTTTGAATCCGGGCACTCGCAAATGGAAAGCGATTCTGTCCATGCGAGAATCGAACAGTAAACAAAACATTTAGATATATTACATCCGTCCGGATGGTACTCTGCTGTTCATTCTTTTCAAGTATGGGTTTGACGAGCCATTCAAAGTGCTCCAAGTGATTCGAAGAGGACCGAGAGTTAGCCATCCATCATTACAACTCCAGCCTAAATATAGCGTAGCTCTTCTACTGACTCGAAAGATTTATGTGCAATGGGTATAATTCGAGAACAAAGCCACCATTTTTACAATTCTTTAAAGATTTCAGATCTCAATAATATTCAGGAAAACATGAACGAAGAATTTGCAGTATAACTACATTTACACATAAAATTTGATGAAAAATATTTCACCCAAGCTTTGTATTGTACTAAGTTTTAATAAGAATAAACAAATTACCAGTTACCTTTTTTGAAAATATTGTGAGAAACAAACGGGCGAACGTGTCCCTTTAATTGCATTTTATTTTTTTCTATTTTAATTATTGTCTCCAAGGACAAAAATAGTGCACTTTATTACTATTGTGAATGTGTTACAACAAATTCAATAAATATTTTTGTATTTTTTATGGTGTGAAATTGCCTTTTTTAACAGTGAAAACTGTTTTATCATTTATCTCAGTTCGTTGTTTTTGTTGTTACGCCCGTATGTTCCTACACCTTCGATATTATGTTTGTGAAGTGAAGTGATCTATTTTTGTAAAATTATAATTATATTTCTACTTTTCTTACCTTTCTAAGTGAAGTTTGATAATTCTTCAAATCAGGGCGTTTTCCCCATTTAACGCGGTAGAAAGGCGTTCCGGCACCTTTTTCCGGTATTTTTTTCATGTTTCGTGACAGGAAAATCTGCTTTAAATAATATTTGAATATAATTTTATTTATTTTTCTTACCGTATTATAATTTTATTTGGTAAAAAGCTTGCCACGAAGTGAGTTACAGCACCTTTTTTTTCAAAAAACAGCTCTCCTTCAAATTATTTTATACATGCATGATATATGTGCGTACAAAGGAACGTGGGCTTTTCGGCAGAACCAAACAATATTTTTGCGTTGTTGGAAAAATCATAAGCAATGTAATGTTTCGACGTAAAATTTACGAATACAGAGGTGTTGATTCAAACAATCCTTTTTAATCGTTAAAATATATCCAATGTTAATATTTTTATTATTTCAACTCATTGTTTGAGAATTAATTCCCCTTTCCAACATATATAAATATTTAATCAGTTGAAAATTGTTACTAATATTTAATTAACAAAACTGCTTTTTTAAAATTTATATAAATACTAGTATTGCTACCCGGCTTCGCTCGGACCAGTTTGGGATTATGTTCACCTCGGCGCGTAAATTCAGACGGGCCAAGTTGAAACAACTTTTTCCAAAATTCAAAAGTCTAGGTCAATTAAAATGGAATTAAAATGAACATTTCAGACTGGCATTGACATTTCACAGCCCCTTTCATATATTGACAGCCCCATTCTCGCCCATTAAAATGTCCAAATTCAAGGAAAAAATCTAATTTGCTGTCAAAAAAATGTCAAATAATACCTTCACGTAAATAAAAACATTATTATATTAATAAAAGCCGGGAAAAATTCAGTAGAAGACTAATTTATTACATTTTGACTAAATGTCTTTGCCGATAAAAATTCAATTTATGGCAACTTAATGAATGACCAACAATGCAAAAGGGAATTACAGACCCACATACATACATACGCTGTTTCGGTTTTATATATAAGATACTTTCCTACATAATAATTGATAACAAAATTGTTATGTGCTGCTTTTGTTCATTAGAACTTTCATTCATCAGTTCGGGAAGTGATTTCAATGTTATAAAATAATAATAGTCCAAAAATTTCGATGCAATTCGATGTAAAATTTTTAAAAATAGCCATTCATTTTTTTAAGTAAACGTGGAATAAAGTTATTATTATTATTTTTGGCGCATCAAGTATTTCAGGTGTGCTAGATTTTTTTTACTGTTTTGGTTTGGTGTTTGCAAATAAATATGTTCAAGTCATTATTTAATCTTTTTATGCCAGAAATGTAATAATAAGTGTTTTCGTTAAAATTTGCATGTTTTGTGTTTGCACGTATACTACGCACGCACGTGTACTTTATCAGTGCTCCGCAACCTTTTTTCTTCCGCGGCACACCAACGTGTTTTTCAAATTTTCGCGGCCCACCAGTACATATTTACATATATATAAAAATGAGCATATACAGAAATTACACGACTTAGTATTTTTATTTGATACACGTAATAAAGGAACTTGATAAGAAAACATTTTTTTTGTCTTTTATGCAAGCTAACAAAAAATATTCAAAAATTGATTTGATTGGAATTTACTTAGTAGAACTCCATTAAAACACGGTGCTGGCATTTACTTCAAAAATATATAAAAACAATTTGTGACATTAGTTATTACAATATAAAATTAGGATGTTAGTAAAGAATAGAAAATGTGTGTATGAATGAAGATTCCAAAATAACCAGGGCTGTGGAGTCGGCATAAAAATGTTTGACTCCAACTCCAGCATTTACCAAAACCACCAAGCTTAATATCGTCACTTTTTTTTGCCTAATTTTCTTATTTGTGAGTATTCAAATATATATCAACCCTACCAATCCGGCCAATAGCCAAATTTGACATATTGTATCCAAAATAAAAAAGTTCAAAATTTCCGACTCCGAGTACGACTGTAAGTAGCTATAAACTATATATGAACATAGGTACCTTATAATTTTTGTAGACTAAAAATAATGCTTTTATTTCACTGTGTTACAAAATATTCAGTTTTGGGAACAGAATATATGGTTTCCCTTATAAACCAAATTTAAAAATTGTTATATTGCATTTAACTGGCTGATCAATATTATATGTAAACTTTACAAGTAAACTTATGAATTAAAAATTCAAATCAGAAAAAAAGGATAATTTAATCAAAATCAAATTAAATGTGAAAATATTTTAGCAAATCATAGTTAATCAATAAATATAACAAAACAGTACTCAATAATATTTTTAATAGTAAAATGAATGTACTGAAAAGTATATAGGATTGGATAAAAAACAATCATATAATATTTAGTTGGCTGAAAAGTTTATTTACATAAAATTATAAAAAAAAAATGATTTGAGAGGACGAGATTGGGCAGGTGGCATGCATTCATTTTCATTTTGGAAGACATCGACGACTTTTGGTAGTTTGTGGAGTTTTAAAATCCCAATTATTGTGGAACTACAAGCGGCAGGTACAGTTATCAAAAATATATAGAATGGGATAAAAAAGGAAAAAATGTTTGGTTTCAAAAAAAATACATAATCAATATTTAAATTTGGTCAAATCTGTTTGTTAACAAACTGAGAAATTTACATATTTTCATTACTTTTACCTCATAAGTTTGTATTTACAAGCAATATTATTGAAATATGTTTTCAATTAAATAATTACAGATAATGTGTATAACTTCAAACTTTTCCATATGAATAAAAAAGGTCACAAATGTTCTGTCCAAAATTGGCAGTTATAATTTTGGAATTGATCAGTTTGGAAAATTACCTCTGGATAAACATAAATAAATTGATAAATTCATAAATAGATTTAAAAAAACATTCAAATTTTTATTTGCCCTTTATAAAAGACTTCTTATTTTCATTTTATGGCATTTTTTATTGATTTGGTTTTTTGTAATATTTAACGACAAAATACTCCTTTAGATTTACATATATTTAATATAGTGCTAAGGAAGACAATAGTATTGAGAGACCTTAGTTGATTATTTTAATTGTTTTTTTTTCGATTCACTTACCTGCAGCAGGTGTTTCCAATGAAATGAAATTTCCGCAGCACTTTGGAGTCAGTTGTTTGTGTGTTTAACTATGTTGAACTGAAGTCGAACGATTCTTCAAGAACTGACTTGGGGTGCGGCTCGAAGTGGATTTGCAGATATTTTACAGATATCAGTGTTGTGATTAATAATCATTTTGATGGTTATTTTTTGAAGTGGAATTTGATTGTGACATTGGCAAATAAAAGATTAAATCTTTGCGATAAGTTGTAGCTTGATTTGATTAAGTAGTCATGTTTGCGATGGCCATGGGCGATAGCGAAGGATTAAGCGCTCTTTAACCCTTCTAAAGCTAACGACACACTGGTGGGCAACTACTATTAAGGCGTCAAAAAATAATATTTCTCAAATTATCACATTGAATATGTATCCGAGATCTCTAAAGCGCACAAAATTAATATAAACTTTTCGTTTTAATAGTTTTCTTAAAAGATATTCAACAAGAAGTGTGTAGAGGTTATCTGGGCTGTCAAAACTTTTGATAAAATATTCACAATATTATTTTACATGTATATATGTTTCAAACCAATTGAATAAATACAAATTATTCATAAAATCATAGGAAAAATTCAACAAAAATTCATTTTATGGTAGCCAACCGGGATACAAAATTGACATAATATTTTAAACTGTGTGTGGCAACCCTTATCCAGGATTCGTAAATACGCTCTAAAAGCAATGTGGTATGGTAATTAGCATGGGATTGCTTCCATAAGCGATCAAAAACATTTAAGCCCTTAAATAAGGTAAGAAGTTTTAAGGTATTGTCAATTTTTAATTTTTTAAAAAGTCGTAGCTGGTAACAGGTTAAAAAAACACTTATAATATGCTGCTAATTTGATAATATCTATTTAATTATTGACGTGTTTTATAATATTTTTTACCAATCGATATCTTTTTTATATTTTTAAGATATGCATTGTCACGTCCCAAAGTCTTCACATGCCTAGAACGATCTCGAACAATCTCAACTTTTTAACGCAACGAATTTCATTGTAAAAATAAAACGTTCTAAATATATATTTTTTAAATTTTTATTTGTAAAAACTTGCCGATGCGATTGTGCCGTCATTTGTCCATAATAACAAAATTAAAATATTAAGTTGAAAAGAGAGCGCAAATATTTATAACTTTACAGTAAATTTAAATGGTTAAAGGCGATGCTGTCTTTATCCCATTGTTTTTTTTTTATACTGTGCCATTTGCCTTAGCACTAATACAACACTGCTCGAAAGTTTAGCGTTGACGGTTTTGAGTTTGTTTGTGGGTACAAATAAATATGTTCAAGTCTAATCTTTAATCTTTTTATGCCAAAAATGTAATAAATAGTTCTTTAGTTCAAATTTTCATGTTTTGAGATTGCACGTATATTTGGTACGCACGTGTACTATATGATTTCAAATCTTTTCCCAGATTGTAAAAATCACCAAAAGCATAGGATAATTAAATGTTGGATAACCTTTCAGAGAATTATCAAAGAATGGCAATAAAATTTAAAAGTTTGTGAAAAAGACGCGGCTCAAAACTATATTTATCATAAAGATATGACGACATTTACTATAAATACATACTTTTAACCAGTTCTTTTATCTTTTACGGGCTATAAATTTAATTTGAAAATGCAAAAATTATTAATCATGATGATTTCGTCACAAGCTTAGACAAATTTCATTTTTCTTGTAAATTGTTATATTTCAAATTATATTTCAAATCGTAATCAATAAAATAGTTTTGTAAGATTCGAAAAAGAGATAGGTTCTCATTTGAATTTCTCAGTTAAATTGTATTTTGTGTAAAAATGATAATATACTATGTTTTTACCTGTGATGAATTTGAATAAAATGAAATATTCAATACTGGCAAACAATGATTAAAAATATTTTCCACTTATTGTTATTTGTAATTGTATTAAAAATACGATTTTTTCAAAGCCGTTAAAATTTTTAGAAAATAATTAGTAAATGCTTCCTTTTTATGAATCGCAATATATATAGCGACAGCCGGGATAATAACAATATATGATTATGGACTTTCCAAACAGCTGAAATATTACGTCTCGAAGCATCCCCGTTGGTCAACAAATAATTATGATGTCCAAAGATGCCATATGCGTTAGGGCGTCATCGGCGGACGTCATCTATGCAGACAGTCTGAGACATTACAATTTAGAGGCTGGATTGAAATATCAAGCACATAATAATCGCAATTCATTCCAGACAATTTTCTGCGCCCAGTCCGTCATTTTAAAATAAACAAAAGGTTTGATAATAGCAAGGATATATTTATGAGCAAATAAATACACATTTAAAAAAATATTTTTTGCTTAAAATAGGAAACTTTTATGACGATTGTTTGCTGGCGCTCTGGAAAGCGCCCCATGGCGGAATTAGACAGATTTTTGGCATGGTATGTTAAAGATTAAAGCAAGCGTCCAAAGACGTCATTTTTGTATGATTGGCGGGCCGTTTACGGAAAAGTTCGCGTCTTAACACATTGGTTACGAATGGCTCGTATACGAGTCTTTTCGCCTGTCTAACTGAGGCGTCGAAATATAAACATCCAATGCGACAAATGTTTTAGATTCTCTACAGAAATGGAATAGCAAATGTTTGATGCATCATAAAAAAATAGAATATAAAAAAATATATTCGGCGATTTGCTTAGAAATCAAAAAAAAACATCAGATAGCATCAATATAACAATTTTTTATCAAAAAAGGTTATTTGTTATGAATGTTTTTAAAAATAATAACACATTTTTAGTACTTTTTCCACATGAGATTTATTTCATCAGGACCGGTTTCGCTCATGGCGAGCATTATCAACTGATAAGGAATACAATAAAACAGAGGTATTTATGCAAAAGTTAAGTATGAAAACAAGGTATGACAAACAATTGGTAAAACAAATAAGAGATTAGAATTTTATATCCATTTAAGAATTGATTCAGGCGTGTTCTCTTTAATTTTGCGAGATATTAGTTTTAGCTCTTCACTCATATCCACCGCTTCAATATCTTTTTTATCATTGAAGCTTAATGCGTTTTCCAATAATACACATTTTTCCATTAATTCATTATCATCCATTTCGGCACATTGGTTAATTTAATATAGAATTTCAAATGGTTTCAAAGTATTTTTAAATATTTGGAAACGCTTTTTAGTGGAATCAATTGCCGTTGTAAATAATACGTTAAAAAAATGGTTTTGAATTTTGTTTTAGGATCAGAAGATTCGGGCAAAGAGGGCTCATCCCGTCGATAGGGTTTCTCGGCGGCATTAGAAAGTTGTAATTTAATCGTAATTCGTATTCTTCATCGCACGGCCGTTCGAGTCGAACATTCGAACATGAGTTAAACATTCGTCCAAGTATGCCTCGAAAGTCTTCGGTGACATATCGGCGAGAGGTGGCTCATTGAATTTGTTTCTGATACCAATATTCGCGCCCTTTTTAAGCAGCGCCAAAACCGTGCCTTGATTACCGTTTCTCGCCGCGTAGTGAAGTGCGGTGTTGTGTTTTACGTCCAAGAAATTTATATCGGAAATCGGTTTGTTTAATAAGAAATCGATGCATTCTGTGTAATCGACGTTAGGGTTTCCCGGCTGTTGTTTCTCGCCTTTTATGACAATCTGCAGTAATGATTCTCCGTTCACGGCGTCTAAACATGCCTTTTTGTCAGTTAATAATTTCAGTATTTTATGATACCCACCCAAGCACGCTTCAAATACCGGTGTTGTTCTGGTACCTGGCGCCGTCAAATTGGGGTCAGCTCCGTTCTCCAACAAAACAGATACGGCTTTATCAAGACCTTTGGAACATGCAAACTGTAAAAGTGTATACGGCCCATTATCCTTTTTCAAATATTCTGGAAACTCTGCAGTATCTTTTATTTCTTCGACAGCCTCTACAAACTTATCTTCTTCATGGCTGCTTATAAATGAAAACAGTTTGTGTTTGTCGATTCGATCTATTTTTTGGTTTCCTTCCGGCATTATGTGCAATATATGTGGGAGTATTGCACGGATCGTATCTCTGGCCGTCTTATTTTCCCAGTCTTTGTACGAATCCAAGTCCAACGGCGTTTTCGAATACTCTTTCATCAGCTTCAGCATTTCTTCCAGTCCTCGTTTGGCTGCCGAATGGACCGGTGTGACATTTTTCATGTCCGGTATGTTGACATCGCTGTCGGCTAGGACAAGAAGCTTCACGATGTTTTCATACCTTCTGATTCCGTTTTCTTCATCTTCGTCGATTTTCTCACTAGCTCTTTTTATAGCCAAGTGTAACGGCGTGTTTCCATTACACATTGCGTCGATGGCTATATCTTTCGCTTTGAGTAATTCTTTAACGGTTTCTTCGTCACCTGTTTCAGCGGCAAAATGTATTGCCACTCTGTTGTGCATTTCGTTGGCGATATTCACATCAGCGTTGTATTTCAGTAACACTTTGACGAATTCGCTGTTTCCTCTACCGGAGCAAGCGATTTGGAGACACGTCTTGTAGTTTGGGTAGCAGTGATCGACGTTAAGGGTCTTCGAAGCGAGTAGCTTTTGGAAGCCTTCAAGGTCTCCGATGTCAAGTTTTTCTCTCAGTTGGTCCTGGGGGCTGGGGCGAGGATGGAGCTATCTCTACTCAGCCACTCTTTCATCTCGTACTCGTCTTTCGTCATCGCGGTTTTTGGCTAGCGTCTGAAAATTTAAGAAAAACTTGACTTCATTATTTTTGCATTTCTAAATAAATAGAGCCATGGTATTTTCAAATGACTTTTCAATAATAACATGTTTAAAATTTACGAGGAAAAAACAAAGCATCAATTTTTGTGTATTTGAAAAGACATTATTTCCATAATGTAACTAACTACAATCGTATGAAAAAAAAATGTGCCAGTCATACGCATGAAAATTATAAATACCTGACGGAAATTACAAATACGGAAAGAAAAATAACTAAGTTAATGCCTACTCAATCAAGAAATTGCAAATGAAATTGCAATGCCAGATGATGCAACGGCCAATGCGATGCCATTATTTGATCGTATTTCGGCAAGAATCAGCGAAATGAGAAAAGTTTTGCCAGTTCCACCTGGCGCATTCAATAAAAATAATCCACCTTATCCTGTCAAAACTGCCAGCATAATGCGGTCGTAAATGATTTTTGTTCAGCAATCATATTGTCCCGGTGATTGTCGTCTTCGAGCAAGCCGAGTGCAAGGCATGCATCTTTATATTTTGGATACTGTTGTCCATTCACTTTGCGTATATCTTGAAATGACAATGGGCCAATGATACTAACCAACAACGGTCGCAGATTGAAGCACTCAATTTGCCTTGGATTGAATGTACGGTTCGTAATAAAATCCTTTAGAATATATGTCAACTACTCAATGTAAAGTTTACTAGTGCTTTTTTTAACGATGAAAAATCCTTTAGAATACTAGTGCTTTTAACGATGAAATACGTTGGTGGTATTTTAAAACACCACCGTGCATTAGGATTTTATTACGAACCGTATAATTATATAAAACCCGTTTTTAAGACAAAATTATAAGAAATATTGACCTTAATGTGGGTGGTATTTTAATGTACCACTTCGTACGATGTTTTACATCGAACGTTTGATGAAATAAATAATCAGAAAATATTTGATAACATTGATTGGCCTTGGCTACGACCACGTAGGTAGAAACTGGGAGCATGCAAGCTTAAAGTTTCAAGGATGTCAGGGTTATCAACTCGGCCCCGAAGAAGAAGAGTAAAATGTTTCAACATTGAAATCGATCTGCGAGCTTCTAGAGAGTGAAACGAAAGCATTCCCAAAAGAAACTCGGTTGGATAATATTTCATTAAAGAATTATCAAAAAGAAATAGATTGAATTTTTTGAAATAATAATAACGCAGAAATTTTTTATGAACTCGCTCCAGTTGCGAAATATATTTATTTTCATATGGACCCCAAATAATAGATCCATATTCAAGCTTGCTTAAAACTAAGGAAATATACAGAGTACGAAACACAGTAGGATTTTTAAATGGCTTACTTTGCCGAACTATGAATCCAAGAAGTTTACTAGCATGCAGGGTAATTGAAGAAATATGGGAGTGAAACGAGAAAGAAGAGTCAAATGTTATACCAAGATCAACAACTTCAGACAAACGCTGCAAATTTATATTCGATATCTCATATTTATATTTGATCGGCAATTTTGAACGAGAGAAGGAAATACAGAAACATTTCGAAATGTTGAGGTCAAGTTTGTTTATTGTGGACCAATTCAGAATCGAGTTTGAATTATGCTGTAGAATAGCACAATCCGACTCATTCCTGATGGTTTAAAACAAAGAGCAGATATTGTATTCCACTCATACTTAGCGCAATGTCATTGATAAAAATGAGAAATAAAATAGGACCAAGGTTCGATCCCTGGGGAACTCCAGAATATGTAGGAAAAATTTTTGACACGCACCCAGCATATTCAACATATTGGCGTCTATTTGACAAATAAGAGAGAAAAAAATTGATAAGCTTGTTCGAGCATCCTACTGCTTTTAATTTATTTATGAGAATAACGTGATCAACCCGATCAAACGCTTTGGAAATATCCGTATAAATGGCATCAACCTGACATATAAACTATTCATTAATATATAACTTATTCATTAATATCATGAATATTCGTTCTATATACAGTCGCGCAAATAAAAATCCGCGCACCCTTCACAATTCCATTCATTTTTAAAATATGTATTTATTTTTCAATAATTATTACCTGCATCGATATTTTGAGTCGATGAAGTTTATATGAAAATAAAAAGTTATTAAATGTGATAGATTGATATTATGTATTTCTCGAAGTGAAACTAATCTGGGTTATTATTAAGTGGGGATTAACGTAAATTAGTATAAAAAGTGGCAACTGTTTAAAAATTATCGGACACATTTTATCAAGGTCTTTTTTATGACTTAATCGAGCCAATTCTGTCTAATTAATCAAATTACGCTTGGCAACCATAAGGTTATAGTTAAGATTTAAAAAAACATTCATATTTGATTTGCCCTTTATAAAAGACTTTTTATATACATTTTATAGTATTTTTTTATTGATTTGGTTTTTCGTAATATTTTACGACAAAATACTCCTATAGATTTATATTTAATTTAGTGCTAAGGAAGACAAAAGTATTGAGAGACCTTAGTTGATTATTTTCATTGTTTTATTTCCATTCACTTACCTGCGGACGATTGTTTCCAAAGAAATGAAATTTCCGCAGCACTTTGGAGTCAGTTGTTTGTGTGTTTAGCTATGTTGAACTGAAGTCGAACGATTCTTCTAGAACTGACTTGGATCGCGGCTCGAAGTTGTTTTGCAGATATCAGACTGCAGATATCAGTGTTGTGATTAATAACCATTTTGATGATTATTTTTTGAGCAGAATTTGATTGTGAAATTGGCAAATAAAAGATTAAATTTTTGCGATAAGTTGTTGCTTGATTTGATTAAGTTGTCATTTTTGGATGGCCATGGGCGATAGCGAAGGATTAAGCGCTCTTTAACCCTTCTAAAGCTAACGACACACTGGTGGGCAACTACTATTAAGGCGTCAAAAAATAATATTTCTCAAATTATCACATCGAATTTGTATCCGAGATCTCTAAAGGCTCACAAAATTAATATAAACTTTTCGTTTTAAAAGTTTTCTTAAAAGATATTCAACAAGAAGTGTATAGAGGTTATCTGGGCTGTCAAAAATTTTGATAAAATATTCACAATATTATTTTACATGTATATATATTTCAAACCAATTGAATAAATACAAATTATTCATAAAATCATAGGAAAAATTCAACAAAAATTCATTTTATGGTAGCCAACCGGGATACAAAATTGACATAATATTATAAACTGTGTGTGGCAACCCTTATCGAGGATTCGTAAATACGCTCTAAAAGCAATGTGGTATGGTAATTAGCATGGGATTGCTTCCATAAGCGATCAAAAACATTTAAGCCCTTAAATAAGATAAGAAGTTTTAAGGTATTGTCCATTTTTTATTTTTGAAATGTCGTAGCTGGTTACAGGTTAAAAAATAAACTTATATTATGCTGCTAATTTGATAATATCTATTCAATTATTTACGTGTTTTATAATATTTATTACCAATCGATTTCTTTTTTATTTTTTTAAGATATGCATTGTCACGTCCCAAAGTCTTCACATGCCTAGAACGATCTCGAACAATCTCAACTTTTTAACGCCACGAATTTCATTGTAAAAATAAAACGTTCTAAATATATATTTTTTAAATTTTTATTTGTAAAAACTTGCCGATGCGATTGTGCCGTCATTTGTCCATAATAACAAAATTAATATATTTAGGATATGTTATAATATATAAGGACTATCCAGGTTTATTACGTTTTCGATAAAATGTATAATTATATGTCAAATACCCGATATTCTATCTTAAAAAATACAAAAGGTTGAGTATCACTAATAAAAGCAAGTTAAAATATATACATTATTATTCCACAAGATGTTGTACAGCTGATGTTCAATTTTTTTTAAATGTCTCACAGTTTTAAATGTATATTTAGGGCCCAGGTTTATAAAGGGCCCAACACACACAAAAAATATAGCAAAAATCGGGGTATTTCCGAATGAGCTCACCATTATCGTAAATCTAAATATAATACTTCTTTGTTCCATTCGATATAACAACACGCATTGTTCTTAATTTAATGACAGCTGTCGCCTTTATATTATTTCTTAATGTGTGCTAATGAGGAGTTTTTACAATACGCATTATGAATTTCATAATTTGATCCCAAATTCAGTATTTCTTAAATGGCGGTTTCGATCGGTCGCTATTCGATTTTTCTTAAATTTACCAGCAAGAAATGGGCTTTTTACACAACAATTTAAAATAGTGGAAACTGGTAACCAATTTCTGTCAGACATTAAGTTTTTAAGTAATTTAGAAGAAATGTATTTTGCAAAACCGCACACACACGTTAATTGGTGAGTCAATTTTATTTTTCTTAGAATTGTCGAAAAAAAAATATCGAACTTTTTTCGGGTAAGGTTGGAAAATGTCGGACTCGGGTCGGGTTCGGGTAAGGTTTTTAGAAATAAGCCTCGGGCTCGGGCCGGGTCAGAGGTTTTCGGGCTCGGGCCGGGTGGAATTTTGAAATTTCGGTACCGTGCAGACCTCTACACACAAGTGAGACTGGTTGAAGGAGATGGAGACACAGGGCCGGCCCATGCATTTTTGCGCTTGTGTATGAGGCGCCTTCGGCGCCTCAAAAACTCAAGGAGCAAATAATTTTTATTTATTCAAATACAAACATGAAAAATAATAATAACAAGATTTTTTAGGTTTGTGAAATAATTTTAAGTTTTAAACAGAAATTCGCCTGGCCTTAATTTTAGTGAAATCCATTCGTAAAATATTCAAATCAAGTGATTGGGCAATTTCATTTCCAATTGAAAATATTGCCAAACCATTCAATTTTTCCTGCCTCATGCTCGAACATAAATAAGTCTTGATTAGTTTCAATTTTTAAAATGAGCGTTCTCCCGTGGAAACGGAAATGGGCAAAGGTATTAATATTCTTAAAGCTATTAAAATATTTTATTGAGATCAGAATTTTATATCCATTAAAGAATTGATTCAGGCGTGTTCTCTTTAATTTTGCGAGATATTAGTTTTAGCTCTTCACTCATATCCACCGCATCAATATCTTTTTTATCATTGAAGCTTGATGCGTTTTCCAATAATACACATTTTTCCATTTATTCATTATCATCCATTTCGGCACATTGGTTAATTTAATATAGAATTTCAAATGGTTTCAAAGTATTTTTAAATATTTGGAAACACTTTTTAGAGGAATCAATTGCCGTTGTAAATAATACGTTAAAAAAATGGTTTTGAATTTTGTTTTAGGATCAGAAGATTCGGGCAAAGAGGGCTCATCGTCAAAATAGTTTATTCTTTTGACATTTTGAATAGGTGGATCATGATTAAATTCATATGCCAAGTCTGAAGCAATTGCAATAGCTTCTGTCTCTAAAATACATTTTTCCAAAAAAGATTCACAATCTTTTTTCAATTTTTGCAGTGCAGTTGTTGCAAAATCCACTGTCGTATTTGGAGATTGTAAAAATTTACTTGTAAAATTTAATTCTGTTAGTATTTCGTGCCAGATTACCAATCCACGAATAAATTCAAATTTGTCAAATATCGATGTGATTGATTTTGTTGTTAGAGAAACAGATGAATCTTTACTTCTCATTACTTAAGAAAACTTTGCGATAGTCAGTCTGAAGATGCCTCTGAAAGAGGCGAAACACGTGTCACAGTTAGTTACACAATACGTGGAATAATCAAAGTTATTTTAAATTTTATATTAAGATGAATCTTTCTCTGATTTAACAACCTCTCTTAAAGCAGAATATATTTCTTTTAATCCTGTCTTTAAGGATTTCACGGCATTTATATGACTTTTTACAACGACTATGGGCGCGAATTTTTTTATATTTTCAGTATATTTTATTGACAACTTTTGGCGCCTTCGCGGGTCTACATATAGTCGTAAATTTATATGCAGTAATCCACGCCTCTACAGAAAGGCGCGCCGCGCCTCCCAGTTTGAAAGTCATAGGTTTAATTAGAAAATAGGACAAAAATCGGATAAACATTGACCCTAGTATTTGATGCTTTTCAAAGTAAAATAATAAGAACAATGAGCTCTTGCGTGAGAACAAACACTCCGCTCCAAAGTCAACGTCACCAAACGTCAGCTCAGCGCAACCGCGTCGTCAA